>JAWZYV010015848.1:0-600000 GCA_038373885.1 Cheiracanthium punctorium | reverse complement strand
TTAACTCTCAAATCTCAAAAACTATTAGTCGTAGAATGTTGAAATTTCATATATAAGACTGCTGTGACATCTAGTCGTGCATGTCAATTTTTTTCCCAATCTCCTGGAGAGTTTTTTAACAGGATCACCTAAAAGAATTTCAATCCATTAATGCCTATGGACATCGTCAATATATTACAACTGCAGTCTATCATTGTTTGGTCCATGGCCAAAATCTCGCGATTTATCATCAACCTTGGTGAGTTTTGCCGAAATATTGCCAAATTTGGCAATAGTCAGTCATTTGGTCCATCGCTAGAATATCGCCATTTGTCATTGTCCTTGGTGCGTTTTGACAAAATATCGCCAAATTTGGTGATAGTCGGGCATTGTTTGGTCCATGCCAATCTCGCCATTTGTCGTCGATCTGGACGAGTTTTGCCAAAAAACCCCTAAACCTTACTATTACTGCAGTATTTTATCTCTTGCAAACAAAATAAGTTTACATGAAGTGCGCCAAAATTATTTTCGATTTAATAGACGTGCAAGGAAGTCATGTGTTGTCCACATCAGATTTTTTATTTTTCTCCATTGATGTCAGAGAATTGACAGAAAAACTTATTTTCTTCTACTTCAGAATCTGAAATTTTCGAACCAATATAACCTATGAAATTTCACTCCAAGCAAAAGGAGAAATGATAAATAAATATTTCCATTTGAGTTAAAGAATTCTTCAGGTGTTTTTGTTTGCATATATATTTCACAAAAATGATTCTGTTGCTATAGTTATTAATTTTTGAAAAAATAGTTGCTAGAAGGAACAGTTAGTGTTTTTTCTTTAATTGCATAACTAGGAAAAAGGTTTAACATATTTCTAGCACATTAGTAATATAAAATTGGCTGAAAAATCATTAAAATTGAAAACTAAAAAATCCTAATAATTAAAAATGAAGAAATCGAAAATTTAGGTTTAAATCAGATTGATAAAAAAATTCCTACGACCTTTAGATTATGTACCGCATACATTTTTAGAGTATTTACTATGATACGTTTTCAATTTTAATTACATCTGTTTTCACACAATTTACACTGCAAATTCTGAAGGTATTTTTATTTTTAGATTCTTTTAATATTTTCATCTTATTAATAAACTAGCTGTCCCCTGCCACATGTTGCTATGGCTCAGCCTGGATAAATGGAAAAGAAAGAAAAGAGAAAGAGCCCATTGCTAATATGTTTAGTTTCACAGTACTTGTGGATATACAATATTTTTTGTTGCTCCATTGTCTGAGCAGATATAGAGATAGTCTGGTTTGCCAACTCTAGAACATACAACATATAAATGTCCTTGTGAGAAGCAATCTGTTTCTTGATCTAATCCCATAACTGCCAACCATTCTGATTTTATCGGAACATTTTCCACCCCTATTTTTGAACAGTTTTATTTTAAATTAAATTAAAAATTTGGACTTATTTTAAGCTTAAATTGATAAGTAAAAATTAGTGGTGGGAAATGTTCTGATAAAATAGGAACAGTTGGCAGCTATGTAATCCACACAATTATAAAGATTCACCCTGAGCTCTTTGTTGATGGTGATTGAAAACGCCAATCAACTTTGGAATTGCAATCCTTTAAATTAAAATGAAATATCTGTTGGATCAGTCATAGGAATGCGATGAATCAGGACATATTCCCCTTTTAAAGGTCCTTTGAAGATTGTTGCTTCTACGACATTATTCATTATTATTTTCTTTTTTTTTTTTTTTCTTATTTTCTTTTTTTTTTTTCACTGCAAGCTGTGTGCTGTTGCAAAATTTTGGCTGGTTGATATTTCATAACAAGATAATTGGCACGCCAATTTTCAGTTTCAGTACATGCAGTGGTATCTCTGGCAGATCAAGTGAATCCAAAAATTCTGTTGGATAATGAACAGTTTCATCTGCTTTCGAAACAGAGTTGTATGTGACTGCCTGACTTTGAATGTTAGACTCAATGATATTTTTAATTTCGTACACATCTTTGTTCTTGGCTGCGAGAATCGGTTGTTCACTCACCCAATCGTGGTTCTTATAATTGGTTTGAATACTGGAAAATACTTTTTCAAGCAATTTTTTTTACATCAGTCGAAATCGCAGAAGTTTTACAGCAAAAAAATTTGCCCTTAAGTCAGAACAACTGGAAATTTTCTGTTCCCAAATGCCATCAACTGATGTGAGAATATCTCAGCTGATTGATCATTTAGCTGCTGGACGCACATATTTGTAGTTAATTTCAACGCCTATACATGTTGCTGCAATGTAGAATATTTCAGGCAAGTGTTTATTTCGTCTGCTGGTGCCAATCGTGAAATTAAAGTTAATGTTTGTCTAAAATTTCCTACCAGTAATATTAATGCATTCCCCCATATGGTCTTATGTTTCCACGCAGATCCTGCAGTGATAGATCAAGAGCCTCAGAGTTTTTGTTAGCCATTGTACCTTCATCCCAAACAATTTTGTTTTTCTGTAATACTTTTCCCATGCCAGATCTTTGGAAATGTTGCATGTGGAAGCTTCAATGATTTGCATGTTCATTGGCAATTTCAGAGCGGAATGAGCAGCTCCTCCACCTGGTAGCATTGTCACAGCTGTTCTAGACAATGCAAGAGCTAAGGCAGGGTGTCTACCGCTCCGGAAAGTCTGGAAAAAGCCGGGAAATTGGAAAATGGATCCGGAAAGTCTGGAAAAAACCGGGAAATTGGATAATGGGTCCGGAAAATTCACCAAAAGAATCAATTTTTTTTTTCGTGTCCTTTTTTTTTACCCTTTCTCTCTAATTGTCAGACTCAAAACCGAAGGCAACTGCAACGCATTTTTCGGACCGCGAAAGCATCAAGCGATGTGTTTGTCTAAGAAGGGAAAATGGGGCTCATCAACCGTGATGGGAGAGTAAAAGACAAATTAGCTTACTTGGTAACTTATGGCTTAGGACCGTATTTCCAAGAACAGTTAGTTAATTCTATCAGAAAGTGCGACTACTTCTGTTTCTCAATTGATGAAAGCTTAATCCTGTATACTTCAGTTAAAATTGATTTCAAGAAGTTGTACAGAATATGCAAATGTAAAGACAAGGGAGGGGGCACTGTGCAATTTCCCAAAGTAAAATGCATTGGTCAGGAATTTTTTTCCCGGTACCTCCCAAAAGTCAGGAAATTGACTTTCAGAAATTTGGTAGACACCCTGTAAGGTGTGTCATTTTGGGATCGAATTGCTGCAAGAATCAATCTAATTAAGAATGTTTTACCAGTTAGTTCCTTCTTGTAAATCTAAGAAGATTTCTTCAACCCCAATGCTTTGATTCAGCGGTGTAACTAGCAAGAAAAGTTTTTAATGGGTCTGGCAGTTCTCCACGTTGAGGCAGTTTAATTTTCTGGTTGCGCAACACATTTCTTTTGTTTCTCCATTCAATTGCACAGCCTTGCAATAAGGACGCACTTCTGTCATAGTTCCTGTGAGAACATACCGGCTGAAACTATAATCATCAGCTGGGTTGTACTGGAAGGCAAGGCAATTGTAAACATGTGAATGCTGAGCATGGAGTCGTGTCTCTGGTCTGCTATTTCTTGTTGACATCTTTTAGCCATTCTCAGCCTATACCACTCATTCTGTTGAAAATGAAGCTGATGTGCAGCTGCAGCACGCGATCACAGTGCTCACAACCATGCATCCTCGGGTCTGGCTGCTTGTCGCTCTTCTGCTTCCTCGGCACGTAGTTGAGCCGTTCTTTGTCTGTTTTGCTTGTTCGCTAATACCTGTTCTTCCTCAGTCTGATTTGAAATTATTCGCCATACTGCTTCTGCTCTGCGATTACTGCAACATAAGTTTGATTTTCTGAAAGGCATTTTCTTTGGTGAACTATGGCAGATCAATTACACTGAAAGGAGTAAGAAAGTTATAACAAAAATGGCACATATTATATGCTAAAATGAGAGATTTCACACCAAAAAAAAAAAAAAGTAAGAAAATCTGAAATACTTTCAGATTTTAAATATGCACATAAGAGCTATATATTAAAAGCATGTCAATGCATCTTCTCTATTTTCTTTCCTTATTCCATTAAGCTGGAAAGTGTATCATTCAGGAGTGTGCCATATTTTTCTCCCTTATTCTATAAAGCACATATTTGGAATTGAAATCTATCTTGAAATTGCCTGCTAAAACTATTTTACAGTTTCCGCCAAGCATATTCCAATTGTACTTCACTGTTTTAAATACTATTTAGAATGTGCATCATAATCCATGAGTGTGCTATGTTTGTCTTTCTTGGGTTGATTTCTCCTTTGAAGTCCTGACTATCGTCGAGGTGGCGATAATGAAACATATGCTGTTACCATGATGATTTTTTGTATTTATGTGGCAACTGTAGTTTAGAATTAAAAGGCAATTTGAAACAACATGTGACTACAGCATCTCATTACTTACTTATTTATTTTGGGTTGTCATTTAATGTGGTTTTAATAATTAGGTGTCTTCAAATTCCTTAACTGGTGCGTTTATCACTAATTTGTTCACTTTCATTTTCATCTAGTTCTTTTGGGTGCATTGAAACTTGTGCATAACTCTTAGAGACCCATGACTGTAAATTGTGGCAATTTTTTAGGTTGGCGAGAGGGGGAGGGGGCATTAAAATAGGAATCAACTCTGTTCCATAAACCACATCTTTGGAATAGAAATCTATCTTAAAATCGCCTACTGAAATTGTTTTACATTTTTTGCCAAGCATATTCCAACTATACTTCACCATTTTAAAAGCTGTTTGAAATGTGCATCATAATCCATGAGTGTGCTGTGTTTGTCTTTCTTGTTCCATAAAACACATCTTTGGAATCGAAATCTATATTAAAATCGCTATGAAAACTATTTTACAATCTTCGCCAGGAATATTCTGATAATAAACTGTCGCATTTGCCAGTTTCTAGCCAAATTTGGATGATATCACCAAGCTTGGTTCATTTTTGAAGTTATTTTCTGGCCGCAAACTTGGTGATCAATTATCAAAAATTGTAAACCTTGTGTGACATTCAACATTTTCTCTCTCTCTTCCCCTCTCCATTATCTGACAAGCAGTTTGAAAAGACCTTTACCCTGACAGTTCATTTCTACAAAATCTACCTACAAATTATGTCTGCAAAATCGCCTAGACAAAAATCAGGGCGTGAACAAAATAGCATCCTAGTGCTGTTGAAAAAAAAAAAATTGTTAAGGATGTTAATATTCTCTTGCAGTAATGATGTTTCTTATTGATAAAGTTACAGAATAGGTATGATTGGGGAAATCGCACTGCTTGGCACATAAAATTTTTTTGGCGAGAAAGACCTGCTGATATAATACCTGAAGCGCTGATATAATACCTAAGTACTTGTATAAAATACGATGACTTATGTTTGATTTTCTGAAAGGCATTACTTTGACAACCCTGTTTCACTGCAGATCGATTTCTCCAAAAAAGAAATAAGAAAAACGCTACTTTTGTATTACATTGGCAGTCTGCCAAAATGCATTTTTTATTGGTACAATTACATAGTAGATTGATTGGTGGAAAATTGCATTGCTTGGTGCATAAAAAATTTTTTGGAAGGAAGACCGCTCACATAATACGTAAGTACATATATAAAATAGCAATGCATTAAAGAAGGAAATAACGCAAGTTAAAAAATAAAGAAAAAAAAAACATGAAAAGGTCAATTTCACAATATATTTTGAATTCAAATGAAAATGAATCGACACAGATTAATTTCACCACCAATTGTGCTGAAAAATATGAAAAACAGTTCAAAATATAAAATGAAAAACAATAATGCTGTGGTAAACAACACAGCTCAATTCCAATGCAATGCCATTCCAACGCATGAAATAATTAAATCAAAATGATAAGGAATGTATGTGTATCTATGAAAATTCACACGTTTTACCGTGCTTTAAACAACTTTTTTTACCCATATAAGAACTTGTGTATTCCTTCACAGTCATATGATCAGACCAAGAAGTTACTTGCACCTTGAAGCACACCAAAGTACTTAACAGAAGACGATAAGAACTCTTTCAGGTATTCAGTTGGTGCAGTTTTTCAAATGAAGCATGTTTTTGTCTGTCACAGGTGTGACATCTGTATAAAAGTTGTATAAAAACACTTTTGTATTCGAATGCAACATTGTATCAAAATTTCAAAACAATTGATGAAGAACTTTCGCAGTTTTGTGGCTATGAACAAACAGACATTTACATTTTTATTTGTATAGATAAGTCCTAATATATGTCCATTTTATAGGTTATAATTGTCAGTCCACTGCCTGTTCCTGATGCTGACTGGATGATGGGTGAACGAGGAACTCAGAAAGGGAAAGTTCCTGTAGCATATCTGGAGATTTTAAATTAAATATATTCTTTACCTGATCTCAGTCAAAACTATGTATGAAACTTAGCCATAAAAAGTGATAATTTATAAATAGCCTTATGTGTCACAAGATGACGGCTTATGTTGTGTTTCTTAACGTGTTTAGTTTTTGCATGTTTCATAAATATACATACATATAATTTTTAGTAATTTATAATAGAAAATTGTTAAGTACAATATTCAGCGTACTTTGTTATTTTTAAATAGTAGTATTATGCATCTTTGTAAATATTATTTTATATTTTTATTTCTATTTTTCCTGCTTTTTTTTATTTTTGTGTTGCAGGCATTTGGCATTTTTCCCCAGGTGTGACTGCATTGTTTGTATGTTTATAAAATTATTAGTTTTACTATAAATTATAGATGCAGTGTGTGAGGTTTGTATGTTTTGTAGGCGTTTTAAAGTATGTTTGATAATTTTTTACAATGTTGTATTGCAATTTTTATTTAAATTGGCTATTTCTTTTTTTTTCTATTCAGAGTTGTTATGCTGTAGTATTTTATTTGAATTCTCTCTTTTGTTTTTTAATAAAACTATTGTTAATATTTTCTCTTGTTCTGTTTTGTGATTATGAATCTTAGAAGTATGTTTTCTTGCAATTTATATTTCACAAATGTGTTTTGTTGATTTCTTTTTTCCCCTTCTCTTTGGTACTTAAATTTCTTGTTGAAAGATATGAAGGAAGTGGAAATTTTTAGGAGAATTATTTAAAAAGTAGCAGGTTTATTTGAAATATTCTGATTAGTTATTATGATATCTAATTTGTCACTAGATCTTACTTATTCAGAATTCTAAAGATGAATATGATTAAAAGATGTAAGAAAATGCATTAAAAATTGAGAATTTATTATTTTAAATACAAACAAACATAGAAGACACTTGTGTAGGAAAAAATATTACCAGAATTTTGAGAAAGGCAGAGTAAGTAATGCATACATATTTATTTAGTTTCGTGTCTTATCAGAATGACAGTTTTCCTCTGATACTTATGTACACTCTTAGATTTCTAAATTATATCTATATATTTTAGCATTGTATTAGCCAGGATTCATGTATCAAAGTTTTATTATATCTATAAATTATATTCAGTGATGTCTCAAACTTTTTCAAACACTTTTGCCTCTCAATATTGATGTACTTACATATTTGTTATCAATGTTATATATAAAATGTTCTTGACTTATCAAATAAAGACATTGCATTATTTATTTTATAAATAGCCCATATAGAGTTTTCTTTATCAATTTGTTCAGTAAAGTTCTATATTTGATTTAGAAAGCTCATATTGTAGATGTTACATCTAAACATTCTGTAATTTTAATCTCTCTGCCTGCTTTATATGAAGAAGTCTGAATTGAATAACTATATATAGTGATGGTATTTTCAGTTATGTATTTATAATTAATAAATTTATAATTGTAGTTAAGTTTGGTTTCAAAAGTGTAGTTATGAATGGAAAAATTCTAGTCCTGGTCATTTTAAAGTACAGCTTTACTATATTTATAAGTTTTTCAATGACTTATATTTTTTAAAGGCTTATTGCCTTTTTTAGTGTTCATTTTATTTTTGTACATGAATTTAAAAAAAATTATTCATGAATTTCAATGTTTCAATCTTAGACCCAGGCCCTTTAGGTCTGTTCAGTAATACGCCTCTGTGTTGTATTATGTACTCTGCTACTAACTGTGTACTAAATTTGAAATACATTATATTATCTATGTAGCATGATAATTATTTTACATCTTGTGGCGCTTAAAATATAAAAATATTTGAATTAGAGCTTTATGAGAAGTCCTTTGATAATCTGCAGCGAAAGAATTTCTTTGCTGGAAAAAGAAGCCTTTTCTCTTTAAAGGTAATTTAGTGCCTCTATTATTTATATCAAATTAAAGATACTGAAGGTAATTAAAATATAGTATATAGTGTGAAGGTAAATATTAGAGGTACTGTGGCAACTAAATTACCCTGAATGATATAAGATCATTCAGATTTTGTATTAAGAATGTCAAAATTTTAGATGTATAAATTATATTTTATGTATCTTATGCTAGTTATATAACTCAAAATGCAATAAACCATGTTTTCATTCCTATTTTTTATGTAAATTTCTTGTTAAATCATATGAACGTATGCAATCAATGTACATTTTTGTATCAAACATCTTGAACATTTAATTAGTTGTCATATTTTGTACATATTTTGGGATGATTTCTCCCCAGATCCCACTTAATTACATCTTTCTTCGATACTTTGTAGAAAATATCTCACAATGTATAGAACATTGAAATTAATATGGATTTATTATTTAGGTATTGCAGCTATTTATTTATTGTATATATGACTGAAGGTTTGCTCTTCTTTTCATTTTAACTTAAAAAAAAACACTTCCTTAATGCCAACTGTTTATAAAGAAAATGAGCTAAACTGTTTTACATCAAAGTGTGTTAAAGATTGTAAATTTAGTAAGAATTTTTAAGCATGGTACAGGAATATTTAGTTTTCAGACATTCTAAGTAAATTTGAAAATGTTTAAGCATAAAATGTTTAAACATACTCGAATTCAATTCTTATCCCAGTTCAATCACTAAAAGCTTTAATAATAATTGTAAACGAAGCTAGGTACTCTGTTAATTTAACTCAGTTTGTTCAAAATATTAACTGTGGTAGTTCTCAGTTAATCAGTAAGTTAAATTTCCATGTGAGCAGCTTGATAAAATTACATCAGTCAAGGAAATTGGGGAATACCATTACCAGATATGGTAATACAAATACTAATAAGCTACTCTACACAAAAAATGCAGTACTGGAAAAAAAAAGTCAACATGAGTTTATTCCTTTAAAAAAAATTACACAAAATTGGTAACATAAAATAAAATGTTTAAAAAATTATAATCTTTTTTAAACAAGGACATTTGATTATCATTGAATTAGTGTGTGTGTGTGTGGGGGGAGTTTAAGATTGGAAACTGCATTTTTTAGGATGTTTTAAGTACAGTCATAGGTGTAACTAATATGTTTAGTGAACATAGCTCATTTTTACTTTCTTTAATACTCAATAGTATTTTTTCCCATGTATGTTTAATTTTTATTGTGAGCCTGTTAATTTAAGAAGTGGTCTGGATTTAAGTAGTCTGATACATTGATGCCTGAATTCATCATTAACTTCAACTGGTGGTTCAACCGACAGTTCAGTAACTCCCAGTTAGAGAACTCGACTGGTCAGTCCAAAATTCAAATTCACCGTTAACTGGCAAGAAAAAGTTACTGAACCTGTGGTTACTCAACTTAAGCCAATCAACGGGGCTCGGTTGAAATTGAAACTCTCATTGGTCAAGTGTCCACAAAGCATTAGTAGTTCACATCACATGGTAGTTGTTTATTTCGCGTCTCTCCACATGACCCCACCAGCGTTCTGCTTTTTCCCCTCATGCCTCTTTGTCCAGAAAGAAGGGAAGAGCCAGTTCTAGGAAGGAATGGAAGGAGGAATCTGATTTTTCAGGGTCTTAACTAGGCATGCTCGGTTATTGTGAAACCCAGCTCTGCAGCAAGGTTGAGTTTCTCGACATTGAACTTGGATATTATGCTAGGTTAGCCTTTAACGGGTTATCAATCAATACCATTTGAGCGTTTGACCGAGAGATTGCTGTAAACTGGCGGTCGAGGTAGACGGTGAATACCGGCTTGAGAATGAAATTGGCTAACAATGACCTTATCTAAGACAGTTTCATACCAGCTGGTAAAATAAAGCTAGATTTAAGGAAAAATGGTGTTAATAATTCCAATTTTTATAAATCTTTGTATGATTAACCTTATTCTCATCATTGCAGTTACAAAAAGCAAATATTCTCTTTCTATGCTCAGAAGTATTTATCTCCATTGGCTCTCCTTTCTATGCTCAGAAGTATTTATCTCCATATTCTTCCATCATAGTGGTGCCCCTGAGCAGAATGGGTGAAATACATCAGGAGCTTGCTTTTGGTAGAGTCACCTAGGTGTGAAGTCCATTCGATACTGCCCAGCTAAATTTTACTGGCAAGTAGAAGCCAAGACAGTCTTCTAGCACCTGGTGTTCCAGTTTTTGAACTAACAGAAGCTGCACATTCCCTCCTTATGAATAAACTTTTTTAAATTGACAGTCTTTAAATGCCTCGCTTGGTTACTGAGTGTTGGGAGAGTAAAATGAAGCAATCCCACCAGGCATTCAAAGGAAGCAGAACCAGGCCTAGAGAATTTTTGCTGTTGTATCTTTGTGATATTCTGAGCAAACAGGCTAAGACCTATGCTCTCTTAATTGTGGATTGTCATTAGACAGGGGCTAGTTAAAGGCAAGAAGTTTTAATTAAAAAAAAAAAGTTTTAACCTAAACAAAAACAAGAGACAACAAATTATTCTGAAAATTAAAAATGTAGTGGTTACAACATTGCTCTCACATGTTCTTTCCCCCCCAACCGGTTGACGTTTTCCAATTTTAGCAGAGTGGCTAAATGCTTGAGGGTTTGGCACCATGCAACTGTGCATGTTAAGTGAAATGTCATTTGTATGTGTAAAGACTGTCTTTATTCTGGTTACTCGTTGATCGGAAAGAGTATGGGCATGCTCATACAGTATCAAAAAGCATATGAAAGAATCTGCTTGTAGCTACATGTGTTTTAAGGTATATAGATCAGCTCAAAATTTCACTACATTTTGGCATAAGAAGCAGTGTATTACTTTTTTTCATTTACCATTTCAAATTTGTATTTTTTTCATTTTGTATGATCCACATCTTAGAACAAGTCCGAATACATGGGCTTTTTCGGATTTGTATAGTGATAGTGCCTGCATCACTTGAATCTCAGATTCATATTTCTATGTTCTTGTGTGATCTGTATTCTGGTTTCGTATTCGTAAAATGTCTGTATCTGTGCATCAGTTGAGTATTGTGTGATCCAGAATGGAGCCGCACATCAGATTGACAATTAAAAATGATCTAGTTCACTAGGCAAAAACGAAAGTTCCCTGATTTTTAAATATTTTTTGCAAAATTCCCTGATATCTCCATGATTTTTCCAGATTGATAAAGCACCCTGATTTTTCCATGATTTCCCTGATCTGTCGACACCCTGCACAAAGTAATTCTTTCCCCTTGGAAGCTTGATGGTATAATAGGCAGATACTACTTTAAGATAACTTTAAAAATATGATTCAATGAAAAAGTTTAAATTAATTTTGACAAGACTATAAATGGGAATTGTAGAATACTTAGAAAAAGAAAAATAAGTATTTTATAGCATATGTTAAAAATAACAACTGTTTCATTACTACTATCATATTTTTAAGAAGAAAGTATTGAGAATTTAGGAACAAACAAAAATGAAATTGAGAGTTTAGAAAAAGTAACTTTTTAATTGGGAATATGAACATCTTAAAAGGGAGAAATACAGCACCAAAAAAATTAAAGTGGAAATTTATCAGCCTGGTGTTAAGCTTTTCTTTATTTCATGTTATTGTTATAAAAAAGAGAACTGTTTTATATTTGCATGCAGTTCTGAATTAATATATGTTGAGCTCTTTTGTTAAAAAATTGCGAATTTTTAAAGCACAAGTTCTGCCTAAGTGGAGAATAAAGTTTCCATAAGAGTTATTAATAATTATTATAAATCTGGAAACACAAATAGGCGGAGTCAGTAAATGAGATAATTTTTAGGCAAAATTGTTTAGCATCATGGTATTGTTCAGGGGATTTATGCTAAAATTTTACTTTCAATTCCTATCTTATTTTCTTTGTGCTACATACTTGAAATAAGCTCTTAAGTGTATGATGTTGAAAGGAAGTTATGCAATGATTTTATTATGTTGTCTGAAATTTAAATATTTCTGTAGTTTTTTTTAATAGCTATTGATGCAATTTTATAGCTTTTTAAAATTTCTAAAGCTTTTAAGAAGTTTCTTGTTAATTCTTCTGCAATGGTATGATGCTATAGTTTAAAAAATTGTCCAGATTTATGTGTGTTTTCTCTCTCCTGCAGTAAATTGCTTGTATTTAATGTTTCCCCCTTCTACTTTGATTTCTAAACCTTCAAAGCTGTTTAGAATGCTGATTTGGGGGTATTTCTAATGAAATGCAAATTTAGTATGCTATTGAGGTATCAGTGATGGTAGAAAAGATATTTAATGTAATATAAAAAGTCTGAATACAGAATGTGTTAGAGTATAACTGCTTCAAAATTTGAAGGATATTTGTATATATATGTTTGTAACTATGTAGAATGTAGAGTGATGTATACAAATATATATAGAAAACATAAAAATTAAGTATTTTTTTAGAGATAAATTAAGGTTTTCTTCAGTAATTCTTTACCAACTGGATGATTTAATTGAAAACATGCTGAAAGTAATTTTGATATGCATTAAATATACTTTCACGATGCTATTTTATCTGTACTCACATTACAAATACTTTGTTCTTCTTAAGTACTTTTGTATCCTTAAAATACTGCTATGGTATATGAAATTTTAACAATACCATGAATATATAAATAGTTATTTGACTATAAGAAGTATTGATCATAAATTAAGTTCTTATGTGCATTTAAGACAATTGATATAACATTTGCTAATTTGATGCAATAATATAATTGCAGACCATAGTGATTATTTCAAATTTCTTTCCATTATCTTTTCTCTTTCTGTGTGCTGATTTTGTTTTATATTCTTGAATACACATGCTTTTTTTTCTTATTAATTGGAAAGTTAGGCTATAAATTTAATGTTTTAGTTGTTTTTATTTTCTCTCTCACACTGAATCTATTATATATATATTCATATTTATAAATTTTCATTAGATTTATTTTGAGCCATTTAATAAAGAAAAGTATTTACATTTAGAAAGCTAAGTGAAATATCCTGTATGCAATCAATGATTTTTCTTGTGTTTAATATGCATTGTTGAAAAAGAGCTGATTTGTTTGTGAATAGTTTTTCAGATACAATTAAATACATATGTATGTATGTATATTTTTGGTTTATGATATGCCTTGTTTTTAAGACCTTTTCTTTGAAAAGCTTTCAAAATTGATGTTATAAAATTTAAAACATGTTTTGTGTGTGTGTGAAACCTTTATCACTACTTGTATTTAACAGTGTTTGCTTTTTTTTTTTTTCCCAATCATAAATTTTCTGGAAACTTAAAATTTATATTTGTTTCTTCTTACTTTTTGCATTAAAATTACTTTTCATTAAGCAAATGTGAAACTTCAGTTGGTAAAGAATTACATCTTTGTGTATATACCTATTTTATTTGTATTAAGTAGTGTATTCCATCCTCATAGACTATTATTACACACCTTCTACATCATATGATTTGGTGCTAACCTGTATCTTCCCTATAATATGCATCATGAAAGCAAGTTTATTTATGTAAACTATTTCATTTTTTGTAGGAATTGTTATAATTTATTCACTTACTTGTCTGTTAGTGGTGCTTTTAGAAAATGACAATCTTTTTTAGAAAGTTGTTTTAAAAAGTACTTTGTACTTAGTGGGAATATTTATGTGTATTAATGTTTATAAAGTAGGAAATACTTGCAAGTAATTTTAGAAAAAAAGGGTACCGTCCCATTGCTTTGTAGATGAAGAAATGCACACTGTTTAAATCATTGTTTCCAAGTACATCTCTAATTGAAAAAAAGAGACTTTTAGTTAATTGGCTAGTCAATCCTAGTTATTCTGAGGTATTTAACCTGTACCTGAGGATATTTGTTTTGGATAGAAGGTCACAAATAAAAATGACATTACATTACAGTTAATGTTTTTTATTAAATGTAAACTAATGGTATGGAGCAAGAGTCAAGTGGAAGTCAGAATCTATTGCATTTTAATAAAAGAATTTTTTTTTTTTTTTTTTGTAGATATCAGTCAATGACTGATTATTTTATCTTTTCTTATTGTGGCTATAAAATGTAGGCAAAAAAGGCAAAAGTTTTACTTTATATAATTAAAGTAAACGATGAGCAACAAAATGCAAATTTCCTTGTTAGATAGAACAAAATGGTGTTAAATATTGATGCACTAAGCATTGCCTTTAAACAAGCATCGAGGAATACCTTTGAACATCATTTCTATTGTCCATTCCTGTAAAAAATTGCACATTCTTGACTGCAAATCAATCAAACAAATCATTTTTCAAATCAAAATGTATAAGGTAGTCAAGAAATAAAAGCATCTTATTTGAATTCTTATCACAATAAAAGATTTAAGGTTTTTCCAACCAAATTTCTGTACGTTTATTGTAAAAGAATTATGTTAAGAGAATTCTATCTATCAAAAATTAAAGCTGCCCATCTTCTTCAGTGATATTAAGGCTAGAATACCATAGTAGAAGACCTTTTTAGTAACCATTGTTTTGTATTGTATCTAAAAGAAAGCCACAAGAGTTAATGGCAACACCTTGACTGATTTTGTTCTGTTGTCTTAAATATAACATTAGCATTAAGCCAATCTCTAAAAGTGCAACAAAGATATTGAATTTCAGCTTTTTAGCAACTTTCCTGATTACTAATAAACGTAATATGTTTTTCACTGTATTGCATTGTGTATGAATGGCATTTTCACTTTTTATCAATGCTTACTATGCAGCGAAAATTGTTTTGAACTTTTTTTCAGTTGTAATATGTCAACAGTCAGTCTTTTCTTAGGAAGTCACAACTTTTCTCTGCATTTCATCAGAAGGAATTAGATTATAAATCCAGTAGGTTTACATGAATGACAGCATATTTAATTTTAGAATTTTAAAGTGTGATTGAAAGTAATGAAGTATTAGTAGCAAATCACAGTAGAACTTAAAAACTGTGCATTTATTTATAAGTTCAAAATAAATAATTTATATTTTTATAATTAAAGATCTTTTGTGCTTCATGGTAAATGTAACGAGTCGATTTCTTAAAAAATATATATACAGTAAGACACCCTCCCCCTCCCATATAACTTGGGTGTATATAAGATGGATTCGTATAACACGGATTCATATACCACACAGAAAAATTGTGAATTTTTCCTATAAAAAAGACTCTTACACCATGATAAAAGAATGAGCGAGATATTTTTGTATTACCTGTTAATACTGCTGATGATGTTCATGTGCTCATGACTTGTACAACAGGGATTCATGTAACACAGAATGTATCAGCCTTTGCTAAAGGGGCTCTACTGATATGTATATACAGGGAGAAGGGCAGCACACAATTTGAAAGTTGTTTGAAGCTGATTTTCTATTTGCCTTGCTAATGTATGTTTGAATAAATTATTTCCAGATATAAAACTTGAAAATAAGTTTTAACCTCTGTGAAATAATATAGAACTATATATTATGTTCTATATTTGTCTGCACAACATAATGCAGTCTCCAACAGCATTTTTCTAACTTTGATCTGTAAATGACCCTTAAGCCTTGTTCTTGTGACTTGCTTTGAATTCCCGTGAAAGATGAAATATTACGTACAACAGTCTTTATCTTTTTCCAGTACTGATTTTTTTTTTCTTTTTTAAACTTTCAATTATTTTTTTCTCCTATTACTCACTATACTATTAGCAACAGAAAAGGGTCAGTCATTGAATCTGACATTTGCTCCAATACTTTTTCTATATGTCCATAGTCTGAGTCAGTTTATAGACATCTCTCCCTAATGATTCAATGAAATCGATCCCCCAACTCAGAATAAATAAATAAAATGTAAGGTTCACAAACATTAGAATTGTTAGCAACTATGCCACCAACATAAAAGAAAATGCATTTTTGATTTATCCTGTTTTTAAACATTTGGTTAGATTTTACAACCTGTCTGTTTCCAATATCTGGTTGCTAGGTTATTCATTCTCAGGGACTATTATTATTAAAATCTGTATATTTACTTTAGTTAAAGTATACTGGTTTTACAGTTTTTATTTTTATGCTTAAATAATCAGAAAATTCATAAACTGAAATAATGAGATTTTAGAATTGTGATATGGAGGAGTTATTAGAGCTATTGGAAAACTTAAATCTTTATTACAGCTGAGTAAAGATTTCTCCTTTTATTTGGGAAAGTCAATAAAATCTGAATATTTTTCTTATAATTTTTTACATAAATGAATAGATAATTGAAATATTATAAATTAGAAACAAACTAAATTCATCAGATTTAATGTTTGGCAGCATATGTATGTGTGTGCATATAAAATAGAAAAAATCTGCCAAAAGTTCATTAATTTAGATTGTTGACTCATTCTGTCCACTAATTTAATGATATTGGCCATAACTAACCTCCTGATATGGGCAGAGCTTGTTTTACCATCTGCATTTTGTTTGATATCATTCCAGCCTTTGTCTTTCCAATAACATCAAAGCTGACAATCTTAAGTTCAGGCATTATAGTACTATTTATAAATTATGTTATGAAAATGCCTCATGAACACCACTAAAAATCTGATTGGTTTTAAAGAAGTGTTCTTGTAAAAATGTAATTGACACTTTAGCATATTTTCTTCTATTTTACTTTAATTTCCTTTATGTACTGAACCAATTTATTTATTTATTTATTTTTTGTAAAGAAAAGTGCATAGCTTTTAAAATGAAAACAATCAATTTTTTGAAAAAATGAAAAGTTAAAAAAATGCAGTGTAAGAGTTTTATGTTTTTCAAAATATTAGTACTAATTAATCAGCACAAAGCAGTATTTCTATCTGTTTCACATTAATAATTATACCATTTGTAATACTCGCGTCTGATTTTGCTAATTTATTTCTCCAAAATAATACCACTACTTAAGACACAATTATAATTCCAGATAAAGAGCACTGTTATAATTCCAGATAAAGAGAGAATTTATAGTGTTTATTCTTATTGGACAGGTGTAAGCAACTAGGTAAATTTCCTTGTTCAAATTTCATGGTTGAAGAAACCTTCCTTGTATATGAGTAAACTAATGTGATATTTCTGTACTTGTTAGTTTTATTAGCACATCCTTTGCAAGTGCATACTACAACAATAAATGGTTTTTGATCTAAATGTGTAGTTCATTGTTTCTTTTAATTGTTTTTGGTAATTGAATCATTGAAGGCCAGTATTTATTGTTGAAAACTGTATTTATTAGGAATTAGTAAGCTCTGACTCATAATTAATACAGAAAGTAATGTTATGAACAAACATTAGGAATATACATAAATGTTAACTTGCAAAATAAGAAAATGAATCGTGTGTATGGGCAAGTTTTGGGGACTGCCTGTTACTGTAGTAAGCATCCTACTTTATAATTTGCTAATGGTTTGATGGTGTTAGTCAGCATTATGCATTCTTCAAAACCATGCAAAGTGTTACTGAGCTTGGTGACTTTTGGTAAAATGTTGCTTAACCCTCCAAGCGGCTGAGACGTAAAATCCCGTCATCTGTAAACGTTGTTCAAAGCGGCTGAGACATAATTTTCTGCTCCTTTTTTTCTGCTTCGAAAGCGGCTGTGACATAAAATCCCGTTACTGCTTACCCCCACTCACCAGAACACCTGTGACACTTAGATTGATGGGTTGCAAAGGAGGGGAGAGAGCACAATGGCCAAGACACGCCTACGATACTTAATTGCAGCTTTCAACCCCCCACAAAATTATTTACAGATGTGGTGATCATACCTTTTCTAACTAAAGAAGAGAGAGGCCGAATGATTTCGCTATTTTTTCAGACAAGTAATCGTTTGAACCGGAGTCCCTTCTAAGCAGGGTCGGGCACGGGAAATAAGTTTGAATATTTCGTAGTTTTCAAAGATCTCCAGGATACTTTTTCATTTATAATAATTTTAAAAGTTTAATGAAAATAAGAAATTTTGAATAAATATTTTACTTCTTTCAAATTTTACCTGAAAAGGAAAAGCTGTTGCCCCGAATACAACAAAACAGTTGGCATATAAAAAAAAAAAAACATATTTTATTAGAAGAGACCGATTTAACATATATGGAGTCTTGGGCACACATGCTTACGGATGTAGAGGGGCTTTAAAGAAATGTATTGCATATTATTATTTAAATTAATACAAATTTACATGTCATAAACCACTCCTGTATAAATATTTACTCTGTAATTATCCTATTACATAGTTAAGCTGATCCGTGATTCACTCTCTAACAAATCCGGTCCCGCCACTTCCAAACCGTCTCTTCCAAACTTTTACCGTCATTAATCCAATCAGATTAAAAAGTTACTGTGTAAAACTTTAATGAAATTCATACAGTTTGTGCGATCGGCTTGAAAAATTTCATAATTATGTAAAAAATATATATATAAACGATCTGCACTATTTTAAAAATCTGAAAATTCACCCTCTCTCTCATTTTTAAGCGATTTTCAGCTTTTAGGGCGCATTTCAGCTTTTAGGCCGCTTTTTATTGCGCATTTAATCGCGTTAAGTAAAATCAAAATCAAACGTCAATAACAGAGCTTGATCCGTGATTAAGTCCGTGATTAAATTACAAGACAGTCTGAACACGTACTCAACTTCCCTCACTATTTTTAGGAGAGTCCAATGTCACTTAGGTTAAATATTTATCTTACATTTCATTGTTTACATCAATAATACTATAAGGACGTTTTGGCAACCAACTATGTTTCAAGAATATTATTTTCCTATTCCAATTTTAATGAACTAACGCATTATGTAGAAGCTGTCTGGTGTTATAAAATAAAGTAAAGGCAACTTCTACGTAATGCGTTAGTTCATTAAAATTGGAATGATAAAAATAATATTCTTGAAACATTAGAAGCCAAAAAGGCCTTATAGTATTTTTCATGTAAACAATGAAATGTAAGGTAAATATTTAATCAAAGTGACATTGGGCCCTCCTAAAAATAGTGAGGAAAGTTGAGTATGTGTCCAGACTGTATTGCTGTAAACTAGGCCTCAGTTATTGATGTTTGAGTTTGATTTTACTGGAAAATTAACACGATTAAATGCGCGATCAAATTTATCAGTAAAGCTCTATTCCGTCCTAAAGATTAAAACAAAATTAAAATAACTAGTTGAAAAGAACAGTTGTCTAAGATAAAATAAAATTAAATCCCAGTTGGATTCAGTGGTGATGATTCCCCTTCTATGATCTGTGGGCCTCCCACCATGGCCCAGTACACAAGGGGCTGAAAATGGTAGATGGCTGAAGAGTAAAAGTCTAGGGTTCTGGGCTACTGCGCGGCTGTCGATCTAACGGTCTGGGGTTTCGGGCGGTTTCGCTAGATGTCTATCGTGAATACGCGGAAGAACACCTGAAAAAGTCATCCGACCAAGGCATTCCGACTTGGCAGATACCCTGAGTGCAGGCGTGCAATAAATGCACTACACTACTCTCTATGATCTGTGAGGTTTCCCTGCTCACCTAGGTCTTTGAATAATCTGCCGGTTTAGCGGAGTGTTCAAAGATCCACGCTAAGAAATTGCACATGTAAGAGAAGAGGAATCTTCTCAAAATCGCCTTTTCAGTAATGAATGATGAGAGCAACCATCCTAAACCTGGTTTCAGACGATAAGTATTATTTAATCAAAATTTTAAATTTAAAACGATCCATTTTTCTTACAAAATTTCTCGCATATTGCCTCCTGCCGTTGAAACTTCTCAGGATCCTCCACTGTCTTAGTTTTACCCTAACTACAACATCTTTCCAGAAAAATTAACTTCCCACAATGAACTGCAAAATTTTTGTTGTTGTTGTTTTTGTGTTATGTGTGTGTGTGTCAGTTCTTTTATGTAAATATGTATACATGGTAGAAAAAAACTTTTCAACCTGTAAAGAATTAAAGAAATTGTTACGTAAAGAAATACACAGAAATAGAGCAATTTGTATAAAGCCAAAATTTTTATCTTAGATTTCGAAGCATTTAAATTTATACCGGCTCAGATGGAAATCGTCAGTTTGTCATCGATTTATTATTTTATTATTGCTGCTTTTAATTGAACAATACGAATTTTAATTTCTACTTTTATTCTATATTAGCTGATGTACCCGCTCATCACACGGGAATAGAGATTACTTTAACAATTGGTTAAACTAAGCTGCCAAATAGACGAAAAAGTAAATAAATAAAATTTCCAATTACCTAAATTTAAAAATAAAGATTAATTTTAGTGTAACTGTTTAAAATATGAAGTTCAAATCGAAGCGCTGTTGCAAATCAAAGCCATGAAATATAAACACATGGAGAGAGAGGTGGGGATTTTCGTTTGATTATTTTGAGAAATCGCAAAATCATTAAATGTTTAATTTGAATTTCAAGTAATTTATTTTTACATATACATAACATGTTATAACTAGCTGCGTATCATTTCTTCACGACGAAGAAAGTAATGATTTTTATTTACACATGCATTTTAAATTATTCCAGCTATACGGAAACTGAAAAAATGCAGAAAACTTTTACTCGAACCTAGCGTTATGGATATTAAAATATGCTGTCATAGCTAGCTCAATTGTCACACGATGACCCAAAAGCTATATTGGCATACGATCGGGTGACAACCCTTTCTTCTTTCAATACACATAAATTAGAAAAATGTTTTAGTTAATTAAGTAATTTAATTTTTCCTATTCATCCTAAAATAAATTTTTAAGGAGTTGTAATAACCTGGTGTGCAGAAAGTGAAAGGATTCGTTTTCACATCTCGGCTGATCAAAAACCGCTGTATGTACATGGCGCAAACGTGAACGATAAATCTGTGGGTCCGCAGCTCCTCTAGCTGTATATAGGCTGGTATACGGACGAGAGTTGCGGATCCGAAAATAACATCCTTTTGGGTGATGCCCCACACTAAAAAACATTTTGTGGATTACTAAGAAATCTCTTTGAAACAAAGATGCTATAACTTTTCTTAGTATTGCTGCTAAATAAAGTCATGTAAATCAATTGGCAAACATGGCTTTATTTAGTAGTAATACTAAGAAAAGTTATGGCATCATACTAAAAAAATCTGGAGTGCCTCCACTCGACTTTCCGAAGACTTACGATTAGATCATTACCAAGCATTTAAATAAATTTTAATCGATGAATAATTCAAACATATATACCAAATTGAAACTCAATCGAATGCACCATTTAAACGCTAACATACTTTCAAGACTTTCTCCCCATATACTATAATGTCAAAGAAATCTTTGACGTAGCCCTGTAGAAAAACTGTAAGTCCTATATACACCAAAATCAACACCGGTCTTGCGACGGTGGTTTATAACATGTATGTCCAATTTGAGCTCAATCTAATGATCCGTTTAGGAGCTATCGAAGTTCACACACACACACGCACACACACACACATACATACATCTCGTAAAAGCAGCATAAATGAATTCAGAAGACCTCAAAACGTGTAAATATATCAAAGTCTCGAAGTCGAATTTTTTCAGGATTGCAATACTTTCCTTACATGGTACATGTTCGGAAAGTAACAAGTAATGGAATCATTGTTTCCTAGAGATTTCTTGGTAATCAACTGATTTTTTTTAAGAGTGTAAATTGTAGGGAAAAAAAGATTCTCCACGATCCCCAAGTCTGGCATAATAGCTATAAATCAGTCCCGTACTGCTAAGCTGTCAGTATTCGGCTATTTAAAAAAAAAAAAAAAAAAAAAAAAAAAAAAAAAAAAAATCAAATTATTAAGCAGAAAGGCTTAATTTAAAATGCAGACTTTTTCTAAGAAGGAAAGCGTTCCAAATGAATTAAAAGGTTAACTCTAACAAATTATATGTCATAATCTAAATAGGTTTGAAAATTTTTGCGATTTTAAATCGTTTGAAATAGCTTCTCGAAATTATTAAACTTCTACTTCTTTTAAGAATATTAAAACGAATAAATTGTTTTCGCCTAAATAAAGCATTGATATAAGGATTAATATATTTTAAGCATTTCAGTGGTCCAGTTCCGAAGGATTTTTTTTTTTTTTTTTTTTTTAGATTACATGTGGGAATGGCGCCAGTTGTACGTCATACATTTAAAATTGACAAAAATTTGTACTCATTTTTTTTTAACCATTACCGTTGACAAATTAACAGCGCTTCGCTTTTGATTACTCCCTCTAACTGCATAAAGATGCGCAAAATGATAGAGAGAAGACGTAGGCGACCTTAAAATTTTGAAAATCCGCCCGTTTCCCCAAAAATACTAAAATTCAGAGCCTTATTATCGCATGGGAAAATCGGGACTTTGTAAAGGGCCCCCAATTTCAAATGTTCTGAAATAGTCTTCTTTTATATCAAAATTTTTTGAAAAATAAAAAAAAATTCATGGATTGCGGCCCCCAAAATTCATCAATGTCCGGGGCCCCTGTTGGTCATAATCAGGCCCTGCTTAAATTTAGCAATTTAAGTCGCTAAAATTATTAAATATAGATAATTTAAATTGAATTAAATTCATTCAATTCAATTTAAGTCAATGCGCCAGTGGGTCCTAATCTTGCGCGCAAAACTTGGTATAAGCGCTCAAATAATTTCATTCATTCAAATAATTCAATAAGCATTCAAATAATACAATATATTCACATAAAAACTATCCAAAAGAATTACTTTCAATAAACTTCTGCCGCAGGAATTTATGAAACTTCAAATTTCAGTCAAAATCGAAAATTTTCAGATTTTGGTCTTATAAATCTAAAAGCGCATTCAACTTGCGTCAACTATACATGCATTTTTTTATAAGTTCTAATACATGTCTTTCAAAGGACACCTCTTTTGCCTTAGCAACTTGAAGGTGCAAGCTATGGTTAAGCCTTAAAAATGACAAAAAAGAAAAAAAGAAAATGTGTGTTTTTGTGACCTTCAGTGACTTTGCGTCGATAACCTGCCACAGATTTCTCATATATTTCATGAAGTTCTATCGTCTAACATTATAGATGTTAAATAAATATCATGGCAAGTTGTCCCCCAAAGAGTTTTTGACCACAGCATTTTCTATGTCTGAGAAAAACGCCCACTTTTGTGTGCTGCACGGACTTTTTTACAGGCCCGTAGCCAAAGGGGTGCCAGGTGGGGCTGAACCCCACCCCCCCTAGAAAATTTCACATAAAAAAAGTTTAATGCGGATGCTTTGAAAAATTTTTGTATATAAGGTAAAGTTATCAAAGTTTTATATCAAAGTTTTATATATCAAAGTTTTATATATACAAAGTTTTTCTTTGTAATACTCTGTCATTTTTGTTTCGTGTTCTCATCTTCCAAATATGATCCAAAGATGACAACTTTAAATCCATTCTGTTTAAGCCAAGGAACTTTTACTTCTTGGAAGCCGTTTGGACTTTCCAGAATTTATTTAATTATAAACTTATGCTATTATTTAATGAAGAGAAATACAGATAAAAATGTTATCATTAAAAAAAATATAGGATGCCACCCCACTTAAGTTAGGGTGCCCCTCCCCCCTGGAAAAAAGAGGGTGCCCCCCTGAATAGAAAATCTGGCTACGGGTCTGCTTTTTTAGTGGGCCATAAAAGATGAACAACTTCACTTTGAGACAAAATATTCTGGATTTGCTACATTAATAAGATTAATAACAACTGGGAATTTTTTGGTAAAAATCTCAGATGGCATGAAACCTAGGTGTGTTACTTTCTCAGATTCGTGCTCTTAATTTTTCTTGGAATTTTTTCGCATATGCAGAACATAAATAAAGGTCTTTAAAAACGTTTATTATCTAACAAAGATTAATATAGATATTTCGTTTAACAAATTTACTAAACAAGTCCTTTAAATGAAACATCGAAGAATTTTTAATTTTTATTTTTCTCGTACGCTTGAGATAATTTAAATGAAAGCTTTATTACCCTACACTCAAGTACATTATACTCTCTCTCATAGGCGCACCCACGGAGGGGGCTATGGGGGCTCAAGCCCCCCTAAAGGTGGAAAGTTAGAATTGAAAAGCATTAGAAATTGGGAATTGTCACAAATGATTTATTTGTTTTTGTTTTTAAAATTGCCTTCAAATTATTTCTAAAATACCTTTTACAAAAAAAAAAAGATGATAGTTCTTAAGTAAAAACTTACAGTTAGTATATGAAACACAATTAAACTCGGCTATAACATAACTGAAATGAGCGGATAATTATTTGACTCTATAATGATTTACATTGCTCGTGACCTTGTGTTCTATGGGCAAGTAGTCTAGTACCGAATATTTTGATGATATAACTATAATCGAGGTCACTATAATCGAGTTCAGCAGTATTTGAAGCCCAGCCCCCCTTAAACTAAAATCCTGGGTGCGCCACTGCTCTCTCTCTCTCTTTTTTTTTTAACTGTCATAATTTTTGCATTACAACTTCAAAAATGATCGAGTGAAAGCCAAATTTCCTATTTCTCTTTCCTAACTAACTGTATAAACTTTTATGAAAAAATGCACAGTTCGAAAAAAATATAAGAAATAATAATAATTATATGGAACACTTTGCACATTTTATGAAGGACAGCGTCTTATATAAGGTTCAGGTAAATGGGATATATCCGACATTGGACACTTTATTGAAAATATGTACACGGGGTCTTATCGCATGAGCAAATCGAGGCTGTGTCCAGGGCCTCATCTTGAAAGGGGCCCATTAGATATATTATTTTTCGTTCATTTCTATAAAAGCTTTATAAAGAAATTTCTCAGATAAAGAAGTATAGTAAAAAGATAATCACTAATTTTACTATTTTTAGAGCACAAGCGTCACTCTCACTACCTGCTCATTATGAGAGGGGACAAAAAACAAAATATCTCTTTTTCCAAACTCCAGACAAAAATCTGGCTCTGGGTGAGTGTACATGTAAACCACCGAGAAAAGAACTTTGGTTTCCTACAACGTTGCGTAGTTTCCGAGTATTTAGGGGGGAAAGAGGTGAGGGAGACCAGTTGGTCAGATTCACCGGACATGTGCTCCTACAATACAAAGTAATTTATCAGGCGGTAGGTAGACTGTCACGTCGGCAGTTTGTTAATTACCTTGTTCCCCACGCCTTCCATGCGGAAATGGGGGGAAGCAGGTTTTTCTTGTGCATTTTCGAGAGATACAGATCCCATACACTGGAACTTTTTTGAAGTTATCACTAGGCAAACTCCAGGCCGCTCGGAGGGTTAAGCAGGCAAAAAATAAGCCCCTGAAACTGAACTCGGGTCCAGTTTATCTCCTGTATCTGGCAAGAAATTTCTAAACTAATGCAATCCAATAAGAGTTTTAAAATTTTTATAATTTTCATTTTATTAACCAATTAACACATGCAAAAAAGGTGAACTTTGATTATTATAAATGTAAAATATAATTTTAGACTAAATTAAACATTAAAAAACATCTCCCCTAAAAACTGTAGCACTATATTGTTTTGTTTTATCGGAGACTAAACGCATAGAGTGGCTGGTGCCCATTATATGAAATAAACAAAATACTATGGAATTTCTCTGCCATGGTATAACTCAGTGATATACTATCCTATTTCTATCCTATTAAAGTATAAAATTAAGTTTGCTAAAATAGTCCATTAGTTAATTATGTAGTGGGATTAGATGTGTGGGTTCAGGTATGGCTACTATGGCCTGTTGTATTTATTCTCACGATGGGCTGAAAGTGCTGTTGGGAAGTAACCATAAATATAACTTTCACAGGCATGAAAGTTTTCAGTCTTTTGACGGAATTTTTTTTTTAATAAATTCTACTCCATTCATTTTTATTAGTTAAATAATGAATATATAAGGTATTAATAACCGGTAATGTATTAATTGTACGTTAATTTGATAGTTTTGTATCGCATGCAAAGTTCAGTCTTTTTTTACTAATGTACACTTTCATGTCTGCTTTCAGAAAACATTTTTGCCCCAGCAGAATAACATGCCTAAGTATTAGATGCTAACTCTCGGGTATTTTCAAGAAAATTGGAATTAAAGGTTTGATAAACGCACAGTTATACAGGGTGATCAATTGAAGAGTACCTGATGATTTTTATTACAACCCTTAAATCTGACTCTTGTGACAGCTATTCTAACACTGAAATATAGCTGTTTGAACAGTTTAGTGTGGGAGACTGTTCAACTGTTATAACTTTATTTGTGAGGTAAAACAGATATGGAGACACAATATTATTTAATCCTGTGATTCTTTTAATTTTGAAAAACATAATTTAATTCACATTTTTTACATTATCATGCCTTACAGCAAATGTTGAAGAGAATTGGTTAGTTACTTTGGGCGAAAGAAAAGAGTGAGTTGCACTGCTGATGAATTTAATCCACAGGCGAGTTGTATCCATGAATTGGAGGGGAGGGGGGCGGGCAATCATAGGGAAACCCTGCAGTTTTGCAAAGGGCCAGTGGTAGCACGTTTTCAAGGGGGCCCAGTGATGTTTTTTTTTTTTTTTTTTTTTTTTTTTGGGGGCACTCAAAGGGTCAGTGGTAGGATATTTTCAAGGGGGGGGGAGCAAGATAAGGATTCCGGTGTAACTCGTCCCTCGATTTGATTGATAGCTGTTGGCATGGATGCAACTGACCTTCGTCCATGTTGCAAATTTTCACTATTTTGAATGCAATTATGAACATGCCGAACCAAGTTTTTGGACACTCTTCTGAACATTGTTTATGTTATTGACAAGATTTCAATATTATGATTTGTTTCAGTTCATTCATTTTTTCAGGACTTCTCTGGGAAAAATCAATTGAGTTTCTTTTTGACTTCCTTGTATGGCGTATAAAGAAGTAATGTGATCCCCAAAAAACTGATCTTGACAACTTCTAAATTTACTTTTAAGAATTTTTTCGATGCATCTCATTGTATGCTAGCATGCACGTTCATATAAATGCATGTGCAACAGATTTTGACAGACCGCGAGTCTATTTTGACCAGTTTTCCATGCTGTCTGTACGTACATATGTATGTATGTATGTAACTTGCATATCTCAAAAACTATTGGTCGTAGAATGTTGAAACTTTATATTTAGGATTATTGTAACCTCTAGTTGTGCACTATTTCTTTCGGTTCCATTCATCTGGATAGTTTATCTACAGGGCTGCCCAAAAGATTTTAAATACTACATTAAGCTCTGGGCAGAAATTCATTAAAGCGTATTTTAGAGGTATTAGGCTATTTCAAACGTCTCAGACGTGATATATGCTATTACGAGTTACAAAATGAATTTCTCCATTCAAAAAAATGTCTTTAGCATTTATAGTTCTGCTACAGGAACACTCAAAACATTTTCAACACATTACGGTCAATGGCAATTTTAGGAACATTCATCCATTTCAAGCACAATACCATCGTACCATTTAGTTAGGCAATGGTTCGACCATGGTCACATGCAAACCTGAAGAATTATGCCAAAAGTCGTCAAGCCTGGCAACTTTTGGTGTATGTGTGTATGTATTTAACTGTCAAATCTCAAAAATTATTAGTCATAGAATGTTGAAATTTCATACATAAGGTTGTTGTGCATCTCGACTTTTGGTTCCAATCTACTGGAGAGTTTATTTACAGGACCACCCAAAAGAATTTCAATACACTAATGTCTATGGACATCTTCAATATATTACATCTGTAGTCAGTCATTATTGTTTGGCCCATGCCCGAAATCTCGCCATTTGTCATCGACCTTTGCGAGTTTTGGCGAAATGTCGCCAAATTTGGTGTCAAAAATAATTACGCATTTCGCATAACTCTAAAACTTATATCAGTTGAATGTTGAAATATTGTATTTAGAACTATTGTATATCTAATTGTGCATCTCTTTTGATTGCGATCGACTGGGTAATTTATTTACAGGGTCAGCTAAATGAATTTAAATACATTAAGGTATATGGACACATTCAATTCATTGAAAGTCTGTGTTCAATGACTGCTTTGGCTATCTCCAAAATCTCGCAAACTATCTAAGATTGTCGGGTTTTGGCGAACTGTCACCAAATTAAGTGTCAAAAACATCTTTCAACTCAAACCGAGCTTGGCGATATAGAAAATATTTGGCTAGAAATCGCTAAACCTTAGTATTACTGCAGTATTTTATCTCTTTCAAACAAAATAAGTTTAAATGAAGTGCGCCGAAAATATTTTTGATTTAATAGACGTGCAAGGAAGTCTTGTTGTCTACATCAGATTGGTTTTTTTTTTTGCTGCTGTTGTTGTAAAACGTTGTCTTGCTTAACAATCTGTTAATCAGTGCAGATAATCCTTCTGTATAATTCGGTTGTAGTCCGATGTCACAATGGTTTGCATTCTTAAAAATAGACGCGACTTTTGGCGAATTATCGCCAAATCTGGTATCTGAAGTATGTCCCCAAAAGTGAACCCAGTTAGGTGATATCTCCTATATTTGCCGAGAAATCATCAAGCCAAGATTCATTATTGGGCACGCTAGGCATTTGCTTAAACAGAAAAAAAAAATGTATTTGAAGGATCCACGGGAAGAACGATGAGAGTCCAATACAGCTGATTCTCCAAAAATCGAAAGGCGCACGAGACTTTCATCGTTCTTCCCCCGTAAACCGTATCTTTGGGCTATCTTTTCAGTGGATTCTCATCGTTCTTTCCCCTTATGGATTAAGGATAATAATCGTGCCACACTAATGAACAACAGAATGTAGTAGAAACCTCAACATTGACGAAAAGTGAACTCATTGTTCTTCCCGTGGACCCTTCATTAATTATCACAAAGGGCTAATAATAACAATTGGTTAGTGTATAATTTTTTATTTCTAATGGCAAAGGGGGTTGACATAAAAAAAAAAAAACAATAAGAACAAAAAAAGTTATTTCCACATTCTTCTCCTTGCCTCCCGTAACGATGTGCAATTGTTGATCCGCGGAGAGCTCTGCGCTGAAGAAGATGGCAGCCATCTATAACCAGCTGACTATTGCAAAGGGGACAGTCAGGAGCCAGGTTGATCCTGTGCAAGTGGGCAGCAAGCTAGTCATGTTCAACGAAAAGTCGAAACTCGGCGACGGCCTCCTGGCGTGGCCAGTCGGGAATGGTATCTGGGTCGAGATCCCTCCACTTATAAGGCTGTTCTTCGAAGAAAAAAAATTCTGTTTTTAGTCTTGGTACATAAACTGAAATAAACTAATAGCACCATGGTCTCCAAAAGATTCCAGATGGTCCTTCCTAAGCTGCTTTACACACTGCAATAAGCGAAAAAGCTGTGCCTTTTGTGAAATTTTCAGAAAAAATTCTTAAACATGGATCTGAGCTGCAGGATGTTTCGAAGAGTTGAGAAAATTTCCGATTTTCAAGAATTTTTTCGAAAAGTTTTGAAACTGATAGATGTTTATCGTTTATTTCAGTATGTAGTACAGCTTGTAAAGAGACAGTTTCAAAATTTTGAAGTGCCTGACATAATTAGTTTATTTGTACTTATGTACCAAAATCACATAATTTTTTCGAACTACACCGTTAAGGGGAGCGTTGAAGCCGCTTGCCAGAAAGTTACAGATCTCTTCGCCGTCGGAACGTTTCCAGGGTACACCGCGTGGAGGTGGATCTATAGACGTACCCCAATAATAATTACTATCAACAATGTCAAACAATGTAATATATATATATACCCAAAAAAGAAACAATATCCAATTACATTTCATTGTTGGAGCTTAATAATGTACCAAAATAATGCTGAACAGTGAGATAATACGAGGGTTATTGTAAAAGTAAAGGGCGTTTTAATCGTATGAGCCGCGTAATTCTCCTTCATGCATAGCAATAGCGAACAGCTACGATCATTTACTGTTTATGCTTGCAATTTTAGGATGTGCGACAAAATTAAGTTTCCCGCCAAGTGTAAGTCTTATTAATTCCCTAACAAAATGAAAAAGAAAAGCCAAATTCTAAATACCGAAAAGGTTTTGGCAGCAGTGTTTTGGAATCGAAAGGGCGTTCAACTCATCGACTGCAAGCCTAGATAGAGTATGAATGCCGAGGTCTACTGCCAGATATCTTACAAATGACTCCGTGGAATTCAAAATAAACGACGTGGATTATTGTATACAGGGTGACCAGATTTATTATTTTATTTTAAACCACTGTCAAAATTTCCAAAAGTCACTGTAACCGTCGTTGGTGGTAAATTCACTGTTTTTCAGTTACTCATTGGAAAACGGAAATTATCGAGAAATGGCCTCATATCTGTTTATTTCTACTGGTTTATATTAATGTAATATAGCAAGATTTTATTAAAAAGCAATTTTACGTATAAATGTGCTATTCTAAAAACTTATTTTATTCAAGCATTTCAAGGACTTTCCCTGAAAAAACAACAACCCTGAACTAATATCTACTATTGTGTTATGCGTACCAGAACGCATGATCACAACTACAAGTCCACAATTATTTAATGTATAAATAAATACGCTAAGGAAAACCTTTGTGTCCCTTTTGCAGCACATTGTGCGAACGGATGAGCGCGAAATTCAGTGTAGTTAAAAGTTCCAATGGAAGTGGTTGCGCGAATGTTAAAATTAATGTGTAATATGCTAATGCACCGTAAAAAAGTTAGAGAAGTAATTTGGCACGCAGTATTTCGCGCCAAGTAGAGCGATGGTTCCATTGTTGTGCCAATTTTCAAATTACAACACTAACTTTCAGCAGTACTACAGGATTATAGTATTACAACAAAATTTGAAAGAAAAGGACTTATTCCCCAGGTTGGTAAAACGTCAATGACTAAAATGTGCTTAGCGACTTTTTTTAGACGGTGGATAAGTGCGAAGTGTTCTAAATTCCATGTTTTAAAGCTGTGGGAAAACGAACTGAACAGAGCAGGTTGCAATCCAAGAGACGCTCTACAGAAACGTGCCAATTCTACAATTTCTTCACAATCTCCTTAGACACGCTTTGATCTCCTGCCACCACCCCGGTCACCATGTACCCCGGACTTGGCCGGAAGTGATTACTTTCTTTTTTAAGAAATAAAATGACTTTTTGAGTTGGAAACATCTATGAAATGATACGAAGTGAAAGAGGAAATTGGTGACTAGTTAAGAAACTTGGAGGCACGTCAGTATCAAGGAGGCATAAGAAAGTGTAGAGCGCAAGGCGACAAAATGTTCTCAAGTTGAACGGCGACTGCGCGGTAAAACAAGAAAGATGTCAAAATATGTTATAAAATAAGTTTTCCCTCATTATCTCGAATAAAAATGTAAAAAACAATCGATTGAATTGATAGCAACCAATTCACAACAACGTCAAAGAATGTGTTGCCGCAATGCAACAAAAGAGGGTTAAACAATGGCTGAAACAAATAAACAAGTGTAATATAACAACCAATGCATGTAAATCAGTGCACACAATCCTATTATACAGTTACGCTGATTACTGACGGACTCACTTATTCTATCACATTTCCTGTTCAACCACTCCAAAAAGTAGAACTTTTACCGCCATTACTCTAAAAAGTTAAAAAATTTAAACTCAATAAAACGGAAAACGCAATAAAATCCACATATGACCGACTTGAAAATTTTCATAATTACGTAAATAAAAAAACAATCTGCGGTACTTTAAAAAAATCTGAAAATCCATCCGTTCCTTAATTTTTAAGAGATTTTTCGTAATCTTCAGCTCCCTTCTATATCCGAAAGTAAAAAAAAAAAAAAAAAAAAAAAAAAAAAGCATATTGAGTGACAGTATTAAGTATCGCAAGTAATATTGACATCATAGTGATATCAGAGTAAGTGTTTCATACAGTTTTTTTTTTTTTTTTTTAAAGATTGTCAGATAATTTACATTATCCATTATCATTTCGATAGGAAGACCCTGAATTTTACCATTTAAAGCCACGAAACAGTTCAGTTTTGTGAAACTTATGAAAAGTCATCGCAAAACAGAGGATTGCATTGTAAACTTCGCCCGATCTTTCGACACGTTAGACGTCCTTGGACACATTAACTTTCTGCAAAACTTCGGTATCAGTTTCTGTTCTCAGCATTTTTATGGGTAACATATCAGAATCAAAATGCACTTTTTCTGGCGATCTTTTAGATGGAACTAAGAAACCAGAAATGCCCGTTTCATTAATTGCGCGATGTTTCAGGATATATTTGGATGAAAGAGTTGATAATGCGTTTTCATTTTTTTTTTTAAATTATAGACGCATTACACTCAAAGCAACAGACTTTTTCTCGAGCAGACATATTTATCGTTTTGTGCGTGTGTGTGGTGTGGTTCCTTTTCGGGAACGTTGGGATATCGGAAGTGCACAGACAGTCAGACGCCTTTTCGATGATAACTTCCCCCTTCCTTGAATAATTGTTCTCTCCGGTACCCCTCCTTTCCTCAATGTGATTGTTCTGCAGCGGATCTCTTAGTTCTTCGACACATGTCGTCGGCTTGGACATGGTCTGTGCTGGGGTGCTCTGCGAGCAGTTCTGTGTCTGCGAAGGGGAGGGGGGTTAATGAATCTTCACACATAGGTTTTAGGTTTTCTACAGATAAGAAATTGTTCTAGGGAAAAAAGGAATTTTTCGGAAGCCATAAATGTGTTTTTCTTGGGCACAATGTGCTTTTCTTGGGCAAAATCACTTAAAGTAAGTCGTTTTCGTTTCTCCTTTCCAGTCCTTTCCTCATCCGTGATTGTTCTGCAGGGGAGTTCTTTGTTCTGCGCCCTAGGCCATGGCCTAGGTTGGCCTTCTGGGAAATCCGGCCCTGAATGTAACAAATGGACAATAACTTAAGAAGAATGCAACACAAACAGCAAAAATAATAGCAAACAATCCACTGCAACAAAAGAAGCAAAGTCCCTTTAATGAGCTGATACAATTTCAAAGAATGTGTTGCAATAATGTAAAAACAAAACAAATGATAAACAATGGACTAAAAAAACAATGGCAAGTGATATGCTGCAGCAATCCTGAACAATGGTGTAAATCAATTGGTTAAATACAATTTTCCGTCAATATACTTATGCAGAATCAAATAATTTGTGACAATAAAATTTAGCAGAGCAATTCTATGAGTTCAAACAAACCTAATACATCTTATGATATCCTGCTTAGCATGAGACTAAAAATAAATAAATGAAAGCATGGTATAGTTATAGATTTCAATAAAATGATGCTCTTTGTGCAGTAATTAAAGGCACATTAATTTATTGATGTTAAAGAGTCGCTTAAAGTAGTATTAAGCAATGGAACAAAAAAAAAAAAAAAAAAAAGAAAAAAAAAAAGCCTAAGAATGTCCTAAACTATAAGTGGTCAACCTTTTCAGTGGCCGGAACGAATTTCAGTAACACAATTTCTTGCAGGGCAGCAGACTTAATTTTTTCCATTTTTTATTTTATCGTTGATTAAAGTTTCCAGCCAGGGATATCGTGATGAACGCTTTCCTAGTCTACTGTTTGGAAAAAAAAAAAGGATTTTTTTTATAAAGAAAATAAAACATAGCTGAGTATCAAACATTTTTTATTAGATAATTTAAAAATGCTAATATGAGGCTTTAACATTGTTTGTCCGAACCAGGCACGGACTGGCTACGTCGGCTGGTTGGCGATCGCCGAGGATCCCCAGCTCAACAGGCCCGGAGATGCCCCTCTAACTGGATATACTACTTTATAATTAGAGTAATTTGATATATATATCATTTATTTATTTCCCAGTAATCTTACGTCTTTACGCAGTGGCGAAACGGAGGACTCCAGGAACCCCTCGGCTCAAAGGGCCCCCCGAAGAGTCAGGGACCCCAAAAGCTCTAAAAAAGTTAAATGTGGATTTTAGGCACGTAAGACCAGTGACGGCTCGTGTTATACAGCCAGTACAGCCGGGCTGCACTCGAAATTATCAGCACATACTTTAAAATAATTTATTCTACTAATTTTCCTAAATTCAGATTAGAATTGTGGAATTCCTACGGTAAATTAAAAAAATCTCCGAAAAAAACCAAACAAATAAAAAAATGTATTGTGGCCGGATCGCTCATTCAGAAAAAAAGCACTTTAATCTTCCTGCAATTCAATTGGGAAAATCTTTCGTTCAGCCCAGAGCGCTGAAAAGAAAATTGGCAGCACCGTTGCCATGACAAGGACTATGCCAGCAGCCTCTCCGGCATAGGGAGTATGCAGCTGATACAGCCGATGGAAGATTTTCTAACGGCGGCTGAACTTGAGAACTCGACTAACTGATTCGCTCGGACGAGAAGTGAGGGAGGGGGTAAGGAGAATATATGTTTGGAAAACTCTGGACTTTATATTGCTGAATTTATCAAGAAGGTAAGCCTGAATAGACGCTTACGAATGGACAATTACCCATCAAAGCAATATTGTTTTTAAGTAAGCAAGAACTGGCATTTAGACATGGCGAGAGAGAAAATTCTTTAAACATGGGAAATTTTAAAGAGCTTTTAAAATTATTGATATCTGAATTAAAACAACGCCTTTTTATGGGGACATCACTGATCGATTCGCATGTTTAAAAGAAAGGAGGATTGATTTGACTTATAAAAAACAAGTAAGTTTTCTTTCTTTTTTTTTTTTTTTCTTCTCAAGTTATCGTTACAAAAGAAAATTCTCAGGAAACTTCGAATCAGACACGGATTAATGCAATTTTGAGGATAAGAGCGGCTGGTTGAAATTTATGTCCATTTTATGGAAGTAAAATAGGATCTCTGACATTTTTTATGTAATTTTTTTTTTTTTTTTTTTTTTTTCCCCTACTCTGTGAGGGCTTGATCCGCCAGCTTTCGAATTCAGTAAGAAAGATTTTCCAATCCCCTCCGGAAGAAAGGGGGGGGGCTCATATGCTTCCGGCTGCACTAACATTTTTGACCACGGGGCGCCGCTGCGTAAGACTAAATTTTAAATACTGCATATTCTGATATTCTATTCCCTCTAAATTGAGCATTAAGGAGGGCCCCCAAAGGAGCTAGTCCGGCCCTGAGTTAATGTAACTTTTTGTATTAGAGAGAAAGATCGTTTTATACAATTTAGAAAAACGCCTCTATTATTCTAACCATAACATTCGCGCATATTAACAGTTCAAATGCAGCTGAGTTGTTGTGGGATTAAGGCCAATTATGTGCACGAGGCATCTAGGCCTATGGGTGGGGTGCCCTCCGTGGGGGGTCTTTTTAAGGAGTCCTAACCCGTATTTACGCTAAGTTTCCCAACTACGGCTGAATGTAATATTTTTAAAGAAAATGGAATTCAACAGAACACACCGTCTTCTGAAAATGAAGATAGGTATTAATTCTTTATACGCCGCATACTTTTATTCTTATAGAACGAATCAGAACGGATACTTGTAACTCAACACCATGGGCGTGGGCGTTGCTGCAAGGCGTGGTTTGTTAAATCGCTCCGCCCTCAAAGCTCAGAGTGTTAGTGAAATATTTGAATTGGATGGACTAAGTGGATTCTGCATTTTAAAAATGTAATGCTTCTCGAAGATAATAAAGCATTGAAAAAAAAAAAATAAATAAAAGAAAAGAGAGAGAGAGAAGATTATTTTGCGGAACTCTAATAAAATAGTAAAAGATATCTTTGCTAACTCACAAAATGTAAATGGGCTGTTCAGGAAATATCTGAATTTTAAATTAATCCATTTGTAATTCTCCAGCTACCGCAGCAGTTCCTCAGTCACGATGTTTTGTTCCATGTAAAATACAATCGGAAACCTTTTGAAGGAGGAGCGTATATCCGTGTGCCCTTCTCCGGCTACGCCCTCTGCAGTTTAAAGCGGGTTGATATAATAAAAGTGTTTAAAGTTAAATATTTATATTTCACTTACTTTAAAGAAAAATTCTCAAAACAAAAACACATAATAAAACATTTTAAAAAGTTAATAGGGTAAAAGTTAAAGACTGAAGAGTGATTTGGAGAAAATGTTATTATTTAAGTTTTTAAAAAAGAGGAGTTTTCTCAAGACTATTTGCATTTTAAAATTACTTACTTACTTATTTTTTGGCGAAAACAATTTTATTTAAAACTGTTCTTTTTTATGACGTATTTATGAATGGAGAGATAATCTATGAGATAAACAAGCTTAAGATCAGTGGCGGCTCTTCCATTTCAGCCAATGAGCACGTGAAGCTCATTGGCTGAAGCTCTCTCTTAGCTCTCTCTGAAGCTTGTTTATCTCATAGATTATCTCTCCATTCATAAATACGTCATAAAAAAGAACAGTTTTAAATAAAATTGTTTTCGCCAAAAAATAAGTAAGTAAGTAATTTTAAAATGCAAATAGTCTTGAGAAAACTCCTCTTTTTTAAAAACTTAAATAATAACATTTTCACCAAATCACTCTTCAGTCTTTAACTTTTACCCTATTAACTTTTTAAAATGTTTTATTATGTGTTTTTGTTTTGAGAATTTTTCTTTAAAGTAAGTGAAATATAAATATTTAACTTTAAACACTTTTATTATATCAACCCGCTTATATATGTTTGGAAAACTCTGGACTTTATATTGCTGAATTTATCAAGAAGGTAAGCCTGAATAGACGCTTATGAATGGACAATTACCCATCAAAGCAATATTGTTTTTAAGTAAGCAAGAACTGGCATTTAGACATGGCGAGAGAGAAAATTCTTTAAACATGGGAAATTTTAAAGAGCTTTTAAAATTATTGATATCTGAATTAAAACAACGCCTTTTTATGGGGACATCACTGATCGATTCGCATGTTTAAAAGAAAGGAGGATTGATTTGACTTATAAAAAACAAGTAAGTTTTCTTTTCTTTCTTTTTTTTTTTTTTTTTTTTTTTTTTTTTTTTTTTTTCTTCTCAAGTTATCGTTACAAAAGAAAATTCTCAGGAAACTTCGAATCAGACACGGATTAATGCAATTTTGAGGATAAGAGCGGCTGGTTGAAATTTATGTCCATTTTATGGAAGTAAAATAGGATCTCTGACATTTTTTATGTAATTTCTTTTTTTTTTTTTCCTCGGTGAGGGCTTGATCGGAGCCCCCGGGAAGGGAGGGGGAGAGTAGACAATTACAAGGCGAGCCTGGGTACTGAACGCGTGGAGGTGTTGTGACGTCACAAGAGAGGATGGACTTTTCTCCGTTAAAGGCATTAGAATCATACGGAAAAGTAGAAGAAACTAAGATGTTTTGTGCCTTTTTTGGATACTAATGGTAAGTCAGCAATCTCTATTCTTAATACGGCATACTTTATAATAGTTATTAAGCTATAGAGTACATAAAAATATAAAATTGACATATTTTGCGTTAGTTTTATTGATTTCTATTCTTTTGTTCTAGCAATCACTATGCTTCCGTTTGCTGCGTCCCAGCCTGTAAGTAAAGCTAATTACAAAAGAGGAGAAAATGTAAAAGTTTTCACTTTTCCCAAAAAACGAAGAAAAGCGGGCCGAATGGACTAAAAATACTCCAAGAAAAAATTGGTCCCCAGGAAAAAATACGTATGTTTGTATTGAGCATTTTCGAGATGAAGATCTTTTAAAAGACGGTGCTATTTTAAAATCAGATGGGGCACTTTTAACTGTAAAAAGAAAGCATTATAAATTAGAACCGAATGCTATCCCGTGCATTTTTTCGAGCTTACCAGCCTATATATCCGATATTACCAAAAAACAAGAAAGAACTGATCCTACTAAAAGAAGAGAAAACGTTTAGGAAAAAGATATTGAGGAAACCAAAAAAAAAAAAAAAAAAAATAATGCAAAGGAAAATATAAATTCTTTTGAAATTAAGAAATGTATCAAGAGTTTCATGGCAATTCTATGTTAAGAAAATGTCACCATTAATTATAAATTAAACGAAGATTCCCTTCCACTGCACATACCAAGTAGCTTAAGGTTCAATGCGGATCTCATGGTTGATTTATTTATTAAAAAAAAAAAAAAAGAGAGAGAGAGAGAGAGAAATCTATTTGCTGGATACTTAGAAAAATAAAAAATATAGAAGGTATTTATTAAAGAAATATTTTCAACTAAACGGTTTATCGGAATTTGTTGAAAATTCTGAAATTAAGTATGAACACAGATTCGGAAATTAACTCAAAAAAGAAAATGTATTACTGCAATGCTAACAACAATAACAAAAAAGTATATGTATTACTGCAATATATTTTACATGAAAACCCCTGAGAGCATTTAGGCAGTTTTACATATTCAAGAGTTATACTCACTAATTTTGAAAAATATTTAATTATGTATATTTCAAATGTCTCAATGTGATATTTGAAAGTCTTATCTAGAAAAAACTAAAGCAAACACTTGTAGTGCTTTCATGAAAAACTTTATAGTATTTGTAAGGTTTGGGTAATAAAAGCTTTTACTTTTTATTTTCTTGTTTTTTGTGCTTTAATTGCTTCTAATAAAATTTGACATTAGGAGTCTGTATAACATAATTATATATAGTATGTATTGTACAAGTTTTTAAAATATTAATTGTGGAAATTTCTGATTATATTCCTCGTGCTACTAGTGTTTATTGACATTATTGATCAGATTTCTTCCATAGAATTCAATACAAACTCTTTGAAATCCCATCCTCTCTTGTGACGTCACGAAATGCCTTAAGATGACTATTTATGAATCTGGATATTTTTAACATCAATTCTTTTAAAAAGCTTATTAAAACGAAGCAAAACTAAATAATGTATTTCAGTTTTTAAGTAAAATTAATAAAAATTGTTAGTTTTACTTAAAAATATATTTACTTTTACTTACTTAAAAATATGACTTTATGCTTATACAACGTATAAATTTAATCCATATACATATTATTTTAGATAAATGATAACATTGAGTAACCATTATATTATTTAGATTGTATTTGCTAGCCCGAAATGCAAAACATACTGCATACAATGCTGAAACTGCTTTAAATTCAGTACCAATTTATTCCATTGATTTCTGACAAAAAATATTGTTGATTCACTATTATTTAAGAACAAAGTGTTGTAAAACGAAAATGCTATTTCAATGCGTCATAAAAAATTAAGCTACTCGTATTTATTGGCATTATTAATTCCATTTCTTCCATTGAACTCAATGCAAACTGTTCCAAATCCCATCCTTTCTTGTGACGTCACGAAAACCAGTACCCAGACCTAGAGACCCTATACTTCGTCAGAGACCCGACACGAGTGAAATAATTTCTGATTGGCTGAAGCGGAGAATCAGCCGCCGCGGGCTATGGATGAAAATCTTCCGTAGAGTTAGCATTGTGGAATGGGGTGACTTCGGAAAAACTGCTATATCTAAGCATTAAATAATCAGTCTTATGTTTTTCCGTTCGATTTTCCTAATCTGAAATACTTACTTAATGCATAAAAATCACTTTTTAACTAGAAATCCGAAATTAAGTACTATTTTGAAGAGATTATTTACGTAGTTTCGCTTTCGAGCTGTCATCGGAAGCTTGAATTTTAAGTCTTATCTTACAATTTCCTTGTTTGAACTTTACAATAATATTGTTTTAATATTTATTTATGTTATATATGCGCATATCATGCTTTAAATTAATTAAAAAATCCTTCAAAAGCTTTCTATTTTGTACTTTTTTCCATGAATGCGCCGGACTGCGTTTGGCGAAAAGAATACAGATGCCAAACTGCTGTTGGCTCCCTTTTACTCGGCGCGTTTCATCTGGTTTTTCGCTTTGAGTCAAAATGTTTCACTTTCAGTTATAAATATTTAGATAAAGCAATATTTTTCTGAGATCGTAATTCACTAGATACAAGTCTCTGAAAAATATTTACTGGCATGAGTTATTTTAAGCACTCTATGCAGAAGTTATTCAGCTGTTCAAAAATGTACGTGATATTGAGGTGTAATTGAATATTTACTATTTACTTTTCAATTTTTGCTTTTTGTACTTGTAATGGTCCTTTGGTGTTGTGTGACTGATTTTTACGGGGGTCTTTTTTGGGGGGAGGGGGAGGCACAGGAAAGATTTGGGAGGATTTTTCTTCTATCGATGGTTCCTTTTGAATTTCCAAAGAAATATTGAAAATAAAAAGATCTTGACGCAAAATTGGGAGCACGTGCCCCTTTCTGTATATTCTAACGGCATATTGCACTTTAACCCATATTATCGCAACAAATCTACTAATAATACCTATTACTTTCATCTTCGTTTCTTCCCCGTAAATGCACAATTTAAATATTTAAATCCTCCATGTTTCGGCAGAAGGGAATAGTTTACTTTAATCTTGTTTCTTTGAGAATTTACTTTGATATGACGTAAATTTTATGGCATGCCGTGTTTACTCGGGTAATAGTCGCACTTTTTTGCCATTTTTCTTGGAGAAATTAAACTATTATGCGAGGAAATATACTACACAATATTCTATACTCTAATGTTAAAATACTGGTATTATAATAAAATTACTAAGTTACAGAATACTTCCAGATTATCTGCCGTATGTTAAATAGTCGTTTCGTCAGTTGCACACAAAAAAGAGGCATTTTTCTTTTTATAGAAATATTTTTACAGACATAAATAAAGATCAAATACGTGGCTGCGACCTTTATGTAGGGAAAATATTTTGACGATTTTTTCTGCTTCAAAACTGGTGCGACTGTAATGCGAGGGCGACTACTACGCGAGTAAACACGGTAGTTTTAATCTCATGCTATTTTTAATTTAAGAAGTCACGTTCCTGACTGCCGTAAAAGGAAAACGCAGTTAATTCACCCAGTTAGATTTTTTAACGAAGTATCATTAAAACTTACCAAATATTAAATTTAAAAATAAATCTTCTGTTAATTCTTAATATTTCACCTATCATTTAAACTATCCATCAGCACAAATATATGTATTTGTATACATTTAAAATTGACAAATGAAGTTATTCATGTGAACTTAATCATAAATTTCTTCTACAACAATATTATAGGAAGCATGCTTGAAGAAAAAAAAAATCAGTTTTCCAATATTTGAAAATCAACCAATACCAATATTCATATAAAGTAATTCATATAAAGTAAGGGTTTTATGAATGATGTACTACAAATATGAATTAATAAACAAAAACAAACAAACAAACAAAATGTAAGGGGAATAATAATACATCGTTATGTGACAGCACGTTAATTTGCTGCACTGTAGTTATTTTTCCGTACTCATTGCATCCATAATTGAACGATATTATGCATGCTCAGTTCGCACCCTTTAACAGGTAGAAATAAAAAGCGAAAAATAAAACTCTCCTGCTTCGCGAGTAACGGCCAACTGAGGGAAAACGGGTTGCCGTAGTTTGGATGATTTTTCTGCCCCGGATGATTTTCTGAGCATGCGCACTGAGACCGTGTCGTATCTCTACGAAGTTCAGTATCTCTACCCAGACCCCCCTCTTGCTTTCTCCTTTCTCTTCTTCAGTTGCGGCGGCCCCGGCTTGATCCGCCAGCTTTCGAATTCAGTAACAAAGATTTTCCAATCCCCTCCGGAAGAAAGGGGGGGGGGGCTCATATGCTTCCGGCTGCACTAACATTTTTGACCACGGGCCGTCGCTGCGTAAGACTAAATTTTAAATACTGCATATTCTGCTATTCTATTCGTATTCCCTCTAAATTGAGCATTAAGGCGTGCATTTTCAATCTCTAACCGAGGGCCCCCAAAGGAGCTAGTCGGGCCCTGAGTTAATGTAACTTTTTGTATTAGAGAGAAAGATCGTTTTATACAATTTAGAAAAACGCCTCTATTATTCTAACCATAACATTCGCGCATATTAACAGTTCAAATGCAGCTGAGTTGTTGTGGGATTAAGGCCAATTATCTGCACGAGGCATCTAGGCCTATGGGTGGGGTGCCCTCCGTGGGGGGTCTTTTTAAGGAGTCCTAACCCGTATTTACGCTAAGTTTCCCAACTACGGCTGAATGTAATATTTTTAAAGAAAATGGAATTCAACAGAACACACCGTCTTCTGAAAATGAAGATAGGTATTAATTCTTTATACGCCGCATACTTTTATTCTTATAGAACGAATCAGAACGGATACTTGTAACTCAACATCATGGGCGTGGGCGTTGCTGCAAGGCGTGGTTTGTTAAACCGCTCCGCCCTCAAAGCTCAGAGTGTTAGTGAAATATTTGAATTGGATGGACTAAGTGGGGGATCCTGTATTTTAAAAATGCAATGCTTCTCGAAAATAATAAAGCATTAAAGAGAGAGAGAGAGAGAGAGAGAGAGAGAGAAAGAAAGAGAGATGATTGTTTTGCGGAACGCTAATAAAATAGTAAAAGATATCTTTGCTAACTCACAAAATGTAAATGGGCTGTTCAGGAAATATCTGAATTTTAAATTAATCCTTTTGTAATTCGCCAGCTACCGCAGCAGTTCCTCAGTCACGATGTTTTGTTCCATGTAAAATAAAATCGGAAACCTTTTGAAGGAGGAGCGTATATCTGTGTGCCCTTCTCCGGCTACGCCCTCTGCAGTTTAAAGCGGGTTGATATAATAAAAGTGTTTAAAGTTAAATATTTATATTTCACTTACTTTAAAGAAAAATTCTCAAAACAAAAACACATAATAAAACATTTTAAAAAGTTAATAGGGTAAAAGTTAAAGCCTGAAGAGTGATTTGGAGAAAATGTTATTATTTAAGTTTTTAAAAAAGAGGAGTTTTCTCAAGACTATTTGCATTTTAAAATTACTTACTTATATTATTATATTACTTACTTACTTATTATTACTTATATTAAAACTAATACGACTTCCCTGAAAATCAACTTTCACTTTAACGTGAACACTAATCGTCGGGCAGTTCTGTTATTAATGTTCGCTCTTTTGTTCCCATACACGGAGAGCTGCTAACGCGCTCATCCGAATTGTTTAAAAACTTGTCCGATCCTCATTCCCGTAAGTCAGTTGGGTATTCTATGCAAATTATTAAAACTATGTTACAGTTGAGAAAAAGTGGTGGAAACTACTTACATATCTTATGACATTCATCACGCGTATATAGATTTCTGTACTTGTTTATTTTATTTTTATGTTTATTTTATTATTTTATATTCATTATTTTATTATAAGTCAATAGTTTAGAGGTAAGCAGACTTCTCCAACTTAGAACTAATCAAACTAAACTATTTAGATTCATTCACTGCTAAAATACCGCCGTTCCTTGGACGTTTACTACGTATTACTGAAAGATTTCGCCTTTTTACAATTAAAATTGCGTAAAAATATGTACATTTTCGATTCCTTTATCATTTTTCTTTAATTCTGTTTTTTGTCATGGCAAAATCTTAGGAAAAAAGCGTAACTCTACATTCAGGTTCTTATTCTGTATATTCAGGTATGTAAGGCTTATGAATCCTCTTATCTAAAATCAGTCTCTATTATTATCGCTTTACAGAGAAGACCTTACTTTTCTTTGTTTAATAGAAATTAAGCAGTAATCGCCATTCAGAGGTTTCTCGTGCGGTTTACATTTAATCGAGAACCGTCGAAGTGGTTAACCCTTTGAGGCGCAACCCTTTCCCAATGCTGGAAAAAGGGCAGCCGTTGCCATCGCTCGACTTAACTACCAGCAAGATGGCGGACGATCGAAAAGTTCATCGCGTGCCACAGATCTAGAGACCCTTTTTTGACGCGACTGGCTTTTCGATCGTACGCCATCTTGCTGGTAGTTAAGTCGAGCGATGGCAACGACTGCCCTTTTTTCAGCATTGGGCAATCTATCCAGCTATTCTCGCATTCTTTCATTTTTCAGCAGATGTCAGTGCTGTTAAAAAGAATCGTGACCATTTTTTTACGGGAAATGACGTGCTAAAAAGTAAAGGATTCTCGTGGAGCTATGTCACCCGCAACTATTTTTATAGAAATCCAATCTATTCTTCGTGACTGGCAACAGTCAAAACGTCAGAGTTGGGTGTTCCCAGAGTGGGATCACTGCGCTTTAAAAGGTTAACTTACCCATTAAAACCCAATACTACTTGTGCCTTTAAATTGGGCTTTAGTAGTAACGGATGCTTGATAAGCAAGGTGTCTTGTGCCGATTTAAAAGCAAAATGCTGTATGTCCAAGAATTTCTTCTGGCGCCTTTGACAACGAATGGCTAATTTACATTTCATTAACGTGAATCTTTACTGAAATTCTCCTTTCAACTTTTATCAATCTCACGTGTGCGACTGTGCACGCCTTATAGGCGGGCTCTGTGAGCAAGCACCCGCCCTCAAAGAGAGAAATCGGTGATTCTGGGGAATGGATTTTTGTTTACGTATTTCTCTTTCGTAAAATCTGCATCTAGGATATTTTGTTCAACATGCAGTTTCTCAAAAGGTAACAAGTTCTATTTTATCGGACGTTAGTCTCCATGAGGAGTGGACCTATTTAAAGCCTTATTCATTCTATAATATTATCATTTTCTTCAGCGAGACAAATTTTAAAGATACATAAGTAAGTAGATTAACCCCCGGAAACAGGTTTAAAGATCTTATACTGGGTTAACGCTGGCTCAGTAAAAGAATGTCTGTCACGTTGGCGTTCTTCCCCGAGTAATTACTGTCCTCTTTTAATATTCGCTGTAGGCGATGCCAAGTTAAAGAAATTGGAATAAAGGAATTGCACCAGGTTCTAAAAAATTAGATGGCTCTTTATAACATACCCTACGCATGGATTTTGAGAGTTTTGTGTTATGGCAAGCCTATACACAGGGGGTATATGCCTACGAGAAGGGGTAGGTGTCTTGGAGGGCAGTCTTTTTAAGGGGTTCTAGCCCGTACTCACGTTAAGTCTCGAGAAAACTGCCAAAAAATATACATGTATCGAAATGACATGATTGTTTTTGAAATACACCATCAACTTCTTAACGGAATTAAATGCTGGAAAGAGTTTTTTTAAAATTAAAACGTGATAGGTGAAGTGCGTGTTTTGTTCGTTGGGAAGCAGAACCTTTACAAAAAGGGGAGGGAGGGGGCCCGTTTGACAATTTATTCACGATAAACCAGCAATGGTGACACACATGTTAGGCTGTGGTGGCTCGTGGATCATTTAAAAGGAGGTTCAAAAAACAAATTTCGAAAATTAAATAAGCAGACACGACGCACATTACAAACTAAAATAGATTTGCGTTTCGAGCAGTTAAAGGAAAACAATGTACGCGACTGAAAGAAAACAAGCCATCTGGGGTCTTGCATTTCGTCCCCAAGACAAGTTTTAGCAAAGGTGCCGCCTTGATTCATTTGATTTCAATATTTTTTCAAAGGATACTATTGAAAAATGTCTTTGATTTAGATACGAAACACGCCTTTCACTCCCATCATAATTATTGATACTAGTTTGTAAAATATAATGTAGGGAAAAATGATATAAATAAAGAAAATAATAGGAAAATGAAATAAAAAATAATGAACTAACCGAACGTAACAAACCAAGGCAAAATCCAGAAGCAATACAGCAAAAAAATAGCCTTGTGTGCGCCATGAAAATGTGCGATCGGAATGATTTCATCAGCGCCGTACTTCTTATGAACTGTCTCCGCTTCTGATCCCAGGGAGCGGTTCAGAGGGAAAATTTTCCGTTCGCACGTGCGATCGATTTCAGTCTGTGCTGTAGTAGCCTACACTACAGTGCGTTCGCTATAATAAGCATATTTAATAATAGTTGGGGGGGGGGAGGGGAGAGAGTGAAAATCACGTTTTAAATTCACAAAAATCTAGAAGTGTACTTAATACTTGTGTTAAATTTAATTTGTTTTATTCTTTAGTTTTTCCTTTGGGTATTCACGTGTTCATGTGCTCGAATGGAAGAGCCGCCACACTGATCTTAGGCTTGCTTACCTCATAGATTATCTCCCCATTCATAAATACGTCATAAAAAAGAACAGTTTTAAATAAAATTGTGTTTGCCTAAAAATAAATAAGTAAGTAATTTTAAAATGTAAATAGTCTTGAGAAAACTCCTCTTTTTTAAAAACTTAAATAATAACATTTTTTCCAAATCACTCTTCAGTCCTTAACTTTTTTTAAAAATAAAAACCTGTATTAACTTTTCAAAATGCTTTATTTGTGAGAATTTTTTTTTAAAGTATTCAGAATTTTTCTTTAACTTCAAACACTTTTATTATATCAACCCGCTTTAAACTGCAGAGGGCGTAGCCGGAGAAGGGCATACAGATATACGCCCCTCCTTCAAAAGGTTTCCGATTTTATTTTACATGGAACAAAACATCGTGACTGGGGAAATGCTGCGGTAGCTGGAGAATTACAAATGGATTAATTTAAAATTCAGATATTTCCTGAACAGCCCATTTACATTTTGTGAGTTTGCAAAGATATCTTTTACTATTTTATTAGAGTTCCGCAAAACAATCATCTCTCTTTCTTTCTCTCTCTCTCTCTCTTTAATGCTTTATTATTTTCGAGAAGCATTGCATTTTTAAAATACAGGATCCCCCACTTAGTCCATCCAATTCAAATATTTCACTAACACTCTGAGCTTTGAGAGCGGAGCGGTTTAACAAACCACGCCCTGCAGCAACGCCCCTGCACAGGCGTTGAGTTACAGGTTTCCGTTCTGATTCATTCTATTTTGAATAAAAGTATGCGGTTTATAAAGAATTAATACCTATCTTCATTTTCAGAAAACGGTGTGTTCTGTTGAATTCCATTTCCTTTAAAAATATTACATTCAGCTGCAGTTGGGAAACTTAGCGTAAATACGGGTTAGGAGTCCTTAAAAAGACTCCCACGGAGGGCACCCCACCCATAGGCCTAAATCCCTCGTGCAGATAATTAGCCTTAATCCCACAACAACTCAGCTGCAGTTGAACTGTTAATATGCGCGAATGTTATAGTTAGAAAAATAGAGGCGTTTTTCTAAATTGTGTAAAACGATCTTGCTCTCTAATACAAACAGTTACACCAACTCAGGCCCTGACTGGCTCCTTTGGGGGCCCTCGGCTAGAGATTGAAAAGGCGCCCCTTAATGATCAATTTAGAGGGAATGGAATATCGGAATATGCAGTATTTAGAATTTAGTCTTACGTGCCTAAAAACCACATTTAACTATTTTAGAGTTTTTTGGGGTCCCCGACTCTTCCGGTGCCCCTTTGAGCCGAGGGGTACCTAGGGTCCTCCGTTGCGCCACTAGGTAAAGACGTAAGATTACTGGGAAATAAATAATCCAATTACTTAATGTGATTTTATATATATGTATTATATATATGTGGGATTGCCGAGCATCCATGATCTTCTCGAACACAATTAAAAACACTTGTAAAGCTTAAAAACGTTTAATAAAGGTAAAGAAAAATAGAAAACTAAAATGTGAATTAAAATTAACGAAGACAAATTGGTAATTCGGCGGGGAATAATATTGCGTAGCAGCAGCAGGTCTATGTACCCTCGTCCTCGGGTAACTTCGTTCGATTCTTCCTTCGTTTCGACTCGGGTAACTTCGTTCGGTCTTTGTTCGATTGCTCCTGGATTCGCTGCTGTCGTTCCTCATCCGATCAGTCTGGAGCGCGAGTCCCGACAAAGATGTCCCGATCCCCGATCTCCTGCGGTAGAGCAGCTTTTAAAGGCCGGCATCTGGTGATGTCATACTTGGTTGGAACCTCTTCTTCTCTCTGGTGTTGCCACTTCCAATCGTATATATATATATATATATAATCAAATCTATCAACTTACATATATGCATCAAATTACTCTAATTATAAGGTAGTATATCCAGTTTGGGGGTCATCTCCGGGGCCCCGTTGAGCCGGGGCCCTCGGCGATCCAGCCGACCTGGCTAGTCTGGGCCCGTTCAAATCGAAGATTCTTCCAAAACTTATAGCTACTACTTAAGAACCTCCCCATCGAAGACTAGTTTAAGTTATAAAACAATCTGTTTTAGCATTAACAAAAAATGTACAAAGTCCGTATAAAGAAGTTCTAAATAATGTGAAGCAATACTCAACAATGTTCAGCAAAATACTATAGAGACATTGGTTTAAATAATTATAGAAAAAAAAATTGCTCAGTAATGGGATAAAACAATGTGCATCAATAAAATACAAAAATGTGCTTGAACAATGCAGTGTAATGCTTTTTAGAAAATATTATTGTCGAGAGTATTGAGCAGACTCTCTAGCCGTGTACAATGGAAAACAACAAGAATACAAAACATGATTTTTCACGTTTTTTTTTAATGACTATGTCATTTTATCTCTCACCCTCTTATTGAAAATGTGACATAAAATTGAGACACGAAAATGCGACATAAAAGTAAGAATAAATGTCAGCTGAAAATGTTAGTATGTGTTACGTAAACCACAGATTTCTATAAGCTCCTTAAGGTTGCATTTATTTGATAAAATGATTGTTTAAAAATTTCATCCGTTTTGTATATGTTATATGAGAATGTGGCAACAATGTGTAGATAAAATAAAATGTTTGTATGTGTTACGCAAACTACCGATTTCTATATGCTCCGTAAGGTTGCATTTATGTTTAAATAAGTTCACAACAGCTGTAATCTATTGTTACAATATTTCGCAAGCTGTAGAATATGCATCCCATTTATTTTTCTATAAATAGGTTACAGTCATAAAAATGTCAACATAAGGCTACCAGGCGAAATACACGAAAGATGAGAGATAAAATGACATAGTCAATTAATATGGCAATAATGAAACTAAAAAATTTGGGGAGTTCAGGGGGGGTGTGTCCCCCTGACGAGGCTCGAACAGCCGAGTTATTTATTTTTCTTTTAAATCATTCACAAATTATAGTCAATCTAGGGGAGTGGGAATAAATTAAGTAAATAATGTTAAAAAAAAAGGACAAAGGATTTTTTTTTTTGTAAATTAAAGGAAAATGTTCTTATTCTAAATTAGAAATAAGTACTTAAACTAATTTTCAAATTTATTTTAAGTACATTCCACTCCATTTATAATGAATGCTACGTCAGTCCATTGCTTGCTCTATATCCATCTTTCAGTATATTACGATGTAAGTAAACACATAAAACATTATTACATATATATATTTCATACTAATGTACGCCACGAAACCAATTTTCAAAGAAACATAGTTGTCAAAATAAATGGCAGCTCAAACCGAAAGTGAGCTGCTTATCCATGCTTTTCTCGGACTTGCGAGCATCTAAATCTATTCTAAGTCGCGGGAGACAGTTTTACAAATAGATCCTGCTCTAAAAAAAAAAGTGTATATCTCATAATTCAGATTTCACAGAACATCGACATAGTAAAATAAAAAGAGAAAAATAAAAACTTCCATCAACGAATAAAAAATGCACTCGAAAAACCAGCAATGTGGATTTTGTCTGCGTAGTACATTTTGTGTCTTGACAGTTTTGTACTTTTAAATAAATGACAATAGCTTTACCTCGCTAGTGGTGCATTATTGATGGACCACCGTGCAACATCTGGAATTGGGGACTGGACAAGGGACTTCTGGTGTTAATCATATCCTTGTTCTGCCCCCCCCCTCCTCTCGAGCCTCTCGAGAGAATAGCCCCCCAGGAGCGGTTGTCAAGGTAACACAAGCTTGATGACGTACGAGAGAGCTCTGATGGATGACAACCCTGAACGAAACTAATTTGAAATTTCAAGAACAATTCAGAAACGTGGAATGATTGAAAATGGAAGATATGAATTTTCGATGATGAAATATTTTTATGTTCGCCCAGAATATTTATATTCTTTTTCCCGGCATTGTCCTTCCCGCCCTCCCTACCTTTCGAAATAGAGTAGCTGTTATGCAACAACTAATTGTTTGTGATTAAATTGAAGGAGGAGGAATGCATGTAATTCGCACTTACCGATGTAGTAACGTGCATAGAAGAGATTGAGTGTAATAGCGTAATTGTGACGAGCTCGAAATAAACCTTGTCAAAGAAATATTCTTTAAGATTCTGCTGCGCCATTTTAAATGCGCATATTAAATAAATAATTTTGGCAGAAAATTATAGTAGGTAATTATAAATCACTGATTTTTATGAACTCAAGTGGTGTTACAAGTTGGATTGGTCCTTATCATCGCCTGTATAAATATTATATTTTTAATCTTGCGTGCGATCAAAGATTGCACCATATTTTAGAATATACCAACCCAATACCATTAGCTTACAGTGAAATGAAAAAAAAAAAAACCTGCACTTATTTACCCTAGCATCTAAACAATTTTTAAATTAAAAATTACCCTGAAACTTCTGAGATTTTAGTCTTAATTACTTATGATTATGTAATTCTTTCATAATTACTTTATTTTAGTTCTTTAAATAATTAGTTGGTAACATTGTACACTACACCACTACACACACACACACACACACACACACACACACACACAAAAAAAAAAAAAAAAAAAAAAAAAAAAAAAAAAAACTGATAGAATTTTTCCGATATAACAGAGAAACTTTTCGGGAGCGACCATCCTCCGTTCCTCGGAAAACACAACGACGTGTATTTTAAAGCCGTTAAGCCTAATGTTTACACGTAACCTATTTCTCTTATAAAACAATTAGTAAAGCCTGGATAAATTTAATTTTCTCGGTTTCTAATCATTACTCGCATTTTATTGAAGTATTGTACAGAAACAGTTAAATAGATATTAGACTTATGAAGTTTAAGAACGGTACTGTTCAACAAAACCACTGTCGTTGTGTTGGTTTATTTGTGAAACGGCATTGTTTACGTTTTTTTCCGTATCGGTGTATGGGGAATTATGATTGCAAAGTTAAAATAATTTGTGATTATATTCAATTCCTGCTACTCTAGTCATATTTTTTATATATACCTGTAAAAAACAAACAGAAAAACACTAATTTTCAATTTTAAAATTAAAGTAATGATACGATTTGAGATTCATACGCCACCGGGATTAAAAATTAGCTCATAAATTGCCAGAGAAATCTCATGGCAAGTTTAGTTTTTCTTTAAAAACCTGAAAAATAGAGCTTTAAGTAGGAATATTTTACATTTTCCTACTTATATTTTCTGTTTTCTAGCATTCATCACTGAATAATAATAACAATAAAAAGCTTTAACGAGTTTTGCTTTTATTATAAGCTTAGTACTTTTATTTAAGACAAATATTTCATTGTTGGGATAAATTCCGTAAGCGGGGGCAGTGTAGAGCTAAGTGTTTTTGTTATGTTCAATTTGTTTTATATTGCATTTGAAATATGTTTAGAAATGTTTTAAGAAGGTCCTTAGATAAGTGTATTGTAGTTTTGGTTTTATATTTTCTTATATATAGACGCTGAAGACAAAAATAATGTTGCCAATTAAACCTGCCTCCGCTTACGGAATTATTCCCCCATTGTTTATGCTTAATATTGCTCGGTTTTACTCGTATTAATACTGTTTAGTAAATGGAGTTGTTTACCATTAACTTTGTGTACAGACAATCAGTATAACCTTGTTTTACTAACAAAAGTTGTCCCCAATTTCATAGGTGCACTATGAAAAGTTCTACAGACCTTTTACAAGACAGGGGTTGATCCAGGAATTTTTTTCCAGTAAAATACATTTTGTTAAAATAATTGATAAAACAGGTTAAGTGACAGTGAAGTGCTGTTCTAATTTATTGCATTTTTATAAAGGGCCATGTTAATCGTTTGCAATTTTGTGATGAGGCTGCAATACAAACCCAATTATCGTATGCATTGAACCCTGCAATTGGTGTATTGATATCAAGAGATGTATTACCTATGTAATTAAATTTGAAATTTTGAAAAAAAAAACCATTTAAGTTTTTCAGTTGGGATTTTTTGGGTTGAACAAAATCCTGTCAATCGATAAAGTGTATTTGGTACTTACGTATTACCCCGCGGTCTGCCAAGACGAGCAATTTTTTTCGCCAAGAGAAATGCCGGGTATGAAATTATCAATGGTTTTGAATACGATTGGCAACTCATTTGACGGAAAAATAGTTTGGCAGGATAATACGTTAGTACTGTGTTTTTTTAAAAACTCATTTCACCCTTGAAATAATTTTTGACTTTTTATATGCAGAATTTAATATGGAACTGTGTTTGATTTAATGAATTAACATTATTTATGCTAGAAGCATTGCTGCCAACATGTAAGGTTTAATGTAAGAAATTGATTACATTGTAAGATTATTATAAATCTAATTGGCATTATTGTAAGATTTTTAGAAAGAAGTGTTTTTATTCAACAAAATTTTTAAAAACATAATTTTTTAAACTTTGGTACCTCAGTCACTAATGTTCAGCTAAATTATCCTTGTAAATTTATTAAATTGAAAACCGTATGAGATAAAGATATGATTGATTTTTTGCTTATACAGCAGAAACTCCATTTTCTCTCTAACTTGTCATAGATACCACCATTTATTAATAGCTTAAATGTTGTAAAATGTGTAAATTTAACTAATGTTTTTTTATAAATGTATGCTTTTGATACACAGAAATCTAAGTAATAATAAGAATGAAACTGTGTTTGTGGGTTTAGACCATATACAAATCCACAAAAACGGACCAATCAGCCTGAAATTTTGCACAGATGTGCAAAATACTATAGAGTAAATGATAGTCCACTTTAAAACTTTGAAAGTCCACCCGTTCCCAGAGTTTTGAGATTTTTTTATGATTTCCATATAGAAAGCTTTCCGTAATTGTAACCCCCATTCCCATAGTGAAAAACGTGTGAAATGAGCATCGTGGTTGTCATGTGTTGCAATTTTGTCGAATAAAATGTTTTCAATTCTTAAATAAGTAAAAATAAAAGAATAATAATGAGTTTTTTGTTAGTTTATTTTTGTAAAGTTATTTTTTTAATTATAATATCATGTGCATGGGAAATCTGAGCAGGAATGACATGTTTTGTATGCAAAATAATAAGGATTGAAGATTTCCGAGGCTATTATGTAAAATTTGTTAGTTTGGCAAAAGATAAAATGGATGATATGCCGATTTTAAGAAAGTAAGTTCTAGTGGTTTGCACAGTTTTAGGCTTGGCGCAATGTACTGAGAGCTTAAGGAAATAGCATTTTTGAAAATAAGTGTATAGGTTTTAGTAGAATACAGCGTTAAATTTTAATTATCTGATCAGAAATAATGCAGTTATTAAGGGATTTCAAGCGATCTATCTTCAGAATTCTCACCAAATTCAGTAAATTGATTTAAGTTGGGGGAATTCCGCCAAATTTCAGACAATTGAAATCTTTGCATTTAGTACATCAGAGTTAATGATAAAACTCGTTATAGTTTATAATTTTTAAAATGCTGCTACTTTTCAAATGAATGCCTGCTTTACTTTATGGTGATCGAACCATATAAGGGACAGATATATCTCATTTTGATTGCTGTTAAGTCAATGCTTGCCTGATGAATGATTCCCTGAAAAAAATCTTGCAAAATGGTGTATGTTGGCACTTTGGCGAGCCTTAGATTTGAAATTGGATATTATTTGAGACTGATATATATAACACTGGTTGCATGTCCCCACTTGCTAGCGGGGTGTATCATATATATTTTCCTCTCACATTTGAACACTCTCATAAATAATAACAATCTGTCTTATGACAAATTTAGGTATGTTGATCATTTATGACTTTCTTTTACAGATGTTGATATAAATTTGTATTTCCATTAATCAGCTTATAAAAATCATAACTGATTTTCATACTATGAAAAAAGATTTCTAAATAACTTGCTTTGATTTTTATTTAATAAAATTGATATTTATAATTAACTGTATTGTAAGGATAAACATTTAATCTTTAGTGGATTTTTATTGTGTAAGATTTTCAATAACGGAATGTTGGTAGGTATGTAGGAGGAAGAAACAAATAATTTTGATTGTTGTAATGCTTTAGACACTTAATAATTATTTTTTTCTTGTGATTACCTGGAAATTCTTGAAAAATCATCCTAAGGAATTCTTTTCTTTTAAGAAACAAATATAATCCCAGAAATTGTTATTAATACCAAAATAACAGCCACAAGTGTAAAAAACTGATCGTTTATGATATCACTGCTTGATTTGCTCTTGTACAATACCTTTAAATTTTTTGTGGCCTACTGTCTGCAAGTGATTTTTTATACCTGTGTTTTAACATGCATAGGGGGAAGTGTCCTGCGATTTGATGGCTCAATCAGATAAAGCTTCTTTCTAGTAATGCAACGTCAACTGTAATTGACACAGGACATCTCTACACTGGTGAATTTGGTAGGCCGAATACTGAACAGATATTTGGCTATATTCAGCTAAATAATTTCAGAACGAAGAGAAAAAAGGTATTTTTAACAGATTTTTAAATGTATTTACAAATAATATTGCTTAGTTATACTTTAATATGTTAATTTCATATTATAAAATATCCTAAGTCATTGAATTTTAAGATGAGTGAAAAATAATCTATTTAATAATATTACAGAAATGCAGACTTTTCTACTGGGTAACACTACTTGACATGGTTTTCTACTTTTCTTTATCGGGTGGGGTGGGGTGGGGATAGGAGGATTTTTTTCTGATCCTCAATTAGAAACATAATTTCGAAAAACTGCTAAATATGTTTTGTAAAACTCAAAGCATGATGCGATTAAGCATAGTTACCAGATTAATTACATTTATCATAGCATATTTATTAAAATATAAGTATGCTGCTATTAGTGTTTAACTTTGTAAAAGGTAATTTTTCATGACCAAGATTTTTTAGTTTTACATATAAATACTGTTGTGTGTTTTACCTATGAATAATATAAAACGAATTTTAATTAATCTTTATTTAGTATTTAATTACAAATTTGAAAAGTTATATTTTATTTACAATTAAAATGACAATTAAGGAGAGTATTGATTATGTGTGCATTTTATGCTGAAAGCTTTATATTAGCTTATACATAGTATGATCCAAAAATTCCGGGATTGTGGTTATTCCTGATGATGTGGCGAAAGCAAGTACCTAAAGTTAAGTTGCTTGGAAAGGATTCTCCCAACCTACCCCTACCTGACTGAGTTGATTTATCCCATGTCATGCGGACGAACAGCACTCACAGCTGTTACCTTCCGAAGTCAGTTGTCTTAGCTTGGTGACATAAGAAAATTGGCTTTTCTTGAGCAGTGCTGTATCATTAAATTCTGTCAACAGTTAGGTAAGACGCCAATAGAGACTTTGGAAATGCTAAGAAATGTGTATGATGAATCTACCATAACGAGATCCAAGGTTTATGAATGGCATCTGCATTTTAAAGAGGGCCGAGAATCGTTGGACAATGTTGGCCGACTTTCGACTTCATGGAATACAGAAAATGTTTCATTGGTGTCTTGAATGTGTTTGAAAAGATCGTCGTCAAACACTTGTAGAAATCGCAGAGTCTAGATACTTATATACAAGTTGCCAGTGCATTCCAATGGAAGATCTCAACATACACCAAGTGTCCCAGCACATTGTCCTTCGATTGTTGATTACTGAACAAAAAGAATAACTAATGACAATATTGGGTGATTTAATTGACAAAGTCTATAAGTACCCAGGTTATTCCCATTCCCCAATTCACCCGACTAGCCCTATGTGATTTTTACCTGTTCCCATTAATTAAAAAAAATAATAATACAGGGATGCCGTTTTGTTTCATCAGAAGAGATGAAACGCCTTTGTGTCATCTGAAGAGATGAAAGCAGCTTTGCAAAAAACCTTATGGGAGGTTGGGGAAAATGGCTTCCAGAAATTATACGAACGTTAGAAGAAGTGTATCGTTGCCCAAGGTGACTACTTTGAAGGTGGATTTAGTACTTCGGTGATGTGAACTATTCAGGGTAAAGAATTTTACACGTTGTCCCCAAACTTTTGGATCATACCTCATATTAAGCTTTTGGTAATTTCGTATGCAGAGATCTTGCTGAAGTGCTATAGCATATATTGTAAACTTTTTTTTTTTTCCTCTGAATTGCTGGGTTCCAGAACCGCCTTTTTTAAATCCTTAATCATACTTGTGAACCCCTCTTTATGCTTATGTTAGACTTGTAAATGCTTTCATTATTTTGTTACATTATCTAAAAAGGAAAAATGTCAGCGAAAGACTCCGTAAGTCCCTAGAACTTATACACAGATAATGCTGTGGCTTTTTAAATTTATATGTACAGTCAACTCCGGATATAGAGAACTTTCAGCTATAGTGAACACATTTCCTTAGTCCTGACTCACATACATTAGAAATGCACATAGCATTTTTCAGTTTTAATGAACCACGACTTCCGTTATAGTGAACTTAAAAATTTTTGGACAGTAGGGGTAATGTTGTTCTATTCCCATGAAGAGTGTCTCTTTAGTGTTCAAGTAGAGAGAAAGATTATCAAGCTCCTGTTCCGAAATACAGTGATCCTCACTTATTCCAGTTACATCGAAACGGATTGAAACTGGCTGGAATATCTGAAATAAACAGCGGGACCAAAGTAAAAGTAAGAGACACAAAGTATGAAATATTTAAGATAAAAAAATTTGTGAATTAAATCAAAATATATAAACTATATTATTCAATAGTTTGACATATGAACATATTTATTTAAGAATAAAGAAAAAAAAAATAACTATTACAACTTCTTGGGGGGGAAATCTGAGATTAAAGGCTGTTTTAAGGGTATATTGTATTTTAGCGCAAACTGAATTTAACTTAGTGGTGAAAAGAGGTAACCATTTACGTTGTTCTCCTCAAATGCTCTACATAAAATGTCTGTAGTGTTCAGCGAATCTACTCATGTGGTTCAGGTGCACACCATTGTCATCATCATCGGGTGCCTGATTCATTCAGGGTGTCAGATTGATCATTATTTTTATTAAAATTCTATTAAGTGTATTAACAATTGTTTTGATTGAATTATTGTAACACCTCCACACAAATATGAGTCATCTTTGACTGGCTGACCCTAAAAGCTAATTGCGTCGAAATTTTACCTAATCTCCAGATTACTTAACTGGATAAAGCAGCACTCACTACCGAGGTAAACGGTGGACAGTGCTGTTTGGCCATTTTGTTCTGTTCATAACAATTTTGACCAGAATAAGCGGCTCACAGGATAAACCACTAACCTAAATAAGTGGTGACCACTGTACAGGTGAATTGCCAGTGTCTAGACTAAGTTGATTATATTAAACAAGGGGGGGAGGGGTCATAACTTTTTCAATGCTGCAATCCATCCTATCCTTTAAAAGCATTCATTAACAAAAGTGAACTAAAAGTTGAAATTTCGTCTTGACTAAAGACGATTTCATTTTCCATCCTCAATGAATATATGTTAAAAGCGACAGCTCCTTTTTCCAACTGAATAGAATACACATTATTTCCATAAATGCGATTAATTGTGTTTATTTTACTTAACTAGTTCTAGACTTGTAAATGCAATCCATTATGTTTGATTTACTTAATAAACATTCAGTACTTGTATAAAATTCTATTTTCTAGTTAAGTATTGTTTTATTGTTATTGGACATCAGAACTTTGGATATAGTGAACGAACTATAGAACAAGTGAGATAACGGCTCTTCGCCTTAAATCTCCAAAATCTCGCCCTCCCTGCAGGGGTGACTTCAAATCAAATCAAATTAGTGAACAAAATTTGCTGCTCCCCAGAGGCTCACTATAACCAAAGACATAATCATACGGTCAGGAACCTATAGTGTCATAGAGTATAAAAATGAAATTTTTTTTTTTTTTTATTTAGGAGTTTGCTGAGCAGGACAGTTCCAATGTCTGTGTGTTACCCATAAGTTTTCACACATGTTACAAATTTTATAAAATTAATAATTAAATATAAAATGTTGCAGATAATTATATTTATTGTGTATATGTTCATTTTATAAAAGGATGTAAAGCAAGATAATATTGATACTTGATTTTTCAATGCTGAGTTATGAAAAAGGAGTTAAAGAAAAGCAGTTTACAGATGTCGCACACATAACGGTTACAATTGTTTAGTGTATTACAAAAATTGATACTAGTACAAAAATTGTATTTTTAAATTTAAAATCAGGAAATCATAATTATTTATCAAAATATACCTACTTTTATATGCAAAAACAATGCGTAAAAACACACATTCCGAAATTTCTGAAATGTATTGGTATGCATATTATAGACCATCGCCATGCAAACGTTATTGATTTGTGTATTTATGACTTAAAATTTTTTACAGCGCTACAAAAAAAATTATGGCCTATGGATAGAAATTCTTCATTTCTATCTATAGGCCTAAGTGTGTTAGTGTCTGAAGTGTGCTGGTGTCTAAGTGTGCTAGTGTCTGAATGATGCATTCAATTGAGTGCTAATTGGTTATGTATGTTATAGGTTTCGATCACATGACCTGCATAGATTTTGATGTGCATAGAGCTGATAATTTGTTCATGGATTTTTTCAGATGAGTAAAAATACTCCTTAACCTTTTTAGAAGTATTTTCTGTTCCAAACAAGTAATTAAAACAACGAACATGCTAAATTTTCAAATACATAATTAAATAGCATTTGACACATAAATAATAACTGATTTTATATCTAGGTACATAAATGTCAGTTCAACAAAAACTAGTACAAAAATTGATTTTTTAAATTTAAATCAGCAAATCATAATTATTTATCAAAATATACCTACTTTTATATGGAAAAACAATGCGTAAAAACACACATTCCGAAATTTCTAAGGTGTGAAATATTCACATCTAGAGGTGTTGTTGCGATCACTGTTCACGGGGTTGGAAAAAAAAAATTCTCATACATAACGGCCTACAGATGCAAATCATTTATAGTGCGCTAGTGCCTAAATGGTGCATTTTAATAAAAGTTCATAGGTCACAGTCACACAACCTGTATAGATTTTGATGTGGGTAGAGCACAGATGTTTTGTACAGTGCTACGAAATATTCTTATACATTATGGCACAAATTCTTGAAAGTGTAGTAGCATCTAAAGAGTGCTCAATTAGGTACGCATATTATTGGTCACTGTCTTGCACACTGTATAGATTTTAGTATGCGGAGAGTTTGCAGTTTTATTTTTTATTTTTATAGGGCTACAAAAAATTATTCTTATACATTGCGGCCTATACACTCAAATTATTTGAAGTACACTAGTGTCTGAATACTACATTTGATTGAGCTGATTAAATTTATTTAAATGCTTGGTAAGGATCAAGAGTTCGCAAAGTCAGTGGAGTTATTCCAGTTTTTTTCTTAAGTATAAAATGAACTGCTGAAAGTAAGCTAATAATATTTTTTCACCCTCTCTGAAAACTGTCTCGAACAAATAAAAGGTTCTATAAAGAACCTTTTATTTTGTTTGAGATTCATAGAGAGGGAAAAGAAATCCAATGTACAATTTTAGTATGACAAATTTCAGGGAACCAAGATCAGATTTGTAATTTATTAAGATTTTTTTTTTTTTTAATGACTTTATGATAGTAAAAATTACTTTTTCATATTTTAAGATTTTCTTTTGCAAAAAAAGCAGTCATAAGTTAAACACTTATTTTAAAAATCATTAAAATTAATAAAATTCAATTTATTAATAGGAATATTGCATATTAATTCGCAAACCTTTGTGAAATAAAAAGAGGGGTTACTGAATATTTTCCCCGAAATATACGGAAATGTTACACATCTATTCACCTTTTATCTGGAAACCTTTGCAAAAAAAAATTGGAAAATATTTAAATATTTTTCCAAAATATGCAGAAACATTTATAAATACTGTATCCGCCTAGTGCAGAAACGTTCCTGCAATTTTAAAATACAAGAGCTGCCCCATATTTTAAGGTAACACTTCCGATTCTTTTTTTTTTTTTTTTTTTTTTTTTTTTTACAGTGTAGCTAATAATTTTAGTTAACTAATTTTGTAACTTTTAAGTCTAAATGGTTTGGATTTTTCCGAGAATACCAGGCGTCACTACCTATGCTAGTAGTAAAGTGTATGTGTGGTTCCAGATAATTTTGAAAACTCTGTTGCTACACATTTGGAAAAAAAAAAAATGCAAAATAGCTACAATAGCATTCAAAATCGGATTTTTTAATGCACCATTTAATGCTCTATTTGTTTTATATTTATGCATTTTCATTTATTTTCAAGAGTTTTTCTAGAAGTGACTTTCATTTAATGGTTCAATTTAACAACTTATGGCAACAATGCATTCTTGTAACTGTAGTGTTTAAAATAGAATCTGAAATGAGTTATTTTTAATTTAAGAGAACAAGATTAAAAGTATTGAGTGTAGTTTTCATTAATACAGCAAAACTTGGATAACTCGAGCATGATCAATTCAAAATTTCAACTTTGAATTATTCAAGTTTGACAATATAAATAAGAATTATTATTATTATTATTTTTGAAAGAAGATCGCTTTTGTTTCGCTTTCTAAAATGTGTAGTTTAAAAATGAACCCTAGCAGAGCAGAGAAAATGCTCTCTGATGTTGGATAATTTCTCATTTGTTTTTCACTATTATGATACCTATGCTTAAATTTTTATCCCGCAATTTAGTTCCAACTATTTATAAAACAATTATTTAGTTGCCAGATTCTAACCAAAGAAAAAAATAAGTAAATAAATAAAATAAGCGTGAACTAAAGGAAAATAAAAAGTGAAATTTTCAGCATTTGTTTTCTCCCCCCATATTTTTCTTTTGATCTGCTGCTGAGTTCAACAATGTTTCATTATACTGGAAATCGAATACTTCGTGTATTTCTAAAATAATAGGAAAAGTGTAAAATTCCCTCATTTTCTTTCTCCTTTTTATCTAAGGAGACAGACTGCAGGTTGTCAAGCTCTGCTATAGATAATTTTTTGCTTTAGAGCTCTAATGGCAGGTTTATAAATGATATGTAAAAATTTTCATTACAAATACACTCATCCTCCTATCTTTTCATGGGAAAAGAATGCTTATTTCTCTTGAAGTAAGTGGGGCACATGATGCGGGTGCTGTGCTAAAGGGGGTGCACAGCACCCGCTCCAAGATCAATTACCGCACAAAGATCAATTATCGCTCCTTGGGAGGGGAACCCTAATTAAGGTTTGCCCCAGGTGTCGTATACAGTAGTTGCGGCTCCGGTAAGTACTCGTGTTCTTGAAATAGCTCTCAATTATTACTCACACAGAATGTTTAATTCAGACCTTTAATATTTTAATTTACTGTTGAACTGAAGAGTTATTTGTGTCTATTAAGATTATTTTAAAGTATGAGTATACTTATATCTCTAGGTACAGATTTTGAACACAAAAAGTTCAGATTCAGTGATTAAAAAAAGAAAAATCAATTTTTATTCTTGTCAGAAATATTTCTAATTTTGTTTATCAGTAGTTTAATATACACAAAAAGTTAAGTAAATGAACTAAGCACTTTTACATGTCATCATAAGGCCACCAACAGTTATGCTGGTAACGTTACTTTTACAGAAAGATTTTACATTCTGGGAACATTTTTCTGCCAGTTTTTCTCTTAATTTACAGAAATAGTATTTTTAGTTATTTCTTATATTACTATTATATTTCTCCAAATGTTTAAATGTTTTTATACATATATTTAAAAATTTTAATACATTTACAAAAATATAATAGTAATAATAAAATAAATAATACCAGACTACTTACTGGTATTATATTTATTTTATGTATTACTATTATATTTTTGTAAATTTATTAATTTTTTTTTAATTATCTGTATAAAAAAATTTAAATATTTGGAGAAATATGATAGTAATATATGAAATAACTAAAAATACTATTTCTGTAAATTAACAGAAAAACTGCAGCAAAATGTTGCCAGAATGTAACATCTTTCTGTGTACAGAAAGTTTCTGTATACAGAAGAATTACTGGCAGCAAAAAGTTGCCAGAAAATTTCTGTATACAGGAATTTTCTGTATACAGAAGAATTACTGGCAGCAAAAAGTTGCCAGAAAATTTCTGTATACAGAAATTTTCTGTCGACAGTAATAAATGTTATTCAACAGAATGATTCTGTAACCCTTACAGATAGTTTCTGTATACAGAAATCAACTGTAAAACGCTGCTTGGAAACGACTTTTATATGTATACGGAAAATTTCTGTAGGGAACAGAATTTTTCTGTCATATAACATACAGCTCCTGGCAACAGAAAATTTCTGCCTACAGAATATTTCTGGCAACTTTTTGCTGCCAGACTTTTTCTGTTGATTTACAGGAATATTTTTTGCAGTGCACGTTATCATGTATAGTGATCTGCAAACTGATCATGCATAGTGATCATGCATAGTGATCTTCAAAATTATTTTCCATTAAAACAAAACATCGATCTCGATTGGATCCAGAGGATGACTTGCAACTTGCGATTTTAAATACAGATCCGAACATAGAAACAATCATGAGCTCTTTGCAAGCACATATTTCACATTGACTTTTTATGATGTAAAGTTTTTTTAAAGTATTTTTCATTAAAAAATATTTATATCCATAAGCATAAATAAAGCATTGTTTACTAAAATTGTGTTGATTCATTAACTGATTTTTATGATGTTACAACTTTTATAAAATTTTTATGGTGGTTTATAAGTTTGGTGCGCTATTTTAAAAACGCGTTATTTCAATCGTTGACGTCACGACACTCTTTTAAAAACACCCTGTAAGAGCAATCCCAGAAAGAATTTCAATGTAACTTCGTTTTCAATTAAAGAAAATGTCTACTGTGTATCCAGGGGTCGCGACAAAATTATACTCAAAATAGGGGTCGCGACAAAATTTTACACAAATTAGGGGGTCGCAGATGAAAATAGTTTGCGCACCACTGGCTTACACGATCCGTTGAGAAACACTGTGCCATAAACGCACGGATAACGTTACAGCACTGCCTGTAGAAACAGTTTTTCCTTCAGGGACAGTCCACGCACAGGGAAAACATTACGTACATAACAATTTCATCCAAGATGATAATCTCGTCCCCCCCCCCCCCCACGCAAAACATGTGGAACCAAGGAAGAGAAAAATCTCAGTCCTTTTGCGCTAACACCGATGTTTCCCAGTTTTATAACCTACTAGCTGAAGTACCCGTTCTTCGCACGGGAATGAATGGACTTTTTGATATTACGATTTGTGGGGATTACTATTTATTGTAATAAAGAGATATAGCAAAATGGATATCGCTTTATATTGTGTTCAATAACCATGCATACCGAATTTCAAGGCAATCGTTTGTACGGTGCAGAAGGCCATGCGGCGTAGCGCAATCTAGTGGAGAATTTTAGCAAAACGGATACGGCGGAAATATTCTTCGCATTCAGATATCGATGAATACGAAATTTCAGGACGATCGGCTGGACAGCCCTGACAACGCGACATCTAGTGGCAAATTATATAGGAAAATGGATAGCGCCAAACTCTTCCCCGTGTTCAAATATCTATGTATACCTATTTTCATAGCTATCAGTTGCACAGTCAAGAAGTGATACACTGCAGCGCGATCTAGTGGTTAATTAAAGTAATGATTTGCTACAGTGCCGTCAAGTGGCGAGTTATAGCAAAATGGATAACGCCAAAATATTCTCATTGTTCAAATAGCTATGTATACTGATTTTCATAGCGACCGTTTGAATGGTCAAGAATTTGGCCTGCTGCAGCGTCATCTAGTGGCGAGTTAAAATAATAATGCATTGCAGTGCCATCTAGTGGTGAGTAACATCAAAAGGAACACAGTTAGAATGCTGAAATGTATAAGAAATTTTATGCCGATCGGTCGAACGGTATAGAAGTTGATGCGTTGCAGCGCCATTTAACGGCAAGTTACAGCAAAATGGATACTGAAAAATATTCTCCGTGTTCTAATATCCGCGTGTACCAAATTTCATCGAAATCGGTTGGACGATATTCGCATAGTAAACGGCTAAATGGAATAGAATTCGACGTTCCGCTGCGCCACCTAGTGGCAAGTTAGAGGAAAACGGATAGCATAAAAAGCTTCTCAATGATAAAAGACTTAGGTGAACCAAATTTCATGGTGCAACGGTGCTGGAGTTTTTCAACCTCATACACACATACCAACATTCATTTTTATCTATAACCAGTATTATTATATATCCCAGTCTCAAATAAAATCCAGTTTCAAATCTAAGCCTCGCCAAAGTGCCAACATACGCCATTTTGCAAGAGTTTTTTCAGGAAATCATTCGAAGCATTGACTTAGCAGCAATCAATATGGGAAATGGTTCGGCCGCCAAAAAGTAAAGCACACATTTATTTGAAAAGGGGAATCCCTTAATACAACCGAATTTTCTTTAAATTATCAACTATAACGTGTTTTATTTATCGTTACTCCGATGTACTAAATGAGAAGATTTCAATTTTCTGAAATTTGGCGGAATTCCCCCAACTTAAATCAATGTACTCAATTGGCGAGAATTCTGAAGATAGATCGCTTGAAATCCCTTAATAACTGCATTATTTCTTCATGGATCATTAAAATTTAACGCTGTATTCTTATAAAACCTTTGCACTTGCTTTCAAAAATCTTTTCTATTTCCTTAAGCTCTCAATAAATTGCGCCAAGCCGAAAACTGTGCAAACAGCTAGAACTCACTTTCTCAAAATCAGCATTTGAGCATTTTATTTTTTCGCCAAACTAAAAAAAAATTACATATTAGCCTCGGAAATCTTCAATTCTTATTGTTTTGCGTATAAAACATTTCATTCCTGCTCCGATTTCCCATGCACACGATATTATAATAAAAAATTAATAATCTTACAAATATAAACTAACAAAAAAAAATGATTATTATTCTTTTATTTTTACTTTGAGAATTTAAAACATCTTATTCGGCAAAATCGCCACACATGGCAACCACGATCCTTATTTCACACTTTTTTCACTACAGGGGTTACAATTACGGAAAGGTTTTTGCATGGAGAACATAAAAAATCTCTTAAATTCCGGGAACGGGTGGACTTTCAAAGTTTTAAAGTGGACTATGATTTATTCTATATTATTTTACATATCTGCGCGCAAAATTTCAGGCTGATAGGTCCATTTTTGTGGATTTGTATACAACTCAAATCCACAAACAAACAAACAGAATTTCATTTTTATTTATAAGACTAGCTGCGTGCCCGTTCTTCGCACGGTAGGAAACGAAAAATTTACTCACATGTGTAATTCGAATAATTCCAGTGATGTGGAATCTAGAAAAAGCAAAATTATTTCACTCTTGACTTAAAATTTGCGTCATATATGTAATAACCTGAGATCATTGCAATATAATGACACACACACACACACAAAAAAAAAAAAAAACTATGTCAGCGTCATTCGGTATCAAAAAAGTGAAAATGGACCGTTTGCAGTGAACTTCTCACTTTCAAAATGTCTTATTTCCGCAGACATGCTGTCTTTTAGGTTCACGTTTTAGCGTTAAATACCCCAGACACTACATGAAATGGACATTTTTTTAATTTTAAAAATACGTCACCCTCTCTTGGAACCCTTTACAAAAAGAAAAGAGATAAGAAATAAGACTGCGCTATTTATAAGGGCTTTAAAATTGTTTTTCTAGATTATGCCCTTTAATTTTCTTCTCACAAATAAATCCAGTATTTTTAAAAGGAAATCGAGCCAAGCAAAGAAATCGTCTGCTCGCGGGACCCGTTTTTATTTATTTTTTTCAACTGGCAATTTTAATCATTGTTACTGTATCCAGGACAACCAAACCGCAAGATATCAAACCAAAATGTAAGCAGCTGCTACTGAAATGAAAATCCTTCTTTACTTAAAAATTCGTAAAAATTCTCCTAATTTATATTTTCCCTCCGTTCTTCTTTTAAAAGTAGGCGAATTGTGTGCTCCGTCTTTTGCCGAAATATAAAAAAGTTATGAATGATAGAATTCAAGATGCAGCAGTTTTAAAAATATTTTACGAAAGTCAGCGTCAAATTTAATTTTATTTGAAAAATTCCCAAAAATCTGCAAATTATGTTACACAGTCCGAACAAACAGTTTTTAAAAGAAAATTTTCTCCTCTATACGATGATGTAAATATCGTTTTCTTGCGAGTGCAATTACCGGCGTTATTATGTATTACGCAAGAAAAATCGCTAAAAATCAGACAAAACATAAAATAAAACCTTTTCTAATTCGAATTTCGAAAAAATCGCTTCGAGTTGTGTCGAGACCCGTCTTGGAGAATTTCCGTACAAAATTTGGTAGGTCTACGATCACCCGTTTCGGAGCTACGTGATTCGCAGACAGACAGACAGACAGACAAACTAACGGACAGTTTACACATTGTTTTATTGATATAGATAGATTAAACCCATAAAGGTCGTATTATTTTCAAGACAACAGTCATAAAAGTGCCTACTTTTTAACTCCAGAAAATTGTATAAAAATAAGTACATGTACAGTTTATGTATTCATTTAAGGTTTTGGACATACTTTTATCAGAAAAGAAAAAAAAAAATTCAATTTCTATGAAAAGCCAACATTTAGGGTTATTGTGACTGAATGTGTGTTTTCTAGTAAACAGGGAATAATTAAAAATATATGTTTTAAACATTGAAGGAGAATTTTGTTGAATTTACTGCCTGAAATATGTAAATATTTGTAAAGATTTCTTTGAACATAAGAAAAAAAAAAAGGAAGCTAAGAGTGCAAAATGCATATCACGAATTCGTGTATCTGAGTAGTGCTCTACCATCTATTTAAAAACAAACTATACCCAATTAAGTTAAAAATAGCCTGGTACTCTCATCAGCTATGTAAAATGAGGTATAAAAAATAAATCCGTGAATTAGAATTGAAATGCTATAATCTTTCTGGCGCATAACTTTTGAACACCATTGCCCGGAAATATCACGAGCACCAGAAATGGAGGGAGAAAGCTTGACGGGAGCGAGAAGGAAGGGGTTAAGGGAGCTGAAAATTAGATGGGTGAACTTTTCATAATTTGAATGTTCTCTTGAATATTTGTGGCTATCTATATCACTGTCATGTAAAATTAAAAGTATCGTTTACGGAAAGAAAATTCCATATTACAGAACTCACTACAACCGAAATGGTCTCACATGTCCACCGCAATTAACAACAGTGTCATTCACACCAGACAGTGAAACGGCACAAAAGAACCTTTCTGAATCAAAAAAGAATTTTCCTTCAGCATTCGTTGGCAAAGGAAAAACGCAATCAAGGTTAATTACGCAACTACAAGACCACCGAGCGAAAACGAACGAGTGTCTGGGTTTTGATAAAAAAAGAAAAGAAATTCGAAAGTGGTTAAGGATAACAATGATTCAATTTAGTACAGATAGTTCTGTCGAAGTAAATTAGCAGCGAAAAGAATACATAACGAGGAATCAAATGGTTGCTCATTCTTGTTTTAGCTTTGAGGTTGCTGATTATTTAATTTATGCATGACGTGCTACAAAATGAATAATAACGATATAGGTAGACTATTTGTATTTTATCTTTGCGCTTCTAAATATAGCTTGGAAAACAAAATCTGTTATTAAGAAATGCACTGTCGTATTTCAAAGTATAACAAGAAAAATAATACATGCCAAACATCAATTATAAGGAACAATATTGTTCGAAATTTTCGATGAATTATCGTCAAATTTGGCGGGATTTTGGAAATAACCTACAAAAAAAAAAAAAAAAAAAAAGCTGTATATTACTATTAATGTATTTTTGCGAAACCCTGTAAAACTTTTTACACACAATTTCTATTTTTAAAAGAAAGTGTAAGTTCTCATAAACGTCTATTGGGTTTTACTTGGAATAGATCAATGTCTCTAAACCAGCGGTTCCCAACCTTTTAAAATTTTGCCCCTCCCCCCAAAAAAAGTTTAACTTACGATAATGCAGCTCCCACACTCACATTCCTCAGAATATATACAATTTTTTATTCTTCAACAATGAATATTTAGTCACCTTTTCTACAAAATAATGTTATCGGTATGGAAAGTTCGAATAAACTTTTAAGTTGAAATAGGTATGTTTTAGATTAAAAACGAGTACAAATAAGATGATTTTAAAAAAACATGCATTATCACTTGCTGCTTGCCTGTTTTTCTCGAGTCACCCTCCCCTATAAACGCTCTGCGCGCCCCACCGGTTGGGAACCGCTGTTCTAAATTGCCATAGACCATCATGTATTGGAATTATTTTGGGTGTTCCTGTAGAATAATCAAGAATTCTGCATACACCATTTTCAAAGGGTACATTTTACGGTACATAAGAAAAACGTATATGAATAGTTCGATGCATATTTAAGGCAGTTAGAGCACGGACAGACAGACAAACCGAAATCATAAATTTTCAACCTTGTTAGAAAGTGTTAAAAAAAGATTAAATATTGATAAGACAAATTTATTAGCTTCACATATATTTGGTTTGAGTCCTACATAACAAGAAATATCCATAAATATACAGTAAAATTATGATATAAATTAATATTATAATTTTGAAAAAAAGAATATTTTTTCATTCAGAAAATTCAACTTTAATGAAAAATACAGCATAATGTCGGAGCTATTACCTGAACTTTATTGGAAAACTAATCTAAAAATGAGAATTCAAGTAATGATAAGAAATTCTCAGGCTCCAAGAATTTAATTTCTTTCGGGAATCGTTTCGATTTTCTAATTTTCAATCATTTAAAACGAATTGCAAATATGCGTATTTAAAACTTTGGAAAGCCGATTCCAGAACTCTGGATTCATTTATTTTCACATTTCTTTTAAAGAAAAAAGAAAAATCAAGAGAGGAATAGACATATTTTAATGATTAAAGTCTACATTTCAAAAGTAATATATCCATTCTCATTTTTGTTTAAAGTGTTAAAAATAGATTGATTGAGCAATGGAGCCGATAGAAAATCTTTATTTTTTGTTTTTATAAAATTTATAATACTGTAAATGAAAACTGTAAAAGAGTCTTAAAAAGAGCCCGCTATATAAGTTACTGCATTATAAGTTACTATTAATATGTGGTGCCCGATAATATCCAATATATGGGTACTATTAATTAAACATATATTCAAGCCCTACCACTGCCGAGAGGATAGGACACCCAAAATAGCAGAAGGCTAAAATGTGAAGGTCCAGGCCTATCTGGCGGATGTCGATCTAACGGTATGGAGTTTTGGGCTGTTTTCTCCAGATTTAATGTGAATAATCGTTAAAACCCCCATAGAAAGTCTTTAGATTGAGGCACCCTCTGTTCTACGCAGATAGCTCATACGTAGCTTTGATATAACGACACAAACAAATAAACATATTCCATTTATATATAAATTAAAATAGTACATGTCTGTTTTAATGAATTAAACCCAACAGTTTTCTACCTCGCAATAAGATTAATGAGTTAGTTACATTAAAAGTTGCATGGGATAATTTTCTGGCACACAAATGAACTTTCAGATAAAGCAAGTATGTGATAGTATACTATGTAATAAATACATTCCCTCTCGCCATCTTCTCCTTGTTTCACATGCGGCCAACTGCAGAGGTGAACCTATTATTTAATCAGCGTGTTTATGAAGCAGCCCCACCAGAGCGGTGTGATATATATAACCCCTTAGATCCCCACATCAGATTAGAAAAAAGGTAAAGTTACTTGGGGGGAGGGGGAGGTTGCACATATTACATATTTCTTTCTGCTTTTGAAGAAAATTCATCAATAAGTACTCCGCTTAAATGATTTTGGTATGCGTAATAAATATTACGGTATAATGAGAAAGCGATACGGAGGGAGTATATGATATTATAGGCTCAAGGTGACATTCCTATATTGTTTTGAATTTTGAGCTGCTTTCCAATTACGGAGAGCGATAAAAATTAAGATTATTTTTTTTTCTTTTTTTTTATCTCGAAATGTTATCGATGAATAAATTCCGAAATTTACTTGAGTTCATTTTCGTTTTTAAGTGCCTCGACGGCTCGTTTCCTCTATTTTTACTCCTAATGTTAGACAGTTTTAGATAAAAAAGATTGACACATTAATCAAAATAGTGAAATGCTTTTCGTAAAAGCATAACGGAAAAATCTCGGATTCATGCAGTATTCGTGTTTTAGTATTTAGCAGACGGTTTTCCGATACTTGGTGAAAATGGGCTAAAAAGTAACACAAACTTGAGGACTCACAAATGGAAAATATGATTTAATATTTTCGTAATCAGTATCTAATGTGATGGATGAAATATAATTCTGAGTTTACGTTCTACGCATCATTACGACATAGGAATTTATTGTTGCAGAAAATTATGCTTAGTTCTCGGGCTCGTAGTTTAAAAGTCCAGTGTATGTAGAAAGTTATTAGTAAAAAGTTCACTAGTCAGGATGGAACACAAATTTTATTGCTTCTAGAACTTCATCGAATAATCTGCAATACAAAATTCACCGGTACTAACTTGCTTATAATAGTCCGCTTAGTGCAGACGGTTTCACAGATGCCGTATTTCGCGCACAACAAAATAATTCCCCTGGCTAAAATTCAGTGGAAATTCTCAAGGAAAATCATAGACAGTTCCTCAATGAAGAATTACCCCACAGCATTCGAAAACAAGCTTCTAAAAACAAGCGAAAGACCGCTTCACAAGAACTCATAAAATAATTACGCACAGCTTCCGAGCAGAGCTCAGATTTCTCTGCTCGCGCGACAGAGGACAAACTAAGCCAGACTCAGCGTGTGTTCTGCGCCCTCTTAAAATAAGGTGGCTGAAATCTCTAGTAATCTCTCGAAGACTCTATTCCAGAAAAATCCCAATCCAACGCGAACCTTGATTGCGTCATAGAAATATAATTAAGTAATACTAGGTTATTGCGTATAAAAATAATGCTGGAAAACAAGCATTACAGGCCTAAATGGTAAATATTCGCCGAACGTCTGAAATGTCGCCAACCTTAGTGAGTTTCTTGGTGAAATATCGCCAAATTTTCACCAAAAATAAGCTCTTAAGAGTGAAGTCAGCTAAGCTATGGAGCCAATATTTCTCGAGAATTCGAGAAAACCCTATGTTAAGCAATGAGGAAACACAAAACTCCCTTTCTCATGTTCTAGTTTCCCCATTTTTGTACAACAAAATGCAAACCTTAATTATTCGACGCGTAGAATACGAATTTTAGACTATATTTAACGTCTGGAGAGCAAAACAAATCAGAAATTCGTAATACTATTAATTTTGTTGTTGTAGTTTCTAATGTCCTCTGGCTAACTGAGTTAGACGGGCCAGACCCTCCGTACAGGACAGCGATGTACGAAATTGTGGGGCTCAATTGAGACCCAGGGAAGTTTTCCTAATTTTGAACCAATTCCAGATGAGAGGCCAGCACCTGGATTAGCACCCACAGATGTACCGTTTCTGAACATGAAGGGCATTGAAGCCACGGCGGATTTTACGCACACCAGCTCCCTTTAGCGTACACGGAACATTAACTTTACAAAGATTGACTGATTCAATTTTACAACAATTGCATCCATATGCAGGGTGTCCAACAAACAACACCCTGATTTCAAAATTAAAAAAAGTCGAAAACAAAGATCAATAAAAGGGTGCAGTAAACGGTATGGTTATTATGTGAGATGTAAAAATGTTATAGAGAAGTTTGGAAATAGTAGTTACAGAAACCGCTAACAAATGCAGCCGAAATCGCGGGCTTCTATAAAAGATTGGCCTTCATATTCTCCCGATCTGACTCCTTGTGACTACTTGCTGAGGTGCACATTGAAAGAAGCTGTCTATCGGAGCCATCCCGACATGCTGGGCGAGGTTGAATGGTCGATTTGTGCGGCACGTGAATCCATTTCAGTTGAGACATTACCGGCTGTGATGATAAATTTCATTATTCGTTTACGCCAACTCAATATGTCATAAAGGTGGACATTTTGAAAAGATTGTGCTGTGACTGCTTGCAGAGAATGAATTTATACTTACACATAATGATCATCAATCGATTTTGACGTGCAGCGCCATCTGTTAGCAGTGGCGTACCCAAGGTGGAGTTTATGGGTACTAATCTGCCCTGTCGAAGATTAGTTAACATGAAATCCCCATAATATTTTATTTTCAACATTAAGATACAGATTTGAACATTAAAATTACGTCCATTATCCTCCCCACTATTAAATGAAGTCTGCGTACCCCTCTATATGTTCGAAGCTGTTGTAGCTACTATTTCCAGACTTCTGTGTATAAAAGTATCACGGGTTAGACAATAAACATGCCGTTTACTGCATTATTTTATTGAATTTTTGTTTATGAGATTTTTAATTTTGAAATCAGGTTTTATTTGCTATGGACACCCTGTATTTGTCAGTGTTCCGCAGTGGCCTAGTCGTTAAGCTCAGTTCCCATAAGAACAGCGAAAGTGAAGCGGCACCGACTTTGGCCAGCGCTTGGGAGGGTGAAATCTCTATCGGCTGGACTGCGCTGGGACTGTGTATTCTAATGGGAGCTGGTGCATGCAAAATCTATTCGTGGTTTCAATGTCCTTCATATTCAAACAATACTTATGGTACTGCCGATCCAGGTGCTAGGTGCTCTCAGCTGGAATTGGTTAAAAATTAGGTGACTCCGAGCTAAGTCGGTCTTATTCCCAATGTGGCTAAATTGAATGGAAGCCACACAGTTTTGACCACCGTCATTTTACATAAAGGAGTTTGCACCACTACGCGGTTAGCCAGACGGCATTAGAAACAACAACAATAACATGAACTTTTCAGTTATGAAATTAATGCTTTACATTGTTACAGAAATAAAAATATTGATGTGTGTATTTTCAGTTATCATTATTTAATAACTTTTTCATAGATTTAAAATGGGAAAAGAATCATGCAAAGTACAGTGTGGTTCAGATGCACATTCCAAAATAAAACCTTACGAGCTATATAAAATCGTAAAATGTATTGTCGTATTAAAACTGTAATTTATTGGAATTCTTACGTGTAATACTGTGAACATAATGCATACATTATTTTAACAAAACATTGTTTTAATGGAATATTCTGATGCTATCTACAATAACATACATTAATATCGTTTTGCTTAAAATATAATTTTAAGCAAAACGATAATAATTTCATTATGCATAATACTTCATTACGAATAATAATTTCACTAAGAACAGACAGTTTCCGATTACAAATTAAATTGTTAGCACTTGGGTGCTATTAATTTCACGTCAGGATTTTAAGTCGTGCAGCACTTTAAAGCTATTAATCTCAAGCAAAAAATTTTTGTTGAATCCCATGTTAAATTTGTCAGAGAGGCAAAAACTGCCGAAGCATAGATTATGATACACTTCAAGCACAATGAAGATAAATAGAGCAGACTCATGGATTATGATGCACTTTCCAACATAATGACACAGGAAAGAAAAATAGGGTCCCTATGGATTATGATATACTTCCAAACACAATGACACACGAAAACAGAAAAATATCCAAGATACTAATTGAATCTTCCTGCTTATTGCTAGTTATTTTACGTTTACCCTAGTTATAAGATTTGCAACGCTATGGAACTATACCATTTTACTTTTATTAATTTTCAGTACTCAAGGTAAAATCGTGCATCTCAGATCCTTGTTTTCAAATAGCAAGTGATGTACCTTAGTTTTCTAAAATTGCATCACAAACAAAAACGATTAAACGCATTGTAACGCAAAAACTGCGCTACAATAGAAGCTTTCCGGCAGTTTTCGAGGTCTAAAACTTTGGGAACGACTCCTTTGAAGGAACATAAATTTACATTCGTGCATAATTCTTACTTATGAGTTCTTTACTTTTTAAAAAGGGGGTTTGGAAAGGTAAAAAAGCAGGCTTCGTTTTAAATATCGGATAAGATCTATACCGTATAGCATTGGCAAGGATAGCACCATAATGAACGTCACTTAATGACACACATATATGCTTTCCAGTGACAAATTACGCAGCCTTAGTCACACTGCAACACGTTTGTGACAGAATGACGTTACATTGTGACTAATTACCATTTGTGACGTGATGAAATGTAATGTCACTGCAACGCGACTGCTATATGAAACGCAATATTTAAGTCGTGTTTTTAAAATTGTATTGCATGTTACTACATAACAAGTTAACTGTCTGTGGCGGACGGAAAGAACACGTCAAGTTCGGAACAATTCCACATTTGAAATTTCTTCATCGCTGGCAATAGCGAACAAAGAAATGCAGCTACCTCAGCTGTAATTTGCTACAATACACAGCATTTCCTCAACTCCGGGTTAGTTTGATAAAGTTTCTCTTTTTAAAGCAAAATCTTCGGCTTTAGAACATTGCAAAATTTTTAATAAACTCGCAAGAACTCTTTCATTCTCTTTTAGAAAGCAAATCTCAACCTGTTGTTGCATCGTATAATCAGCGATTCAACACTTGCTTGCTTCTCCTTCCCCCCCCCTCTCTAAACTCTCCCCCCCCCCTCCTCCTTGCCATTCTGATGACATCTGAAGTTCCTCGGCTCTAAAAATCCTAGAAGAATCAGGAAGCAACACAAAATCCGGGAAAATCCGGTTTCATTTATTTGGTGCTTGCTTGTTCCACCAATCTTCATCTTCCGTTTCTAGAAAGAATAAGAACAATGATGGGGAAGGAAAAGAAAGAAAAAAAAATGTCTCCTTGTGTGTCTCTCCAGTTCCTTCTCCCCCCCCTCCCTCCGTTATTTCACTCCTGAACACTCTGTTAATGAATTAGAAAGCGGAGGGGGGGGGGATCGTCGTGGAAAATCCCTACGTGTTCCTCCTCTCAGGGATTAAACTTCAGCCAGTAGGGAGCACTGAATGAATGAGTGAGCAAGTTAAAAAAGCAAATAAATAAGCGGAGAATGAACTATGAGAAGAGAAGAGAAATAAAAACAACCAAGGTAAATCACTGCAAATGTATCGATCATGGAACACTTTCCAGAACAGTTTTTGTATATTACAAAGCAACAGTAAAAAGTTTATGAGACATTTCATTGTATATTATCCATAGGGTGTATTCCGGGGATATATGTTGAGTGTATCTGTACCTCAACTTCGTGCTTTCATTTTCTTAGGAATAAAACGTCATTAAGAAACATCTAAAAATATTACTGTTTGAGAAGGAAATAAATAAGATTATTTTGTATGTGCCTCTAAAAAAAAGCTTTCAATGCTATAAACACTATTGTCAATAGAGAATGATCTACAGGAAAAGATTCATTTTACAGTAAATAAAACATTATTACATTAGATTCACTTAAAATAAATATCGCATGCAAACGAATCAATAAGAATTTTTACGTGTACTAGTAAAGAATTATAAATGTTAGAATCACCATATTCAATGGGAAACATGCTGTAGTAAAAGGACTATTTATTTGGTTTTCATTTTAACCCACAAATATTTGCTGAATTAGAATCGTGGTACATATTTAGGTATTCAATGGAGTATGATGTGTTCCAGAGGTAGACTATCCTAGAGATTTCCACTCCAGTAATGAAGCGGAAGGCAGTTTCCTCCCTGATTTCTCCTAAGAGATCTTGTTTTCTCTTATTGGAATGACTGAAATACAAGTGCAGAATGTTACGTTAAGATCTTTTATAAGAAAATTAATATTGGTCAGGCTACGCAACTAGCCCAGCTAGTCCAGAAAATATACCATTGACAGACATACATCTAATGTGATAAAAGTATCAATAGACTTTCGATAGAAGGAAGTATGTGGAAGATGAAATATTTAAAAATTTGTAAAATAACACACATAAAAAGGCACTTATCGGGAGAACGCACATTTCGTATGACAAAAAAAAATCTCAAATTTCGTCAGCTGTAGAAGTTTTACCATCCACAAGAGCAGAAGAGTGAGCCTTCTCCCTTCCTTATTTGTGTCACCCAAAACGTATGTTCTGACAATAAGTACTTTTTCGTGTGTTCTATTTTGAAAAAGTTTTTAATTATTCATCGTGATAAAAATATTTTTATACTATATTAACTGATTTTTAAAGTGCGTTCATTTAGACTGAGAAACTCACTAAATATAAAAAAATTACAGATAGTTGCTATTTCTGCTTAAACTCTCCTTATTTTATGTAAGCTATCATAGAAACCAATTTCCTTGATAAGTTTTCAAGCTCCTACAAGAGCTTTCATAAGCTCCATAATGCAGAACTCGTTATTGTATGAATCCAAAAATAACAGAATGCTACTATTTGTTTACTCTTTCGCAAACAAGTTAAATAGGGAATCAATAGTATATGTATTAAAGTTATTTAAAGAATTACTATATGTGTAACTGAATTTTTACGATCGTGATAGCACAAACTTACATTTACTGTCTGTTCTGGTTATAGCTGTGACTAAAAAAAAAATCGAATTTACCTTCTTTAAAAGTTTCTGGTAACTTGTTGAGAATGATACCACATGACTTAACTGAAACAGCAATTCTAATTAAGTAAATTTTTTTAGATATTCACTTACACTAAAACCAGGCAGCATAAGTAAATTGGATTTTCCCATATCTAGTGGCTCTTTTGGAGTACCATAAAAAATTTACTGGATGGTATGAACTTTCTGACAGCCCAGCAGAAAAGCAGAGTTCTAAAGTTAGTTCTCTAATATATTTTTAAAATTTAGAATAATAAAAAATAGTTTAAATAAAAATTTCCAGAAACAAAGTCAGTTTGTTCAGAAATCTGTTGAAAAACACGAAAAAAACACTGTTAAAAATGCATACATGCAAATAAGAAATTTCTATGCATTGCTATTAAAAATAGAATATAGTTAAATAATAATATGCATGAACATGGTTTTGATCACTCACAGGTTTTTTAATGAGTTAAAAAAGAGAAATTTTTATTGTAGCAATAACATTTTTAAATTGTCTGAATATTCTAAACTTTATAATCAGAAATCATATTTATCGAAAAATGCCGCTTAAAACGGATGATAAAATGTCATTAATAATCAACACAAGTATAGCAAAGAAAATAAATAGTTTTTTAGTTCTTAAAAACATTCTGGAAATAGTCATTAATTTACATGAGGTGCACAAGTGTTTATCATTTTCTCCGACAACATTTTAAAATTGTCATTTAAATAAAGTATTAATGTTATTCAAAATTTTTATAGTGTAGTAGAAGGTGTTTAAAATATAAAAACAGCTTTAACGGAAAATAAGTATAAGTAAAATGATTTACCGCAACTATTTATATGCTAATCAATAACTGTTTCTGATGTAAGCAAATTTAACTTTCATTCAACATGCCTGCTTACAAACTTTCACTTTTACTTCTTGTTCATTAAAAATGAATTAACCTCTCTCTTCACCAAAAATTTCCATCTAAATAAACAATGGAATCCCCCCCCTCCACACACACACACACAAACTCAAATAAACCAAACAAAAGATAACTCTTATAAAGTTTGAATATTTTAGCCAAACCTTATAACTGTTGCCCGATAAAAGAGTCGCAATTTAAAAAACAATTATTTGTTTGATTCTCCCCAGAAATAATACATAATAACGGCTCCTAAAATTTAACCTGGAACTGCACGCCAACAAATCTCCAGAAATAAATTCTTCTTATTACTGGGGGGGGGGGGGCGAAGTTCAATAACTGCAGTTTGAACGGCTCTACGGGTGCCCAAACAAAAGCAATCAACAAATAAACAAAACGAACAAAAAATAATTTGAATCTGGAGAAGTGATATACATTCCCCCAGTTAATGAAATGTGACAGTCATAGATTTACCGCTCCCTATATCAACCCCCCGTCTCTCAGGATTTTAATTAACTCCAGAATTTCTGCAATTAATGTACATTAGCAGAAGTCATAAACAGGGAGAAGCCCCCGCGCTCAAATATTTCTCTTGCCGATGTTTATGTTTCCATCGCTATCTCTTGCCGATGTTTATGTTTCCATCGCTATCTCTTACCCTTACACCCCCCCCCCCTCCCTTCTCTCTCTTCTTTTACAATCTGTTTCGCCCTTGCACGGCGCTTTCCAATTTGCTATCTTTTTCATTCTGTTGGGGCGGTTGGTTCTTGAGGGGCCAGATATGTATTGAAGGGAAAAGTGCGCTATGCGTTTGCATTTTGACGCCGACTGGTGTCGGGTTTTGACGACATGGCACACTTGATTCATCGGTAACTGTTAAGCCACCGATGACTGGCGAGGAATCAGGCGCGGATACAAGGGGAGGGCGGTGGGGGCGATCGCTCCCTCCTGGGCGAAGTCCAAAAATCTGGTATAATCTGTTAAAATGTATTATGAAAGTATAATGAAAATTAAGTAGCCTTTTTCTAAGGGGTGTATTGCGGGTACTACTCCCTGTCCTTTTTAACCATCGCTCATACATAGATTATATCAATAAAATAATTAATTACATTAATTGGTATAATTGATTATATTAATTAATTATAAACTGATTTTGCGCATTATACCCCCCTGTTTCAGGTACAAAATCGCCCCCTCCTTCTGGATCCGCCCCTGCGATGGATTGCCAAGATAGGGTTTCGGCTAAGGAAATTCCGCATAATTTCGATGCCCATTACTAGGATTTAAACATTTAAGTTTTTCCAAAATAAGAACAAAAACAAAAGAGAGGTTTTAGATGCTAAGATAAATACAGGTTGTCTACAAAGTAATTGGGCAAAAAGAATCATTTATTAAATGTAGTTTACAGGGAAAAAAATAATGTTTATATTATTGTAAGATAGAGAAATAGTCCACGTTTATCATTATTATAAATGTTCAATGTGACTTCCTTTCGTTACTCTGTAAATGTTCCATCGGTAAATCAGTTCTTGCCGCGGATTAACCACCACGTTTCCGTCGATCAAATTAATTGCAGTGTAGATTCTTGATTTCTTTTCAGCTTCTTGGGTGGTGTAGTGGCTTAAGAACCTTACTATTAGCCCTTGTATCCGGGTTCGAATCCAGGCTTGGGCATGGATGTTAATTTGCCCATCCATTCATGGAAGGTAACTATGGTCACCTACTGGGTACCCCCATAATAAAATGGCCACAATACCTTCAGGCAGTCGTTGTGGACAATGCCTGCCTAATCGGCAAGTGCCCTCCCGTTGAAAAAAAAAAAATAGTTCAGGAATGAATGCCGGAAGTGGAGGAGTGTACACTTAATCTTTTACAAAACTCCAGACACCGAAATCCAGCGATGAAAGATCTGATGATCGTGGTGGATCATGGTCATTGAATAACACCTCCACGACCCACGATACCACGAAAATGGTATCTAATACCAGCTGGTATAATACGGGTACCAGCATTAAGGTAAGAAGTAACTTCGTTATGGTAGTGGCAGGGCGGGCCATCTTCTTGAAAAATGCAATCTCCTTTAATTTTTTCTTTGATGATTGGAGTAAGGAAAATCTGAAGCACGTCCATGTAAGTAATTCCAGTAATCGATTTTTAACTTAAGTTATAGTCTGAATTTAAACTTATTTAATATTTCGGCAGTTTTTAACTCACGAAATCGCCCAATTTGTAGACACTTTGTGTTATAAATATACTTCATCAAATTTTACTAGAAGAAAGGAGGACATGCAAAAAGAGGACAAAAGAGCACCTTTTCGTGTCAATGACACGGGACATTTATCCTATCGATTGAAGAAAGTCACCACTAACAGATGGATGATCGGTATCGATGTTCGAAGCTTATAAGTTAGAAAGTTTTATTGATAAAAAATTTCGATCTTAATTTTAACTTTTTATTTGGTTTATTTCTTAATAAGATATATATCTAACCCTAACAGTATTTTAAATTTCAGGCTATTTAAGCTATATTCATTGCAGTAATGTGTATTGAATATTTATTTAATGAATATAGATGATGAATTATTTTTATATAAAATTTTGCTTTTCTTTATTTAGCATTTTCTTTCTTCTTAGATTAGGAAGAGGTCAATGTTCCGTACAGTCAATGTGGTCTCATCAGTTATTTCAAAAAGATGTGGAAATTCTATGATTCTCAATCAAAAAGATGTATAATTCAAAACAGGTTCTGAGATTAAAAGTAATCGCATACATTAGTTTAAGTCTGACACAATTAGATAATGTATCAGTAAATTTTAATATCATTTTTCGGAATATTGTGTCTTGTCTACTTGAATGAGTGCAAGATGGATGGCTACACAATGATTACAATTGGCTACACAATGATTACAAAATGGATGATTAAATGTTCATCCATTTTGTAATCATTGTGTTTCGTGACAATACCATCAAACATCTTCTATTAAAAAAAGGGTGTAGGTTTAACCACTTCCATCCGATTAACACGAATAAGAGAGCGTATAAGCGAATAGAAATGTACCTTTTTCAAGTTGGACCTGTTTAATAGCTGTCGCTGTGCCTTCTATGTTTTAAATAAAAAATTCGTTATTCATCTAAAACAGTGACTATAGAGGTGGGGCAATATGTTTACTCTACAGATGATGCCAAACGAAATTAAAAAATTCGAAGGCTGCACAGTAAGTAACACTTCCCCAATTAAATAAAGAATAACATAATAATAAATAATGAAGTAAAATTTGAACCTGAGCGACATTTTGAATTTTGATGTCATAGAAACATGTGTATAAGTGGTTTAAAGTTATCCTTATGGTTTACTTTTTGAAGGGCAGTCTAAATATTTATTTTCTTCTTAACTATGCGCTGTCTATTTTGTTCATTTTCTGTGGTGAACACTGAGCGAGTTAGTTATTGCTGACTGTGCCATTATTTAGCATCGGTACTAAGACACTGAATATGATAATGCACACAAACTATACTGGCTGAAATTTTAGGACCAATCGGCTTGTCCAAATGCCATCGAATTTTATTTTCTGAGGTTTGATGTTGATTCTAACGAAAATAAATTGGATTTGATTTTGGAAATACGGCTAATTATCTACACGAGAGATCTGTCCGAGGGGGGGGGGGTGAGAGTCTTTCTAAGGAGTCCTAACCCCCCCCCCCCCAAAAAAAAAAAAAAATTAATGTATGTTTTCTGACTTTTCTGGAGTCTTATTTCTGATCTTATTTTGAGCATTTTTTCACTTTATACTGCCCACTTATCTCTAATAGCATAAGAGTTAAAACCAATTACTCCCTTTTTGGGACACTCTTCATAGACATATATACATTCGTGCGGATATAATTACTGATTTCATAAATCAAGTAAAAAAAAAAAAGATAACGTTGTCTTTAAACTTTCAAAGCTGGATTCTGCGTTAACATGCAAATGCACTGATAAACTTTTATTGAAAATTTTCGTAACTGTAAAACTTTTCCGATGACTGGCACTAAAATTTTCTTTAATTGTATCAAGATTACACATGTCAAAATAAAAATGCTGGTAGCAGCTTTAAAATTTACAATATTTCATCACGGATTGATGACATGACGCTGTATGTAATATAGCAGAAAACTGCTTGATTTATTTCAGTCTAACAAATAGTAAACGGACTTATATTAGACCAATCGGCTTGAAAGTTCTGCAATGAATTGTAGGAAAAAACCGGGAAACTGTAGATACACATAAATTTAAATTTCAATCGATTTTAAAATTTCAGAGATTTTTCGTAATTTTTTAGCTTTGAAAGATTTGTAAGACCAAACAATTTTACCAAAATGCATAGACGAAAATTCATCTTTAAAAATCGGTTCGTTCTCTGAATTTTTAAATATTTTTTCCGGAATTTTCAATTTTGATAGAAATCAATATCGTTAGACATTGTAGTTTTTTGAAATTACTTTTTTATTGATAGAGTTGTATTCTCAAAATCAAGTTTTGGAAGCGGGCTTCTTTTCAACAGTGTTTAACAGAACAAATGAAACCCAAACTCAAACTACAAACAATACATCTTCATGTTTGATGATTTTTATAAATCTGCTTAGTGTCTGAGAGACACATCTGCCATTATAAGAAGATTGAAATGCCATTACTTTAAATTGCATCAAATCCCCCTTAACCGAACAATCTAAAGTTAATTAATCAGAATTATCAATTTTGGTAACCTGTAAATGCCGTATAAACCATCGGAGTAAATAAAATTAGTTCTTCTCCTCCCCAGAGGTATCTGAAACAGTCAGTATCAATCACCTGGGGTCTATTTATTTGTTTTAGGGGTCGGCTGTCACGGGATTGAAAGGGATAGGATGAACGGGCTGAATAAATTTTGCTTCATAAATATTTTTCAGAGACGTTCACGGTCAGATTTCTGACAGATGCCTGTCGATAAGATGAACCCTGATAATATGAAAACACTGCTAGTCTTCCATTTTATTGATGGAAGGAATACTTTGGAAGTTGCACTATGCAATGATGATTCAGTTAAAACTGAAAGCTGTGATAAAATTAGAGTAAGTTAGTTAAAAAAGAAGGAGGAAGTAAAGTAAAGTTCTTTTATGAATGAAAGAAGAGAATCTTACTGTAATTCTTACCACATTCGCTAACGTGGGCTGTCTTCTCCTGCTGAGCAAGCAAGCAACGTCTGCAAATTTTCCTTAATACATAAAACACCTTATTTGCTGAGTAATAAGTACCTTAAATAATTTCGAAATTGAAACAAAATGTTTATGTTTTTTAAACGTGTAACATTTGTCGATTAATAAAACCAAGACTAAGGGTGCCAAACGGGGTTCTATTAGGTTGTTCGGAAAATAATTTCGCTTTTTTCCAACAGAGGACTTAATTATATTTTTTCGCAGCCAATATCTACTTTTAACCCTTTGAGGCGCAACCTTTTCCCAATGCTGAAAAAAGGGCAGCCGTTGCCATCGCTCGACTTAACTGCCAGCAAGATGGCGGACGATCGAAACGTTCATCGCGTGGCACAGATCTAGAGACCCTTCTTTGACGGCACAGCATGCTGCGTCAAAAAAGGGTCTCTAGATCTGTGGCACGCAATGAACGTTTCGATCGTCCGCTATCTTGCTGGTAATTAAGTCGAGCGATGGCAACGGCTGCCCTTTTTTCAGTATTGGTCAATCTATCCAGCTGTTATCACATTCTTCCATTTTTCAGCAGATGCCAGTGCTGCTAAAAATAATCGTGACAATTTTTTTTACGGGGAATGACGTGCTAAAAAGTAAAAGATTCTCATGGAGCTATGCCACCCGCAACTATTTTTATAGAAATCAAATCTATTCTCCTTGACTGGCAACAGTCAAACGTCAGAGTTTGGTGTTCCCAGAGCGGGAACACTGCCCGTTAAAGGGTTAAGCCACATAATCATTGTATATTTTGGCAGCTTATGTAGCAAGCTTGCTTGCGAACAAAGTTCGATTGATTCTGAGCAGTAGTTTTTGGTTGGTACACTTTCAAATGTGGAAACTGAAAAGCTGCATTTTCGATCTGTTTTGCTTTTTCTCTACAGAAAAGGTAAAAGTACTTTTTAAGAAAGAAAAATATTATCCGGAATGGAGAAGATATATTCAGAGAACGCCAGTGCCCAAAACTGGTTTTCAAAATTTTCATCCGGCAATTCTGATGTTGAAGACGCACCCCGTTCTGGAAGCACAGCTGAAGATGATGAAGACATACAATAAAGGTATTAATTGATGACAACGGGTGAATAACAACGCGTGAAATCGCTGAAAGATCGACTTCGACCATTCATGATCATTTGAAACGCTTCGGAGCTCGACATATGAGTTCCTCATTTTCTTAAAAAACGAAAGAAACTTTCCGAACATGCCAAAAGATTATATTGTGTAGTTAATTATTTGTCGTGATTTTATTGCGTAGTAAAATTTTGTTCCAAAATTTTTAAACACACCAATATATTAAACATACGATATTGATATTACAGAAATTTTTCAATTACTCGAGAAAAAGTTACTTTATTTACCACTTAAAAATGTAAAACAAAATACAAAATATTGAGTACATGTTGGTCGTCCTAGCCGTTCGGAGTTTTCCGTAGTTTTCTTCGAAACTTCACGTAAATCCCAGAACGCCAGATATTCAGAATTTAATAAAAAAACGATAAAAAGAGGACTGGGAATATTTGTTCTTTTGTTGAGAGCTCGCACATGCCTACACAATATGACAGAAAAAGTTAAGCTGTTTTTGCGTGCATAACGCGTCCGTAGTTTGTGTTACACGTACAGTCAGAATAAATTTTACTGAGCATTGTAAAAATTGTAAAAATGTAACTGGGTAAAATTGTAGAAATTTTACTGACCTTTTTTGTCGACAGGAGAAAGTGGGCACAGAAATTCGAAAATTTTGAGTTTCTGGACTTAACCTTAACCGTGAGCCCCACTTTATTGCTATTCCCAGAATCCGGCGCTCATACCTCTGAACAATCATATCTGATGATGAAATCTTCCGATGAAATCTTGATTGTTCGAACGGAACGACCGGCAGAGGTTTATATTCTGAGATTTTACCACCTTATGATCGCCCAGTATACGTATACCATACCACACAAGCACACCAGATCTTTCATTCAAACCGTCCTGTACTGTATCTTACCAACACATTATACTTTCATTCAGTAGCGTTAAATACTTTTGCAATATAAAAATGAATAGACACACTGACAAAGGTAATGGTTAAAACTATTGGCACTTAAAAATTTAATGGGAAGATAAGCCTATTTTTTCATTATTATTAAAATTTGAAGCACTAAAGTATAATTAGCTTTTTACTATCTCACATCGGCTATTAAATAAATATTTTATAAAAAAAATCTGAATATAGCGAATTCAAGAAATAGGTATTCTGAATTGATCGGGGAGAAACCTCAGTTTAATGTATTTCAAAGGAACGAATTTCGCAAGAAACGCAATTTTAAAACGCCCCCTTTAAAAATGCGGCATTAAAAGATATAATGAAAGCTATCTGCAGAATTTATTGAGGTCGGAGACTAAATATTTATTTTTAACTGCGACGAGTTTGAGGTCGAATGTTTATTAAAACAAAAGTATTAGATATTTTGAAACTTTGAAACAACATCGTAAACTAAGGATATTTAAACCAAACAGATGTAATTTTATCTAAATTGAAATTTTAAACTTTCATGTGTCTGTGATATAATATTTATTTTAATTCAGCTTTCTAATAAATAGTGATAAAAATAACAAGTTTTCCAGGATCAAACGACCCTAATATTTTTTGTTATATGTCAAGCGATTCATTTACTTGCAGTTGTTTAATTTTACATTTAATTTGAATCGATCATCAACGAAAATTCTAATTAAACCCCCAGGGTATATGTGAGCTTAAGTTCAGAATTTTGGTATATTTGTTTTTGTTTTTTTGCGCAAGAAGATATTAACACCGGTTTATTTAACTCCTTGAAATTAAATGTCCCAGGCTTTTGAGCATTAATGAAAAAAAACCCAACTAAATTAAATAACAGGCTAAGAATAGTATTTTGTGCGAAGCCTGCTCCATGGCGATGAAGTTGAGCAAATAAGCATCCCTCATGTGCAAATTTTTGAATCCACGGAGATCAGATTTTAAGATGCATGACATCTTTTATTTCTATCTGTCAGACCTAGAGGCGGAACTTCTGCAAAAATTTAAGATGCTGCTATTAAAAGGATTCGCTTAAAACTATAATCGAGACTGACACACTGTTTTAAAGTTTATGAACGAGAGAATTTGTGATGTCTAACTTCTGAATAGTTTGAACTATAACTTTTTGCTTGTTTATTGATTTATTTGAATTTTAATTACTGTTTTTTACGTTGCAGTGACAGCAATCGAGGTAAAGCGGGGCCGTCGCTAAGCAACGGGCCTGCTCATGAGTTGCCACCGCTAAAAATGAGTTTATCATTGAGGCTTGCTTTCTCCATTTGCAGTGTTCTATTTTATTATTGTAAGCCTGAATCACATAATCAAGGCATATATAGCTGATAAATAACATTTTCAACTGGCAAAATTAAATTGTCTAACTAGTATCACAACGTCATGCTTATTTACAAGAATAAACTACTCAAGTAATACAATTTCTGATTAAAATAATTTATTTATGAATAACACATGAGTAATTATTCACTAAACATGATTTACATACATATTTTAAGAATTTCTAAATAAATTATAAAAGTACTCACTATTTTATTATGCAGTGTTCTATTTTATTAATATTAGTATTATAAATATTATATTATTTTTATTATTTTAAAACAATTTTTTTGTAGTTTTGTCGTACTAAATAACTTTAGATGTAGGTAATCGTTTTGTAAATCTTACGCCGTTTTCTTTCATGAAAATTTATCATAAAATTCGAACATTTTGCTTTGAATGTAAAGGTAAGTGAGTACTTTTATAATTTATTTAGAAATTCTTAAAATATGTATGTAAATCATGTTTAGTGAATAATTACTCATGTGTTATTCATAAATAAATTATTTTAATCAGAAATTGTATTACTTGAGTAGTTTATTCTTGTAAATAAGCATGACGTTGTGATACTAGTTAGACAATTTAATTTTGCCAGTTGAAAATGTTATTTATCAGCTATATATGCCTTGATTATGTGATTCAGGCTTACATCTGGCACAGTGCAGAAATAGAGTAAATTATAAATTATTGATTTTTGCACGTTTATATACAAAAACTTCAAATGTAGTTAATATTTTGTTCAAGCGTTCATTATGCTTGCTCAGTTCCAAAGTTCGATTGAGAAAGCGCCAAAAGAATAACATATACTACATGAAATGTTTTTATTAGAGATTAATTAATTCAGGGATCGCGCTATAGAGCGTATTTTATCAGTTTTCTCCAATATATATAAGATATCCCGAAAACACTGAAATGCGCTTTAATACATCATTTGTTAAAGATTAATGTTAAATTGTTTAAAATAACGTAGGAAATACGACTACGTTCATGAAATATTCATTATAAAAATGTCTTTCTCATTTGTGTATTTAGTTACTTTAAAGTATATTAAATATCCACTTGTGAAACTAAAATAAGCAATCGTGAATCATGACAGTAAGCGCTACTTTGTTTTTTATTCAAATTATATGCATCTATTTTCTTAATGCCAATATGTATCATGCAAACAAATTAATAATGAGTTCGTACTTGAATTGGTAACACAATTACTACTTAAAACTACATTAAATAACGTTTGAAATCACTGGGAAGCTTAAGAAATGCCTGATGTATACGTGAAGATTCGAGCATTCGAGCCTCTTTGGATGACTCATCAAAATACACGCGCAGGCCCGTTACTAATTGCGAAGGCCCCGGGTAAAGGGAGCGAACCCTTTCGATGGATCTTTGAATTTAGGATTATATGTTGTTTGGTAAGACGTGAGAAGAAGATCAGTAGCTTAAGTGGATTATCGGGAAGAAATAAAAAAAATGCTACTCTTTTTTGGCAACAATTATCGAAATGATCACAGGCAAGAAAAGATGGTTCGATTGGTGATAGTGGTTGATCCAATGAGAGGAAGGCGTTGGAGCAATCGTTCCCTTCCTTGAGAACATTTAAATCTAAAAAGTTGTCAAATAATTAGTGAGTTTAACCAATTATTGAGGCCATATTTAACCTGTTCACTCGCATCTTTTAAAAGATGCAACAGTAAAAATTCTCTTTCTTTTATCAGTATTGTTTCTCAGATGGGTCTTTGAATGTTCCTTCGGATTCCAAGGTCTTTTAGATGGTTAAAGCGAGCAGGTTAAGTATGTGTTAAAGACATAAAATAACCAGGGAAGAAAAAGTAATTACCTATCACCGAAAAGATGCTTATTCATACTCACCCCCTTTAAAACTCTTTTCGACCCTTTATTTATTGGTGATATGCACAAACACGGAAATAGGTGATATGAATGACTTTTGCCGAAACCCAATAAAAATTACATGCATAATGTGACTTTAAGAAATTTTTTGTATTAGGGTGAGTTAGAGTAAAATCAAAATAATGTTTAACCATTTTAACAATCGAGTTTCATCGCCATTTAAAAAAGTTCGTATTTCGAAAACTATGATAGATCATTCAGTTCCGCAAAAAGTGTTGGAGAGCTCTTAAAAATTTCTGTATTTTCTAAGTCCACCATATTCTTACTACCTATTATAGGAGAGAGAAAATACACCTACCCTACTACATGGGGCAAGTGCATGCACAAGAAAAAGAAAACGTGAAATCTTTTTTTCTACACGAAAAAATAGTTATTGCATTTTTATAAAAATTTCAGGGTCAAAGAAATATCCTTGAAATTGCATGATCAAAATATTAAGTTTGTATCATTAAAAATGGTGTTCTCAGAATTGATCAAAGCTGCATTGTCGATTTTAAGTAGTGTACTTATCCCAACTCACCCTGCTTCATATTGTAGAATAATAATTGCTTATCTAGATGAAAGAGAGCAGTTAAACTGGGCACCGAAGAGTTTGGAAATTTGTCCAGTGCTATATCATGTTCGTAGACAGTCTCTAAGATTTGATACATTTTAACCTCGCTGCAAGAAGTTGGCAGTGGCTGTTCAAGGTTAGTAACGTTATGCGATAGCCAGCAAAAAGCAATAAAAAAAGTCACCTGATAACATCGTAGAAAACCTACTAAAGGAATTTTATAAAAAAAGTTTTGTCCTTTCTTAAGAACAGGGCCTTCTAAAAGATTGACTATCGTCTTGGTTTCCTGAAAATTGATAGGTGACACTACTTCACTAATGTGCAAAGGAATACAGAATTATAATTATTTATTACATGCAAGAATTATTATGTAATAAATATATGATTGGGGATGAAATGCTTAGAAGAAAATTCGGATTAATGTAGACTCACTTCTTAAAAGAAAGCATTAAAAGCTTAACGAAGAATTTGGTGTTCTCAAATGGATGTTCTCATAGTAGTTCTGAATTTTAATAGCAGACCATTAGATCGACAGCCGCGAGACGGGTTGCGAACCCGCGACTTTCGGCCATCTACCCTTTTGAGTGCCCTATCCATTCTCCCATGGTGTTCCATGCTATCTTGCATTTAACCAACAAAGCATATTTTACATTGCCTATAAAACTAACAAAGCGTAGTTTTTTCTTCCTGATGGTGCTCGGACTGGAAACTCGTATTACTTACTGCCTAAGTACACATTTTACATTGCCTGTAAAACTAGTTTTCCCTTCCTAATAGTGCTAGTGCTGGAAACTTGCATTTCTGCGTTCGTACCAACATGATTTACATTACCTGTAAAACTAGTTTTTCCTTTCTGAAAGTGTTCCTGCTGGAAACATGTATCACTGCTTCTGTTCATATTTTACATTGCCTGTAAAACTAGTTATTCCTTCGTGAAAGAGCTTGTGCTGGAAGCTTGCATTACTGAGTTCGTATATCGGGTTATCGCTTAACTTTTAATTATTACTGGCTAGAAAACTATTTTATTTAGCAAAAATCTTACACTTTATAGGCCGTGAGCAAAAAAATTCATTTTTAAGCTTTAAAAAGGTTGTAGATGTTCACTCTGTTTCCAGGCATTTAACTAAAAAAATAAATGAAGTAAAAATTAGTACTTCATTATGCACATATATTATTTAGCATGCATCTATATCATAAAGGATTCATAATATGCAAACGAATACAGCTGTTTAAAATGAATTCACTTATAAGTAAATGGTCATTCTGTGACTTGACAGCATATTTTACTTTCATTAACAAAAGCGATTATTCGTTTACAAAGTTAAGCTAATGAAATAAATGGTACAGGTTTCTTATTTTGAAATAGGGGAAGAAACATTCTAAAGACATCTGTGATTTTAGCAGAATTATTTTAATTTTGTTCGATAATGATGTTGATAATTTGTGTTTTGGCAAGTCTGCACGTGAAGCATCTGCCTACTTGGGGGACTTATCTTGCGCGGAGGACTTTTAAAGGGGTTCTAAAGCGTCGTTTTTGTTAAGGAGAAGAGCACGATCGGGAAATGTTTGAAGATCACTCTGCAAACTGAGAACAGCTGTTATTCAGAGGAAATCATTCATCTCGTGCCTCAGGTTTTTACCGTGTACCTCGAGTGAAAGCTGCTTTGGTACAGTTAGAAAATGTTAAACTTTATTAAATTTTTAAAAATTTGAACATCACCACTCAAATTTACTTTTAACTTTCCGGAGCATGTGAAGGTTACTGTAAGTCTGTGTTTTACTGAATTCTGATACCTCCTGGAGATTGAAAATTCTTAACTGATCCAAGAGACTATTTCTCTTACGACAACGGAAGAATTCACAGGTCCGTTTCATTTACTCATTATGACTTACACATGTTGTAATTTCATAAAGAATATTTTTCCGTTGCAAAAATGTCTATCATTTGCAGTATACTGGTAAAAGTAAACGCATTTTATAGAATTTAAATTCAGTTTTATATTATTTTTTTGTTTAGCACACTGTAACTTATTTTTTAAGTAAATGTGCTGATATGTAACATACGAGTAATAAACATAGATTTTACAGGAATACGCTTTTATTTTCCCATTCTAAAGCCACAGTGCGAGGTGCTAAAGTAAAGTAGGAAAAATAATTTTTCGAGAGTGAATTTTTTCTACTTGTATAATCTCAAGGTTCAACGTCAAATGAAAATTATACGCATATGAAAAGTTGTATGCTTAAATAAATGCTGTTAGCTTATTTCGTTCTTGTGCAATTTTACCATTCCAAATGGATGTACAGCAAACATTTTATTTGGCGCAAAAAATTAGCATATCTTATCCTTATAGTCGTGCAAAATACATTCATATTGGAATTTTGGTAAGCTTATTTAATCCTTTCTTGAAGACAATTAGTTTTTATAAATTATACGGTTTTACAATACAGTGAAAATTACATGCGTGAGCTACAGAATATGCGTCTTTTCATATTATTGCATTTTTGTTTTGTTTTGTCTAGGGGAGATGCGTAATAATAAAATTGTAATAATCCAATATTTTCACACTATAAGTCTTTAGATACCTTGCAGATTTTGATTGGTTGGTAGACAATAATAATATGATTTACTTTAGACACAAAGGAAAAACTCTTTGAATTTATTTAAATGTTGTTATTGGTCAGTCAATTTCCATTTCATAGTCTTAACCTATGTACGTTTGATTGTATATGATTAAATTACGTACATTTTGTGTGTTTATTTATTATGTTTAGTGTTAACTAACTGATATATCATTAAGAAAACATGTTAATCCTAGTCTAAATTAATCCTGTAATTTAAAGCCGCTTTCATAAATGCAATCACTAATAATTAAATGCATCTCAAATGAATTTATTAGAAATTCATTTTAGTAGTTATTAAAAAAACTATTTTGTGAAATAAATTAGCAACTAGCCCAAAAAATACGTTCTCTTTTAAAAGTATTATTATAAAATCATTCTTAGACTGTCGTGTGATGAAACTTTTAAGAAACCTAACCAGTACCTTATTATTTACTAAAAGGAAGCGTGAGCTAGTGACAGTTTCTCAACCATAGATTATCTCAACCATCCATAGTTGAACTCATTTTGATTTCCATTATTTAATCAATTCATTTGTGGAGTTTTTGCGAATTTTGCAATGCCGAAGTTACTAATATATTTAACTTTTAATTACAATGCAGGAAATATACAATAATTCGCAGATAGTTGTGAAGAAAAACTATCCGACGTCTTAAAATATTATTTTTGTAAAACACAAACCAGTAAGCTTTTATACTAAAGTATCCCAGTCTTTGTTTTTGGAATAAACTAAACAAAATAAATTTGAATGCCATAAAACAAATATAAATGGATATATTATTACTATAGCACAATGTGAATATTCTTATTTATTTATTTATTTATTTTTTGAACTTAAACACAAATAAATCTACGGAAATCGTTTGTTAATCTGCTGCTCGATGAATAATGGATTAAAACTACACGAGAAAATAAACTAAGCTCTGTGCTTTATGATTGGAAACTTGGTTAGCGCAAATTTTTAAATGAATGCACAGAAATGTTTTCGCCTCTATTTCGAGATAATTCATGACAAATAGATACTTTTATTCGTGCTGTTACCTAATTTTTCCCGCCAAAAGCCATCTTGAAAATCTCATCCACAGAATCTCATCCTTTACCACAGGGGAAAAAGAATTCCATTCATAAAATTACGGTTTACGAAATCTCCCGGTAGATGCGTCATCTTTTCGATATTTGATGAATGAAACAGAAGGAAGCCTCTGACAAATTACAAGGATTTTAACATTGAAAGGAAGGGGGGGGGATGTGGATAAAAACTAAGCATGGCTTTAAAGGAAAGGGACGGGGGGGTTGTTGAAAATTTAACCCCCCCCCTCCCCTTGAGTTGAAGTTCAAGTGATTACGATATGTCGCCAGTTTGTACTGAGGTAGGAGAGGGAGCAGTGTATGTGGTCATTTTTTATTTTATTTTATTTTATAGTTCGAAAAGCGACGCAGAACAGGGGTGATTGTAACTATTTGTTTTAAAGCTGTGCTTTTGCAGGAAAACTGTGATAGGGATTTTTTGTTTTATCAGAGTCTTCTACACTTTTTTTGCTGCCCCATTTGCAGATTACATTTTCCAAGAAAGGGAAGGATTTCGATCTTTTTCGCACTGAAACTAGAATTATTGAATACGTTTTTTATTTTCTTGTTTTTTGCAAGAAGTTAGGATTTATTTACAAGACTGTAATAAATTCATGTGTTGCGTTTCGTTTAAAAAAAACTTCAACAAATTAAATGAATGCTGTGAAGCATTCGTTATTTCGTATTTTCTGCCTGTCTGCCCTTTTTTGCTCTATATGTTCATTGTACTATACCAAGATAATTATTAAAAAATGATGTATGTAGCGTTTATCACTTTTTTAATTTTAAGGACCACACAAAGGAACTTTAATACATTAAGGTCAATAATAGTTTGAAGTGAATTTCAGAAATTTTTTTATTTTGATTTAAATCATATTTATTGATTTAAATAAAAATAAAATTAGTACATGCTAGCCGCCAAGGCGGACATCTCTTGTCGCCGCACAGTTTACTGTTCTTTATATTTAATACAGTGTTGACCAAATTATTGTATTCATTTTAATAAAAAAAAATTCTTTGTTTTGACAGTACTTTTCATTAAATTTATTTAGGTTAAGGTTGCCGCAAATTTTCTTAATTACTACAGCTGCAAACTTTCTCAAATTAGTGTTCAATACGCTGATGTTTTCAATCGTGACGTGACAGTCAGGATGGTTGCAATATTTAATACATCCAGTTGTTGAAATTCGCAGTGTAGAAATATCGTCTAATTTGTTACCGCATGTGTTAAACATGAACAGATTATTTAGGGTTATGCAGAATGATTTTCATTGAAAAGCATTGACGCAACATCAGTTATTTTGTACCTGCCATTAGGGGGGAAATTAGTTGCTTTACAGAGGCCTACAAAATAACTCGTATATGTTAAGCTAGGTACAAACAAGGACAAACATTGTAAATATGAAAAAAAGGCTGAAGCATTTTACAGGAAATCGAGACTGACATGTTTTTTCTTTTAGAAAATAGATTGCGTAATGCGTCTCAAATTTAATCTTTACTATGGCGAAATGAAATTTCGGCGGGGAAGAGGGAACAGGATTTCGCGACCAATCCATCCTTGTCTACGGCTTGACTACTTCCATGGCACTGTTTCATCCATTTTATCCTGTTCACGCCCATTGTAAAGGTACAACTGTATAAATTCTCCCTTCTCAGCCTAGCGTATTTTCCCATCAAATGCTCTTTGAACGTTCTACGTCAGTGTTTCTCAAACCATGGCCGACTGTTTAAAGACACTTAACATGGTAGATGGCGTAAGTATAAAGGTCGGGCTCGTGTTCGGACACATCGTGCGGCCATCGATTGAAAGGCCGGGAGTTTAGGGCGGTTTTTTCCAAACGTATAACGTGAAAAAACGTTAGAACCTCTTAAAATGTTCACCGCCCAAGGCACAATTCCATAGTCAGATAGCCCTCGAGTAGATTTGCCTTAACCCTTTGAGGCGCAACCCTTTCCCAATGCTGAAAAATGGGCAGTCGTTGCCATCCCTCGACTTAACTACCAGCAAGATGGCGGACGATCGAAACGTTAATCGCGTGCCACAGATCTAAAGGCCCTTTTTTGGCGCAGCTGGCTGTGCCCGCGCACAGCCATCTGTCGTCAAAAAAAGGGGTCGAACAGCCAGCTGTCGTTAAAAAAGTGGTCTCTAGATCTGTGGCACGCGATGAACGTTTCGATCGTCCGCCATCTTGCTGGTAGTTAAGTCGAGCGATGGCAACGGCTGCCCTTTTTTCAGCATTGGGCAAGCTATTCAGCTGTTCTCGGCATTCTTATATTTTTCAGCAGATGTCAGTGCTGTTAAAAATAATCGTGACCATTCTTTTACGGGAAATGACGTGCTAAAAAGTAAAGGATTCTCGTGGAGCTATGTCGCCCGCAACTATTTTTCTAGAAATCAAATATATTCTTCGTGACTGGCAACAGTCAAAACGCCAGAGTTTGGTGTTCCCAGAGCGGGAACACTGCGCGTTAAAGGGTTAAGTAGCTCATTCGGTGTTTTTCCAACGTGAATCATCCCATGCCCCCCTGTAGGGACATTTCGAAAATGTCTTTGTTCTCAATAAGTTATCATTTGGGATTTATTCAGTGAATGAATTAAAAAAAGAATATTAAAAGCGATGCTCATATTAAATGGAGATCAAGAGAGTTTTACGACAAGATTCAGGAAAAAAACCCTGATATAATTGTAGCTTAGGTGTTTTATAACTGTGCTACATGCAATAAGTGTCCTTTTGTGAGTTGAAGTATTTGTCAAGAGAAAAATAATAAATAATTAAAAAAGACTTGTTTAAACTGCCAATTTTCTGCGGAAACGCAACGGGTATCTGTTTCACTTATCTTGAAGATATTTAGAAACTCTTTCTAAAACAGGAAGTCTAGTACAAGGTAATAAATTCAAACAGTAAGAAGTCAGACTTGTACTTCAGTTTTACTTTCATAATTCCATTCCAGCTCTTCCAGCTCTTAAGAAAAAACTCACTTAAAAAAGTTTAGTTATTTTTAGATGGGCTTCACTAATGCATTTCTTCACATACCGATACATCCCCCTCCCCCTGAAATGAACGTAAGAGTGAGCTTTTAGTGCAGCAACTCTGAGTGAACATTGCGTTACCTATTTTTGAAACAAAAGGAACATGCTCTAACAAATTTAACTGCAGCAGTTCAAGCGAATTACGCATCTTTCAATTAAGAAGTATGGCTCATTTGCTTACTGCCAAGAATTCCTTCAACGAACAAAATCCACCCCCAAAAAATAATTTTAGTGAAATTCATCATTATTTTGCAATCGATAGCGAATATTTAAAAATATAAAGTTTTACCTCATTAGACTAATTTGAAAAATAATTATTTAACGTATTCTTATTCTGGCGGAAATAAACATTTTAAAAAACAACACATTAAATTCATATCACTCATCTTGTGAGTATCACAATAATTTTAAATACGTTACTTGGTATACTATACGTAGTTAACAATTAATTCTTTTTTTTTTTTTTTTTACCTTTTGTGTTTTGAATAACCGGTGGTTAGGAAAGCTTAATTTTTCTCTCCTTTCATTAAGTAAACATAGCTAATTACTCAAATTGCAAGAGTTCAATTTTTTATCCCAAAATTAATTATCCGTTTAAAGTAAAAATTCTCCAATTAATATCATTCGAATAGCCTATCGGGCTAATGAGAAATAATGCTTCGCTCAAGGGGGAAAAAATAACCATACTTTTAGATTTTTTAAGACTCTTTCAGTCGTAAAGAATTGACCGAAGAATTAATTTACTTTTTCTAACAGCTGGATAAAATTTCAATTTTTTTTCTCGAGAGGAAATTAACTATTTTTTGAATTTGTTTTCTAAGTAGACCAGAGTTTTTTTACTTTCTTGCGACGTTAAGTTAATCAGCGTACGATATTAATGCTTTGTAAGATCGTTAATGATATTTATAATAAAGCCTTTGTGATTAAAAAAATCCCATGCTAGAATTTTTTCCCGATATAACTGATAGTTACTGCATTACTGGAGTAGAACATACTACCTCTATTTTGTGTATTAATTAAGAAATTTTTTTATAGACATTAGAATTTTTAGATATTAGTATGGCTAGCATTTTTCTTACAAATATAGCATCACATTATGCATAATTGAAACAACTGCTCTGTACTTTATAACGCCGCAGTAGAAATGGCGCTCTTTAAAAATCATATTCTCATAAATCTTTAATTAGGGACAGGGACTGATTGCCGCATAGGACAACTAAGCCTCGACCTAAGGCCCCCAAAGTGATTAAAATAGTGTAAGTTCTAAGAAAAGCATAAAAAAGTATTAACGGCTCTAAAAAGTTATGAACTTTTGCTACACACTCCGCCGTGCAAAAGTACATGTTTACACTGCGTTCAGGACTAGAACAAACGTTATGCTAAGGTCCAAAGCATTCCACCTTTTAGCGCTAGTCGATGTGACGTCATTTGAAGCATAACTCCTTTACATTGGCAACTTTAGACAGGGGAGGGGGTGTGAATTCTTAACCTCATTCCACACCTTATCTACACTACTGTGAACAAATATTTGCACTCTGTAACTATGTGTGACCATAAGGTATGAACTTACAGAAGCCCGCAAAAAGTGCTAGGCATAGGAACTTCAAATGTTCCAAATGTTATTTTTAAGAATTCAGTAAGGTAATAAAAATTTACATTTCCGCTCAACAATAAATACATAACAAAGTGCCGAACTTTGGACACCTCATGCTCATTCTGTGACATGTTTCAGTACTTTCTAAAATCATTGCCTGATATAATAACGCAGACGATACTGGAGAAATCATTGGCTTAGTTGTAATACTAAAGAACCGTATAAAATTCCATTTTCTTTCTTTTTTCATTTTCAGAAATAAATGCATTGCCCTAGAAAGTAGGTCACTCTTAACTGGATATTTGACTGAATCTGGTCAATTATGCATTATCTGGTCCACTGAGTAATAAATGGGGGGCGGGAGGAAGGTTCATCTGTAGCCTCTGGATATAAAAAAGACACAATGTCAAGTTTAAATTCTGGAAAAGTAGGTTAATGCATTCGATAATGCTATATTTCAAAATAGAGATAAAGAGATATCGTTGTTTTTATAGAGCATAAATATTTAAGGCAACGGGGGAGCATTTGTTTTCAAAATGTACTTCAGATAAGAAATATGGTTTAATATTTCTCTAAAAGTGCTTAATACGAAAAAATAACTGTAAATGTCAAAAACGCGACTAGTTTCCATTTATTTTTAACTTACTGTGTCATTTAAATTTAACCAAATAATTCTGTTGAATCCGTAAAATTTGAGTTGATATTTAGTTGAATAATCCCTAAATTTTTGAGACCATGAACTAGTTTATTGATGCAACAAACTATTAATAATATTTTTAATTTTTATTTTTAGTTAAGAATTTTTTTTTTTTGAATTCAACAAAACATTTTTTCATACATATAAGAATTTTGAAAAGGGACTATTAAAAATAATTTAGGAACATGTAAGGTATAATTTCGGAAGAAAAACAAAGAATTCTATATCGTAGGTTAAAAATGTACACCCAAAACTTATTTTAGCCCATAAATTATCCAAGAAAAGACTAAAAATATCCCCAACATTTTACTGGATCAACAATACTTAGCTGAATTCAATAAAACAGTTTTTTCTCGTGAATACATGCAGCATACATACTTTTATACAAGATTTCTTTGTTCTAGGTGAATAAAAATTTACATACTCAAGTTATTTTTAGCTCACACTTTATCCAAGGAAACATCAATTCTGAGTTCATGTAAGAGCAGCAAATTTTGAATTTGCTTTCTTGAAAGATTTGACTTAACACCACGCGGTAATCAAAATCAACATATTTATGTAATATTTTGGTGATTTGATGGCAATTAATATTTAACAAAGAGGACAGACGAGAGACAAACCGATATCATCAATACTTCTCATTTTTAGAAAATGCTTTACATGCATTTAATTTGTCATTTGGAAACTATGAGTTAACACTTTTATACTGGGAATGGGATTATACCTTAAATATACACTTTTAATATGCACAGTCTATTTAGAGCAATAATAGACAGACAAGACAGGCAGAAAATATAATTTTGAACTCTCTTGGAAAGTACTGATGGATTCTCTTGGAAAATGTTGATAAAAATGAGAAAATAATTGAACATCAAAACTGATAACAGTACTAGTAAAACCTTCTGACCTTATGCACTTTAATAAAGAATTTTTATGTCTATGACAAAACATATTATTTTTTGGAAGTTTCATCTCATTATTCAAGAAAGATTCATCGGTACAGAGCTTGTTCTTAAAAATTCGAGTATTAAATCTCATGGGAAATTAGGAGGGAAAAACATTTCCTCATGGGAATACCTACAGAGGATGAGATTTACTTTATTACTCAAGCATTTCGAAAAAAATAAAGATCATTTTGCATTATATACTGCAGCCTCCTGAAACTGTAGTGTGTGTGAGATTTTTCTTAATATGATATTTAATGAATTCGATATTTCAGAGAAAAGCTGTAAGTAGAGTGGATTTTACATAGGATGTAAAATTGTGTGAAAATCTTCGTTACTTGTGCTAGAGCGGGAAATTGGAATCATTCTTTATCCATTTATAGGAACAGTACGCTTTTGATAGTTTTTCACCACCTTTTGCTGTGAAAAATAGGGTTTGAATAAAAAATGTGCCTTGCAAAGCAGACGACAAGTAATGGATAGTATCAGTTAGATGATATTTGTATGCATACTATATATTTCAGGAAATGTAAGAGAATTTCATAATTCTTTCTTAAATAATATAAGGTAAGCAAGCAGTGATGTCAATCTTTATTAACTATGTCTAACATAGGACAACGTGTCACAGGGACGAGGGCACTACGCATGCGCAAGCATACACATACTCACACATGTACGAACGTTCATGAGCACATAAGTAAACACACAAGCACATGCACATATATACAAGCGCACTCACATACATGCCAATGTACCATGAGAATGTCAAATAATATGCAGTTTCTTATCAAACAACATGAGCCTTATTTTTCTTATACATACTGAAATTATGTCCCATTAAAAAATAATTATACATTACAACACCGGGATGACAACAGTTCACAACTCGAAATTCATTTCAGCTATTTATGATTCTCTCTGCAAAGTGATAATAAGCGTCATTATGGGATATTGAGTGGGAAACTTTCTTGCAATTGTGTAACAAACGGTAAAAGAACCCGGAAACCACCCACAAAGTAATCCAAAAATCTTTCTGCGTGAATAATTGTGATTGTCATTCCTCTAAAATTTCTGAAAGACAGCGACTGAAGCCTGTATCTCATGGCAGTCGAACTTGATCACATTTGAGGCTGTTACGTTACCATTGAGTTACAAGTCGAGATTAAGCATTACAAATAATCATTTGGTGTATACTTCACCATTAAATTAATTTCAGAGTATATACATGAAATATACAATAAAGAATATTTCACATTTTTATGAGATTAACAGAAGCCTGTTATCTCGGGTTGAAGTGCAAGAGAATTATTTATCAAAATACATGTCACTTTTTTATGCATAAAAAATTCAATTACCTGAATTTTGAAGCCCTTCGGAGTCAGAGGATTCGGGAATTCTTAAGGCACGATCTATAAATACGAACGAATTTCCTTAATTTGGCTCAAATTATTTTCTTAAAAATACTAGAGTGCAAACACATAAATTTCTCTCTTGTGTATCAAAAGTAGTTAAAAGAAATCTTGAATACCAGATTGTAAAAATAAGAATACTTTGCCAGTTTCATCTGTGTAATGGAGTGCACCTTGAATGATAGAATTTAAAAAAAAAAAAAAAAAAAAAAAAAAAAAAAAAAGTTTTGGGCTTAAAAGTACGTTAACCGTTCTATCTTCCGTTATTAGATATTTTAACAGGAAAATTCTTAAAATACATAAACGAAAAAAAGAATTTTTTTTGCTGGATGCAATTACTATGTGTTTTTACTTTCTGCAAATGATATGCTTCATTAAATAAAAATACCACTAAACCACGATGGAAAACGATGACATCTCTCTTTTATTTTCTTCTCGAAAGTTAAAAATGAAGAATTGTAAAAATCTACGCAAACTAAATTTCAGTGCTCTGAAAAAATTTCTCTCTTGTGTATCAAAAGTAGCAGAAAATGTCTTTCCAGTATTATAATATTTAGGAGCGTAAATTTAAAGAAAAATGAAAAACCGAATGAGATTGATCATCTCAAGTCTGTCACGAATTAAAGTTCTTAGATCACATTGATCATTTTTTTTGTCCTTTAACATTTTGCTATGAAGATTAAAATAAAATTATAAAAAGTTAATGATCGTCCTCGTTTTAATATTATGAATAAAAAATGCTTTTTTTGCTTTTTGAAATTATAAGGACAATAACCCTAAAAGGGTATGAATTAGACAAAATTATTTAATAGAATATTTCTAGAATACTCTATATATAATCTTTTGAATAATTTTTTCTAATAAAAAATATATTAATATCCAAAGTAACTCTAAGACAAATATATATTGTATTTTTCGGTTACACTACTTTCAGATATAATTTTCTTCATTCAGCGAAAAATAAGACAAAACAAAATAAAATAAAACAAAATAAAGCTTATTTTCTTGCATTTTTTTTCTCTTATAGAATGCAGTTTTCTTTTCATTTTTTTATATTTTCTCCAGAATTCTTTACTGACATTTGTCTTTAGGATGTAAAAAATACTCTATTAATAAATTGGAAGCCCTTTTTTATATGTTTACTGTAGTTTGAGCGTTATAGAACTGCACTAAAGCCTTTTGAATACCTTGGCTTTTTGTAAAATCCTAATTTAAAAAAAAATATTTTTTTCTTTTTCGGTACTTTTATAGTATGGAAAGAAAAAAAAAGTTTAGGAAATTAGTTAGTGTAGAATTAGTTCACTACAGACACATAGCAGATTTAAGTTTTAACGTGTAAATACACAGAAAGGATACGGATAGAAGCGACATTTTTACTTTCTTGTTCGAAGAACTGTCTTGGCAAAACATTTTGGTATGAAGATTTTGGTTTAGAAATCGATTTTGACTATTTCTAAATTTATTTTGGCAAGTTTCTGCGTGACGACTCAACGTACGTATGTATTTATGTACGTGTGTATGAATGTGCGGTTTATTTTGATAGACTATGAATTCGAATTGATTAACTTTGTGGTGACGTTTGTATATACGCATGTACGTAGCTCTCATAACTCAAAAACGGTTAGATGTACGATGTTGGAATTCTGTATTTAGGAGTATTGTAACGTATAGCTGTGCACTTCTTTATTAAATCGACGAAATGGCTTATTTACAGGGTCGCCCAAAATTTTAAACACATTAAGGTGTATGAACCCCTTCAATACATTATTAGTTCAATCAGTGGCGTAACCAGGACTTTTCCAAGGGGGGGTGGTCGTTTTTCCGATTACTTATATATAAACATATATACACGCATATATATATATATATATATATATATATATATATATATATATATATATATATATATATATATATATATATATATATATTCATATATATAATATTAATATATACACACGCGTAAGTGAGTGTAGTTCAATCACGCCAGTTCTCGCTTTCCATAACAAATTATTTTCGAAACAAAACTATTTTCAATTGGTGCATTCACGGATCCAGAGAGGGGTGTGTATGTGTGTGTGTGTGGGGGGGGGAGTTCAGGGGGCACGTGTCTTTGTGGACTCCCGAAGAGGACCATTTTACCGCTTTTCTAAGAGTTCTATTTGTTATGCACACTTTTTTGTTTTAATGAGTCACATTATATAGTACTTTCAAAAATTCATTTCTTAGAAGTTGCTAAAAATGTCCATTCTTATGGAAGCAAGGGATTAGCTGTTTAGCTGATTAATTAGCGGGCATCAGCTGATTTGAAACTAAATTTTTTGTTCAACTCAGTTCTCCCCCCCCGCCCCTCCGAAAGATGCCACCTGTAATACCCTCGAAAGCCTGGGGTAAGCAGCCATTTAGTATACAATCACGAATCAAATCTTTAACTGCAACTTTCTCGATAATTCTGGAAAGTTGTTACCTAATTATTTTGGCATTTTACTTCACTTGGAGTCCTCTAAAAATCCCCAGCATTTAATAAAACTTTGTGATACCACTGTTTGAGCTTCTCCTTGTAAGTCTCGTGGAAAGAAAAAGGTGGCATTAACCGATTTCAATTAATGTTGATTCATCTGCTTTAAAAATGAAACTTTATTGTAAAATTTTTAGTGTTGCAGTTTTCATACCTCTAAATATGAAAAGCCTAATAAATTTATGAGAAGAACATTATGATCGCTGCAGAAAAAACACTCAAAATACTGGTGTTAAACGATAAAGTAATTAAAAAACTTTGTAAAAAACACACATAAGAAGTAAAAGTAAATTTCCTTTTACTTCTTATGTGTGTTTTTTACAAAGTTTTTTAATTACTTTATTATGATCGCTATTTCCGAATTTATATAAATAGGGATTGCTGAAACGAACTGAAATAAAATGTCTATTGTTCAAACTCTTGTTTGTCATTCAGAGCATCCAGCTACCAAAAAACGCAGTTAAACGTTCTATTTTAGGAATTTTTGAAACAATAGTTTTGAATTAGTTTATTGAAAAGCGTAAAGCGTTTCAGTTTTCTAAATATCTTTGTACTTTTTCAGCATTGTATTAGATTCGTATACTACGCCTTAGCTGCTTTTATTTCAAATGTATCACTCACTGCTATTTTTATAAAGTATCTGTTAATATCAGACATTCAATGTGTCCACAATCATAAATTTTAATGACATTTAATTTGTTCTGTCTTAAAGTATTGTTAGAGACCATTTTTATGATACAGTGCATTCAAATTTTAAGAATATAGTCAAATGTTAAGTTTCAATTTATATCCAATTCTATATTTTTTAACATTGCAATTCTAAGATGCCTAATATATATTTTTAAACTATAAAGAAAAAAACTCTTTATAAGGTTAGCCGGTGTTTTTTATACAACTTACTGAAACCTGTCTACCGTAAATCTTCGAAATGTATTTAAACTATAGTATAAGTACATTATTCCAAAAAATAATCACTCACGCGAATGTAATTGTAAAACACCGAAATTATAGCACACAAAATGCTTTAAAACTCGGTATTTTTGACTTAGTAGGTGTGACTTAGTTTTTCGTTAATAATAACTCATTTATAACAAATTATTTTTCAAGAGATTTTAAATTTGTTCCATTGATTTCACGGTGCGAGTATTCACAGAAAAGTGCGTTTTGCAAATTTAGGATTTTAATTAATTTTGTGTCCAAACTAGCTTTTTTGGAAATTTTGGATTTAATTTTATTAAAACTTTATGCAAATCCCCAAGTCACAGCAAATCACGTGATTCACAGTGTTTAAGGGTGTAAGTCGAAGAAATACAATCTGCCTCATGATCTTGGTACGCAAATTAAAATAAACTAATTGTTCCAGGGACTAAAAAAGAACTCAGGAGTAGGCTTTGTTAACGGCATTAGATATTGACATAAATAGAAAAATGGCGACTTTTATGAAACTTTCGAAAAAAAAAATTTAAACATGGGACTGCATAAAAAATCCTTTCAAAGAGTGACACATTCTGTAAAAGTTTCGATTTTTAAGAATTTTTTTTAAATCAAAGTTTCGTAATAGATACATGCTTATCGTTTATTTAAATGGATAGTGCAGCTTATAAAGAGACATTATAAAAATTTTGATGGGCTTGAAATGATTAGATTTTTGTACTTATGCACCAAATCGCATGATTTTTCTCAAAAAATCTTAAAACAATTTTGTGAATTAACGGAAGAATAATTCCTCCTTTACTCGATAAAGCGTACAATCAGATTTGTGTCTGTTTGGACCTAGTATTTTAAAATATTACAGTAAATAAAGACCAGCTAAGCTTTAGAAAGCGAAAATACGTATATGAAGTGCCCCCCGCACAGCCAGCTGTCGTCAAAAAAAGGGTCTCTAGATCTGTGGCACGCGATGAACGTTTCGATCGTCCGCCATCTTGCTGGTAGTTAAGTCGAGCGATGACAACGGCTACCCTTTTTTCAGCATTGGGAAAGGGTTGCGCCTCAAAGGGTTAATATACTTCCGAACGCCCAGAAATTTAATGCACTTGCAGAAGTGATCTTAAGGTGGCGTTTGAAACTTTCCAAGGGAATTAACAGAAGCAAAATTGATTCTTCAATATTCAATAGAGCTACAACAACGAGCTACACACGAGTGTCCAAATCATTCATTGGGAAATTATCATAGCTGCCGTGCCTTCAAACTAAATGTTTTCCCTCATGCCCCCCTCCCCCCGTACCGTTTTGATTTCCCCGGGGGAGGGAGTCTGAATCGCTGCATAGAGCTTCACATCACCCCCCCCCCACACACACACACATCAAAGTGCACATCTCTTCCTCACCTGATGATGATGATGACCATCATCATGGAGGTATTGTGCAGTGAGAACTCATCAGATGTTACATAGCCAAAATAAGTACGAGAAAGAGAGGAACAGTTGTCTTCAGAGCAGTCAGACGCTGATAAGGAAAATCGATCCACCGTCTTGCTGAAGGTTGGGTGAATAAGATTTAGAAAAGAAAACGGTTTAGGTTCCAGGCCTTCGTCAAATATCATTAAGAGTTAATACGCAATCTAAACCTTTTCGAAAATACCAGATTAACTTTTCAAATATTCAAGAATGGCGAATATTCATAGACGTGAAACTAACTGGCATCAGGTTATTTTTCTGAGGAAAAAGAACCATCTCCATGGTTCCTCTGTTGTAATGCTGATGCCAATTTTTCGAATTTAACAGCTACAGTATTAAAGATATTTGCAGAAAATTTGTGCTTTTTTAATTACAAAACTATAAAATAATAGTCGACGCTGAACCATATAGCAGGGTGAGGGGGCAAAGCAAGAGTCTTATGCATAAAATATGCATATAAAATATAATAAAATATCTAAATTTAGAAAAGTAGTTACTTTGTTTAATTTATTATAAGTTAACAAACAACAATTTAACCCCAAAATATTTTTTTTAATATTGGAAACGAATCTTTAAAAGTTTTTTTTTTTTTTACTTTCTGGATGTTTTGCGAATGCTGTCAATCTTAGCTGCTGGTTGTCGAAAGTTTTGTTAACGACTTCCTTGAGCAAATCTCTCCAGTGCATTTAAATTCTGATCAGTTAAAATTGACCTGACGTCTATTTATTTTATAAATTTAAACACAGAGTACAAAGACTTACAACAGTACGAAGTACAGAAAACTGAAATCAGTCACCCGTGCTCCCCCTGTAATTTTAGGAATTTTTTGTTCTGGAACCAATTTTTAAAATGGAAAATTTTAAAACGACCATTTTGTTTCACCATTTTCAGTCTCCAAGTATTTTTTAAACAATAGTGAACTTTGTCATTGTAATAAAAATAGCTTAGTTTTATTTTTGTCCAAACTATATACATTTTTCATGCTAATAAAAATAAGTGAAATAAAAACATTTTGAGTTCCCTCCTCTAGATCACGGTTTATATTTTGCTATTATTATTTTAAAAAATAATTATTGTGGATCTAGAATATTTTAAAACTACCATTTATGGCTGTTAGACCAAGAAAATTTGGACACCCCTGGCATAAATGTAGCAAGTCATATTGCATGACATGCTTCAGTGATATGGTTATATGAATGAAACAAGTCGTGATCACAGTAACGATAAAATCATATTTATAAAATGAAATTCTTCTGTGATGTTATTGCAAAAATAATCTGAAAAGCTTACAGAAAAGCAACAGCATTATTTAAATATATTATTTAAATTTTTTGTTAATGAATCATTCATTTTTAAAAGTCTTGTAATGTGTCAGGTCTTAAACTAAGTTCGATTAAATTTCATTTCCATTTCCCAGAACTTATTCGGCACTTAAAAATTACATTTTCATACGTCGATATAGGTTAATTACCCGTGTCACATTTGCTGGAGGTTTAGCATAATAATAAAGGCAACTGAACAGTTTAGCTAATTCATTTTTCATCATACCATAGTTAAAAAAACGTAATATTTTATTGTTTAACCTGTTTAAAAAAGTCTACGTAGATTACTTGATGGCTCACAAGACCCGAGTAAATTCTCCGAATCAAATCAGAATTCTAGAAAAACGAGCAATCCAGGGAAAATCAGATCTCTCTCTAATTTCGTTTCATTAATTCTTCTCTCTCTCTCTCTCTTAACGTATTTCCCGACATTTATGAATTTTACGGCAACCCTACAGTTCCGAGTTTCCTTGCTGTCAATTAAAGCTCCCCCATGTTTGTCTTTAGATGGCGATTTTCACAGCTCTCTGTTGATTCGTTATTTAAGGCAGCTGCGGGCGGAATGCGTTCGAGCCAAGATTGCAAGATTTGATTGCCGGCGAAGTGGATCAGATTGCATACCTAATTGGATATTAGTCTTCCCCCCCCCCCCACACACACTACGCACAAAAATCAAATACTCGTCGGTTGTAATTGTCAGATGATCTCCACGCACTGTTAATCACATGCGGTATTTTTATAAGAAGGGCGGAGGGGAGATTTTTCCGTGTCTTACAGACAGTTCGAATTCTTAAGAAGTTTAGCTGGATGATATGCAGTGTTTATTTATCACCAGAGAGCATCGACTAGGTTGTAAGAAAAAAAGGGACGAGGAAAGATGTAAGTAATTCCTACATCAAGCCGACGAGTGGAAATTAATTGAATGGAGGGCATGCATTGTAATCATGCAAGGAAAAGTCTGGCAAGATGACGAATTTGGTACGTTTCCGAATCAACTACCTTATAAATTAAAGGCTAGGCTTAACAATTCCTGGTTGTACCACTCCAAAACAAAACTACTAGGAAGTTACACCAGGAAAAATTATTGGCAAATGTGGGATAAGGAAGTGATGACACAGCTTTTGCTGAAGTATCAGATAAAATCTCAAGTGTAAATGCTGCAGCAATAAAGCATAACGAGTCGGAACCAGTACTAAGGAGATTAAAAAAAAGAGATGCGGTCCTAGCGGAAAAGCAGTAAGTATTTTAATTTTAAAAAATAAATGCTTAAACAAATGATAAGTTTTTATGTTTTGTTGTATAATTGTATCTATTTGTTTTAGGCGAATCCTCACAATTTAGGAAAGTTCAAAAGTGCATTTAGCGACTCCCAAGGAGAAAAGCGTAAACAATATGTTACTGATATAGATAAACGAGCGTTCGGAATAACCCATAAACAATTTGAATAGCTGCGTTTTCAGTATACAGAGGAACTGGGAGTAAATCACCGATTTAATAAGGAAACCGTTGGCTTTCAATATTTGTGAGCTATTTTGCCGGCCGTTCCTCCTGAACCTACCATTTCTACAACCGTATCTCCACAGCCATCAACTTCCTCTATTTCCAATGGCCGGAAGGAAAACACAGAGGAAACCAAGGAAGAATTTTTTTACCATATTTTAAGATCTCCTGTAAAACAAGCTCCAGCAAAAAATAAAAAATAAAAGCTATAGATTTAGCTCTGAAAAAAGTTAAATGCTTTTCGAGAGCACCTAAGAAAAAAAAAGACAAGTGAAATTGCTTCTCTGTGTTTTAAAAATAAACCTTCATATCTTGATTTGTATTGTCATTTATTCGTCATCTTACCCATAGCTCTTCACCATCTTACCGCACTTAACGGGTAGGATGACATAAATTACATTTTTGGAGAATTCAATACTCTGCCACCTTCCAAAAGCAGATTAAATCGTTGCAACTTTTTAAATAAAGCCTGAAGGTTCAAAAACGTTATTCTGTAAATTTTAGGTTTTTAAACCACTTACTAAATTAAAAAAATATTTGAAGCTTTAGATTGCCATCTTACTCCACTTTCATTTAATTAGTGTAAGTGATACGGAAAAACATAAATCATACCGAGCCCCTTTGCAGCATACAATTGCTTTTATTGTACATATATAATTGCATAACGAAAATTTGGAAACGATCTCAGAGGTATTTCTTTCAATCTCCTTTACGCGTATGCATTATCTAACAATATAATAATTTAATGGTGCGTTTTCATGCTGTTAAACCCTTCAATAATGCCTGTAAATATGATGAATTAAAAAATGTGTAATAATAAAGCATTCCTTTTATGTTTTTCATAAATGCGAGTATATGCCACCACGATCTCAACAGTAATGCATTGGAACTCTATTGTGTGCTCCTGCAATAGAATTATAAATACTACATGAACACTTTTCAGTGAAGGGCATTATTTTATGACCTTCAATAACATGTAAATTTTTTTGTTTGAAATAGATTTAATTCTTTGGAAGCCCCTTTTAACTATGGTCGAAGAGCATAGTGTATTGAAATTTGTTTTGAGTGTTCCTTAAAAAAACGTAAAAATATTAAATACATTATTTTAAATAGGGCACATTAAACTGTACAATACACAACAATTGCATATATATACATTTCAAGGATATCGATGCATATTTACGGCAGTTAGAGCACAGAAAACTATAATAGACGGACAGCTGATCAAAACCCTTTACACCTTTAAATATTGTTGTTGAATATGTTAAAAAACTATATTTTATTTAATAAAAATTTTCCTACTATACAGTAATGAACAAGTTTCAGTAGATGAATTTGTTTTAGACTTTCCCCCAAAATTTAAACCTGTTGCACCTTAAAAAATACACCATACATTACACTAGCTCTCTATAAAATCGGGATACATTTATACAGAATTATGCATATTTTTAAAACATGCAACTCAGTAATATCACTTTCTTAATTTTACTCATATAAAGTTCATTATCAAAATTGCATACATTTATTCTTCATGGTTAACACATTTATGTGAATTTGCATTACTGTTTACTACTTTTTACTGATATCTTTATCTCAGTAATTGCATAAACGCTTTCCTTAACCAGCAGTTAATTTTCCATGACAAAGTGCATATAAAGGAATGTAAATATTATTAGTTTTATATGAGCACTCACCTACTCAAATTTTTTTTCTGACATAAGAACTAAACTTACTGAAAAAATTAATTTCTACTTTTTTCAGTTAGTTCTTTCTTTCTTTCTATGCCGCTCAAGTAAGAACAATACACTATCTCTCTGAATTATCCAACGCAAATCGCAATTCTTGAAAAATGAGCAATCCAGAAAAAATTAGATTTGCCTAATTTCGTTCATTAATTCTTCTCTTTTATCCTATTTCACGGCATTCATGAATTTTATATGGAAGCTCTATGAGTCCAAGTCCTTGTACATCAATAATGTCCCCAACCTATGTTCCAGTTTAGAGGGCGATTTTCACAGCTGTCTGTTGAGTCGTGATTTAACCCTTTGAGGCGCAACCCTTTCCCAACGCTGAAAAAAGGGCAGCCATTGCCATCGCTCGACTTAACTATCAGCAAGATGGCGGAAATCTTTATTTATTTATTTATTTTAAGCAATAATGTTCTATGTTTCCTTTAACTCTCTCTTTCACTTTTCTCGTTCCACTATAGCTTACTCTAGTAACAAAAAATCTCATTTTGTGTGTATTCTGAATGCTACAAAATGTAGAATAGAAAATATCCTACAGCACTAACAGATTGTTCTGCTTTTGAGTTGTTCCCTATTACGTTCCCTAATAAAGCTCATTTAATAATATTTTAATAGAATAATTGGAATATAATTTCAAATCACGTTTCATATGAAATTACCAAAAATACACTCATAAATACCAAACATTTTTAATGAAGATAAAAAATAAGTTAAGTTGCTGATATAAATTACCAGCAAAATTATGCCCAGAAGATAGGATTCGACTCTTACACTGCATGCATACTGAATTTTATGCCTAAAAAACAACGATAAAATTCAGAAAATGTGATTTTCCATAAAAATACGATTTAGCATAATTACACGGTGCAGTACATTCGAAAATACCCCCCCCCCCCCTTGCATTCCGTAACTGGAAACCATTCCTCCGAGACTCGCAGTTTTACATAAGTCATTGCAATTTCCAAATGCTCCCCCCCTTTTCGGTGAAAAATAATCTTTCGCTGCTTGATAAGAAGCTTAAAATGATTGCTCAGGGAATGACAAAGAGTACACGGAAATCTGACAAAGCATCGAACATCGCACACTTCCTCAGGTTCGGCAAATAACGTCCTCTTTGCACGTGCGCTTTACCTCAGTCTAATGGATCGAAACAAGAACGAGAAAATCTTTTGACGGGAAAATGTACCAGAAATGTTTGCGAGAGGAAACGGTTCAGAGTCACAGAAGGGCGAGAATTTCTCTTTTGAATAAACATCTACAAGTATTTGGTTCCAATGAAACAGAAACTGCATGACGTCTTTTCGATAAGCTGCTAAGCACAAATCTCGGATGATTTTGCCCTCGCAGTGAACGCGGCGATTATTTCGTGACGCTTCATTTTTGGTTACAAATTATGCTTATTCTGTTGCATTTAATACCCTTAGGGATTTCAGTTATTGACTTTAGATTACACTAAAATATGCGTGACTCTGGAATTTGTTTAAAGCTGCTAGTGTAATTTAAAAAGAAAAGGACGGACAGAATTAAAATATTTAAAAAGTTAAAAACTCATTAAAAGCCGTCTGTAGCGCTTTCGGTGGCGGCCACCACCTTCTTCAGCTTTGATTTCAAAATGCCTTGCTCTCTTCCTCAGAATATCGTTCCATCCCGGATCTATCTGCGCACGCGTCATGTCATTTACAGCGCCATCTGTGGTTATAATCTGCAAAGCTTCTATGTTTAGGGCATAATAGTTATTTTTGTAATTGGAGAGCTGCTTGTGTAACTTAGTTATAGGTATGAATATCTTGAAAGGCGAATAATTCCAGAAGAATAGTATAAGAGTAACCATCTGGGCAATTTTAGTTGGTGAAAATTATTTAGGGATCGAAATTTTTTCCTCTCTGGTTCCTTTCTCAGGCGGCAGAGTTCTATGACATTGGGCAACAAAAATCCCACTGTACGACAAGTGTTACAGTTCAGGTTATTATTTTGTTGAAAAGTAGGTGATATGTTGCTTATCTTTTTCAATAAATTTTTTCAAGTAACAATGTTCTGTTCCGTGGGAAAATCACTTTCCTTGTATATCAACCGTTGTATATCTATGCATTCCGGTTGTATAGATCTTGGGGGGGGGGGGGGGGTTACATAGAAAAAGATCTTCAATTAGATTTACCAGGAAATTTAAACAAAACTATAATAAAAAGTACAAATTTTGAAAATTCTACAAATAAAATGTATAATTTTGTGGAACTTGTAGATTCCTCAATTTCTTATTCACTTTTCGGCTTGCTTCTACATTGTGTGAACCTAAAATCATGTTACTTAATTAAGTAGCACTATTTAGAGTGCTAGCAGCGTACCTAAAAGTTAAAGGCCCATTACGGCAACAGTTTTCCGGTTCTACACATTTTGAACTGTGCCGTGAACTTTGTTGGTCATGTTATAAACACATGACAGCTGTAAGCCCATCGCCGTTGAGGGCACGGTACTGGTGCATATGTATAAGATACCGGACGCCCAATAGCTTGTAGTTTCCGGGAATATACTTTGCTCAAGGCACACGGCAGTTTGGCAGCATGACCAGAACCATCTTCTTTTCTTTTCTTTTTTCCCACCGGAAATTGTATGGTTGCTAGGCAGTTAACCTACCGCGTCTGGAAGTAAAAATTTTTTCCTTGCACGAATAGTGGTGGAAAGGAAAAATGACATTTACAGGTGAAGGAAGCACAGTTAAGTCACCGGCGCTCCAGGTAATATTTGTTTTCTCATATGAACGGTGGTGCTGAAAAGGCAAAATGACATTTACAAGTGAAGCAAATACAGTTACCTACGCTTTTGTTTATTGACAACAACAGAGCTGAAAAGGAAAAATGACATTTACAAGTGAAGCAAATACAGCTACCTACGCTTTTGTTTATTTACAAGAACAGAGCTGAAAAGAAAAAACAACATTTACAGGTCAATGAAGTACAGTTAAGCTACCAGCGTCTCGAAGTACTTAATATTTGTTTCTTATACGAGGGGTGCTCAAAAAGAAAACCTCATTTACAGGTGAAGGAAGTACAGTTGTAAATTACTGCGTCTCAAAATAATATTTGTTTCCTTTAGACGAATAATGCTGAAAAGGAAAAATGACATTTTCGGGTGAAGCAAATAGAATTAAGATACCTGTGCTCGGTGTTAATATGTGTTTCCTTAAACGAACAGAGTTGAAAAAGATTAAAACATTCACAAGTAAAGGAAGTGCAGTAGGGGTTTATTTTTAAGGGATCACAAACACTGTACACACAGAAAAAAGTTCGTAAAGAAGAAAACTCCAAAAATTTTGTATAGTTTTTCGTTTTCAAAGATAATGTATAATCATTATTGAATAAATTGGGTACGTTCTACTACGGCTAAAGTGCACACTAGTATGTTTTTCGTCTATGTGCAAACTATACTTTTTATATTGCTTATATTTGATGGATCCAAAATTTAAAACAACTTTCGAGTTATGAACCGTCTTTGTTTCGGTATAATCTTCGTAAATAAAGAATGAATTTTGTTTGTCCATTGCTTGTAAAAAAAATAAAAATGAAATGTCCATTTCATTAAAACAGTCGAACAATATCAAAAAGTTTAATGCTTGGTTAAGTTTTTTCGGTCACGTATAAGAAAACAGCGACAATGTCGAATACAGTATGACTAATAGAATAGTCACCTTTACGTTTTTGCAACGATGGAGGTGAAATGGTTTTACTTACAAATGCAAAAAATGTCTTACAAAGTAATTTGTAATCGACATGTTCCGAAATGATTCATCTTTTTAGTTTATCTTTTTATACACAAAATCAATGATTAAATTTAAAGATACGAAACTTATGGTTGAGAATAGCATATTCGAGTTTTAAAAATGGTAAAATTACTAAAATCGAATACAAAACTACTGGAGCAGAAAAATTTTAGAGCAGAAAATTCAAGAAAAATAAATTTGACCCCCACGCCCATAAATCCGTGACATCCCCAAAAATACACTCCTAAAATTAGGTCAACGCACTGCATAACGATTATCTTTATGCATAATTAATCTTTAAAAATTTAACAAAGACAGAAAATCATTGAATTTTACTCATAATATTACGACAAAAATAAATGTCTCAAAAAACACACCATTTTCACACTAGTCGCAGAAGAAATACGCAAAAGAAATCATTTAGTTCAAAACGAAGTGTTATTAGGGATCTTTAGTCCCCGCGGATAGCTGTAAAAACTCAATAGTTTCCAAACCGTATAAATTTATCCATGGTTTACTCAAACGTTTACAAAATTTACTCAGTTTTCTATTTTACACTCTCTACAAACCTAAAAAATTGATTTCCACCGTCATGATGCCAAAACAAAACAAAAAATAAAAAAAAAATAAAAATGCTCCCAGTATATCCAATGCTTTGGCTCGATCTTGAATAATTCAGAGATATGTGTGAACTCGAATCTCCAGGCATTAGAAAGATCGATTTATCGCCAAATCTGGCACGGAGAGAGAGAAAAAAAGAGTCTCTACTGGCGCTCATTTCAAAGTCTCTCCGTGCAAGGATATTTTTCCAGAATTCTCATTGGTTGGCCGAGTCCCACGGGATACTACTCTCTCTCACTCTCTCTCTCTCTCTCTCTCTCTCTCTCTCTCTCTTATGGCTTCCTAACTTAGCGAAATCCAATTTCCCCAAATCAGATTTGGATCAAGAATTTCGGCAGAGGAGTTGACAGCCATCTTTAAAGGGTCTCTTATGTAAGATCGCAGGAGAAAAAAAAATAAGGGGAAAAAATTGGAATTCCCCCCCCCCCTTCCCCCCTTCACATTCGAGCAGCTTCCTTTCCTTATTTTACCAGAGAAAAACGTGAAGGTAGTTGTTATTTTTTCATTTTCGGATCATAAGTTTTACTCATTTTTTTACACCTGACAGCCGGAATAAATGAAATTTGGCAGCTGAAGGCTTGGAAAGGGAGAGTTTCATCGTTTTTATTGGATTCAATTGATTCCTGGGAACTCTAGAAGTTCTCTCTTCGAAACTTATTAAGTATTAATGAGTCACGTTTGGAATGATTTTCGACCGAGTGGATCAGGAAAATACCTGTTAAATGATTTCTAGTATAAGAATGAGCACGTGTTCGGGCACAGAACTTCAACTTTGTAAACTTTTCTTCTTGTTTCAGATCAAAGCTAAGCTGTTCCAACTGCAATCAAATAGTCACTGGCATTCTGTGCACCGAAGTTTGGATACATGGCAGGAATTTAAGCATGGCACAATAAAAACATCGGATTTCGAAAAAGAGGTTCGTTTAATGTACAAGGAAACGAATAACTCTTTAGAGAAGTACACAGGGTGATTCCAAAGAATCTAGTATGCTCAACCTTGGTACCATATAATATCTGTTTTTAAATTTACAATTTTTTATTTTAAATATTATGTAAACTACACAATAAACTTTATGTAGTTTGTCCCATTATAACTGTTTCTGTTCCTTTATTTTATCACTAAATATAATAACATACGAAAGAAAAATCTTATTAACTAAATTTAAATTATGAACAATTACTCTTATTGTGTGGCTAAGACAAAGTTACAAGAGAGCTATCTGCACAAAAGAGGGGGGGGAGGAGACATATAAACAATTAGATTTTCTGCTGATAAATTACAAGTAGCTAATTAGGCATTTACAAGAATCCTTTATACAGAAAATACAGTTATAAAACGAATGTTAAAGGAATTTGAACTAGGCAAAGTTATAATAACTATAAACAATAATAAACTAATATTTAAAAAACGTTTCGACATGTACAGAGATGCTTTCTTAATCGGGAGCTAAATTCTCATCAAATCCACGAAAATATTACGAATAATTTAAAAATTAACAGTCAAGATGACCAAAAAGTAGGCAGTAAAATACATATCTATAATTGAATTCGATACATTTTACTTTTAATATTTTTATTTTAAATTATTGTGCAATTTACTTTTCGAACTTTCTCTTGTGTTGTTGAATGCTTAGCTTTTTATAAAGAAAGTAGCAAAGCACATCATTTTAAATTTACGTAACTTAATTTTATTCCTAAGTGTATTCAGTAATAATTCCATTGATATTCTAAGCATATACGCTCATTTAGAAAAACAACCAAAACTTAAAGATAATGCGTGTTACGAAAAATTTTAAATAATGAAAAAGAGTTAAATTGTCAAAACTTGTAATTACGTGAAATTCATCAAGTGTGACCAATGTAACTGTTATATGTACCAGAAAGTAATGCAATTTTTTACATTATTAAATAAAAAAGATGCATTTTTAATAAGCTTTCATGACAAAGCAGTTGTGCCTAAATGAAGGATTCATATTTGTTACATTTTAATGTAAGAATTTTATAGATAACTGTTTTTATTTCAAGAAAGACATGTGTAAAAAGTGGACGGTGGCCGCTACCCTACTAGGAGGCTGAATTTTAAATTGTCTTTAAAATTTAGTTATAGTATTCTTATGTCCTGTATTTTATCGATATCTTTATTTTCTTCTTTGAGATGTAGAGAAAAAATGTGAAAAGAATGTTTTGGCTCCTTATTCTCGTTAGGTTACTAATTTTGGGGAATTAGGTTACTGATATTTTATTATCGAGAACCATATTACCTACCTAACATACATACTGAACTTTACATTATTAGCTTTTACAGCTTCGGCCAAGCGAAATATTGATTTACAGAATAACGAATGTTACTTTCCAGTCCCCGTTATAGTATGACAGCCCAAATTTTATATGGAAGATTTACAATATTAGAGAAAAGCAAATTTTTTATATCAGAATTCATTGTTATATTATTATGCCATCAACTTGAAAGACAGCAATCAAAAACTTGTAAGAGTTTCTATTGCTTTTAGAAAATGACTAGATGAATTAGTGTCATTGCAATCAATATAATAGTAAAAGTTAAGTACGTTACGAGGAGTGTATTTGGAACGAATGACTTTTCGCGGAAGATAATAACAGAACGGAAAAAACAATTCCGCATACAATTTATGAGATATTTTTAAGACAAAAAATATCTTTGAGTACTTTCTTTGGAGCAACTAAGCATTAAACTGCATAAAATTAGTTGCAAAGACAATTTTCTTTTACGAATTTCATTGTTATATTATTATAAAAGAAAACAAAAAACTATACCCAAAAGATACAAGGATCACTTTGAAATTTTTGAGATACGGCTAAATGATGCAAGTTAAACATGCCAAATTTTAGGAGTGTGCAAAGTGATCCCCTACAACATCATACACTTTTGTAGGCGAATTTTCCAAAGTTTAAAAGCCTCAAGCCATCCATTTCTTGGAATCGATTCAAAATGTGCTTTTAAAGCCTGATAAATCTCATCTTCGTAGTGTAAAAGGAGACCATGTAAATTTTTTAGATTATAAAATAGCCAAAAGTCACACATAGCAAGATCAGGGAAATAGGGTGGATGCTTTATCACTTTAATGTGTTTTTGTTCAAGAAATTCCACAGTAAATCGTTCTGTATGAGAAAATGCTTGTCATAATGAAACATGAGTCCCCTTACCTTAATTTTTCTAAGAATTTCTAGAAGACGCTTAATAGTGTACCAGCTAGCTGTAACTGTCTTCTGTCCCTACAGCCAGATTCTTCCTGTGTGTTCTTCATTCAGGAGATAACTTCGACCTCTACGAAAATCTGTAAACCCATCTGAATACAGTAGCACGAGATGTAGCTTCGTTTCCAAATGCTAATTGTAGACGTTGAAGGCAGTCGTGTTGATTTAACCCTACTTTAAAATCATATAAAATCATAGCTCGATAATGCTCTCTGGCCAACTTCATTTTCATTTCTTACAAAATTTATTCTACGACAAATAAATTGCAATTTTTGCCACAAATTAATATTTTTAACCATAAAAAAGGTCAAATATACATTTGTAATTTTTTTTTCTTTTGTCTATCGTCAACCACTGTCCCAAAAATTTCAGAGTAATCATCGTATTTGTTAGCTCAAATGCTTTACAACTTTTAACACCGAACTACATTGTAAGCTAATAAGCAGAAAAAGAAGTCGTTATGAAGTACACCTAATTACCTTAAAATTGAAAACGCTGCTAAAATTATTCTATAAATTTCCATTTTGGTTAATTAAAACTAATTTATTTTTAATTTTTTATGCTTATTCACAGCGCTGCACAACACAGTAAAATAATACAATGAAAATCGGATACGAAATTAGAAAATTATATATTTAAATGAAATCTTGCTAATTTAAAGAAAGTAAAAACAAAATAATTTTAAATTATTATTTCAAGATGAACTTAGCCAAAGAAAAGTTTTGCATTACATAAGTTGCCTATTATCATAGTAATATTAAACTTTTCTCATAAGTAAAATGAATGCAGTGTAATATATAAACTTCCTCAATTTTTTTTAAAATATTACCACTTTAAATGAAATATTACAATATACTCTCAGACAGAAAAACAAAAATAATTAAACAGCCTTAACGAACTTTTTTGTTTAATTAACAAAAGCTTTTGTAGCACTAAAACATAGAAGCGCCATGAAGATATTTAAATGCACATATAAATAATAATTACTTTTATGAAATTGATAAAAAATAGTTATTTGAAAATATATTATAATTTTCATTTATGGTTTCATTTGGATTAAAAATTCTCAGCAGTTTCCGATAGTTTATTAAATTAAAATATATTAAAACTATTTTGAATTTAGATCTATCTAATATAAATTATACGTAAACTTAATAACTAAGTACTATAATCAACACATCCAAAGAAATAATAAAGAAAATATTAATATAGTTAAAGAAAATAGTTTCTATTACAGTTTTATTTTACTAGGAACTGCATTAATTGGACATTAAATCAACATATCTTTTAGTTCCTTCAACTTCAATAGCTACTACCAATGTATTTTAACTTTGCTATGCTTCATAAATTGAAAATTTAACATATAAAACGTTATTTAAATTAAAAAAGCATGGTATGCTATTTCGTTTCCTTAACTTAAATTGAATATTCAATTGTTACTTTCCAAACGGAATTAGGAATGAAAACTAATTATGTTTAAATATATTGCGAATTCTTATTTCCATTGTAATATCGTAGTAAGTAATACATCATTTAATTTTTAATATATCTTGAAATACAATACTCACATAGTAACTTGATAACTTGATATGACTAAATATATGTATCGATGACGCACGTACAGGAAAATTGCAGTCTTTAAGGATTTAATAAAATTTTATCTTTTCAGTCTGTTGTATGGTATATAGATGTAAATTTTAGGTTAGATTTTGGAGTTATTTGGTATCTCAATTTACAAAATTATTTCATCAAAATATGGAATATAAAGAGGAAATTTTGCAAAGTCATATTCAGAACACTTAACATCTAATAAGTGAATTTTGAATAAAACGAAAGAAGTATGACAGCCTTTTCCCAAAGATTTACAAAAGGTAAGGTTTATTTTATCATCCAGCATAAAGAAAAATTCTGCAATGCTAATAAAAAAATACTGCACTGATAAATGCAATGCTAATGTAAAACTAATATACATATTTCACTTCGAAAAAGTAAAAGTTATTGATAATAACTTCATGTTGTGGCATTAATGTGAATAATAAAGCAGAATCTCGGAAGATTTGGCAGTGGAAGGAGAAACGAAGCATAATGATACTGTAAATCCTTTACACTTGGTCTAAAACCTTTTAAAACTGAAAAATATTCTAACTGGGCTTTAAATACTCACACAAAAGAATTATTCTCATTAACAGCCAGTGTTAGTAAAATTTATGACTTTTACCGATTTTGTGTCTTTGACCATTTTACGGCAACAGATTTCTGAATGTTTATGAACGCATTGAAATTTATTATGCACTTGACGTATAATATTCCCAAAAAAGTGAAAGTCAAATTATTATGATTGGTTTTTCAGTAATTCTATAAACTTTTAAAAAGGAAATGATTTGTCCGATATTTGGGGAGTCATGTATGATTTTAATGAATGCATTTTTTAAAGAAAATAATCTTAACTTGTAACTGTCATTGAAAGTTTTACTAATACTGAATACTGAAAGGGTGTAAAACTATTTTTATTTGTTCCATTTTGTCCTGGCTCTTCTTTCTTGGGAACGTAGGTTTGTGTGTTTTATCGTGTGGCAAGCCTACACGAGGGACATGTGTCTACGGGGTAGGTGCCTTGGTTGGAGGATTTTTTAAACAATTATAACGCGTATTCATGTTACATCAGGGAGAAAATCGACCCAAACTCCAGACCGTTAGATCGACACCGACCGAGAGACCTTCTTTACACTCGAGCCGTCTACTATAAGGTAACCAATAAAGTTCTTGCTGCTTTTAATGATCAAAAAGAAAATCACTTACAGAAAGAGTATCATATTGTTAGTCCTCGAAGTACTTTCCATCGGCATCCAGTACCTTCTGTCAACGTGGCTGCAGCTGTACAATACCCTTGAGGTAAAACTCGAGGGCTTTGGAAGCAAATAAGCCCGTGAGTGTTTGGCGCAAATCTGATTCATTGGTGAAGGATTTTCTACGAAGACAATTGTCCAAGGAATGGAAGAGGTGGTAATCTGATGGCGCAAGATCAGGTGGGTAAGGAGGATGGAAAAAAAGTCCCAACCATGTCGCCGTATGGTATTCCTAGCCACCAGCGCACATGCGGCCTTGCGTTATCATGCGTTAACCCTTTAACGCGCAGTGTTCCCGCTCTGGGAACACCAAACTCTGACGCTTTGACTGTTGCCAGTCACGAAGAATAGATTTGATTTCAATAAAAATAGTTGCGGTTGACATAGCTCCACGAGAATCCTTTACTTTTTAGCACGTCATTTCCCGAAAAAAGAATTGTCACGATTACTTTTAAACAGCACTGACATCTGCTGAAAAATGGAAGAATGCGAGAACAGCTGGATCGATTGTTCGACGCTGTAAAAAGGGCAGCCGTTGCCATCGCTCGACTTAACTACCAGCAAGATGGCGGACGAGTGAAACATTCATCGTGTGCCACAGATTTAGAGACCCTTTTTTGACAACAGCTGGCAGTGCGCACAGCCAGCTGTCGTCAAAAAAGGGTCTCTAGATCTTTGGCACACGATGAACGTTTCGATCGTCCGCCATCTTGCTGGTAGTTAAGTCGAACGATGTCAACGGCTGCCCTTTCTTCAGCATTGGGAAAGGGTTGCGCCTCAAAGGGGTTAACAGTACACTTTTGCGATTCACCAGTGCTGGCTCCTTCTGTTGCAATGCCTGTCGCACACATTCCAATAGCTGCGAGTACAGGTCCCTATTGACTGTTTGGCCCGTTAGTAACAGCTCATAGTGAACCACTTGACGACTAGTCCACCAGACACAAAGCTTAATCCTGACCTGAATTTTTGAAACCAATGACTTGCCGTATGTTTATTCACAGCAATATTTCCAAACACTTGACATGTTCGGCGACTTGATGTAGCTGCTGATAAGTCCATTTTGAAGTAGTGAAGCAAATAACACCGAAAGAGCTCCTTCGATACTTCCATTTCTCTTCACTACTGTACGAGTCACGATTGCTGAAAGTGCGCGGTGGACCTGCTTTTATAACAATTGGCATTTCTACTCTCGACCGAACGGTTTCTCAACCACGTCATACACTAATTTGCATACCTATTCTCACTTCATTTAATGGCAAAGCAAAAACAGCGAGAACTTTATTAGTTTATGTTCAGTGACTTACCTACGCCATGATGGAGCCCTTGCGAATATTAATAAATTTATTTATATGTTTTTACGTGTATGTTTTCAGTAGTAGGCTCCAATATAAAGAATGCACATTTTGAATATATCCTGAACAAAAAGTTATTTTTAGTTTTTGCGCTCTTTAATTAAAAAAAAAAAAGAAAACCACCCACAGTTAATAAACGATAATTCTTGAAATAACGATAAAACTTACATGTTCCAGCATGAAAATTTAAAGGAAAAAAAAGTAATTCCTAATCCCATTCTTTATTCTGTCATAATCTGTATAATGGAATTTAAACAACCCGATTAAATATAGTGTTTTATTATACAGATTATCCATCTGGAATCCTTTGAGTCAACACATCTCGAAACCACGGTGAAAGATCACAGAGTACCGGAAATATGAAGTTAGATTTTTACTCATTCATTCAGTCCAGGCCAGTGACCAAGCGATTTAAAATTTAATTTACATCTCACCAATCACTCCTTCCTCCGATCCAAAATGTCAACAAGTTTTGAAACTATCGGTTTCATTTTGACTGTTGGAAATTGGGACGTTAACCTCTCCTCGCAGAATTTTAATTCATCCCCCCCCCCCTCGAATTTTCAACTTTGGCGCGATTCTCTTAGTCATCCGTCCCCCGAAGGGCCAAAGGCTTTTCGCTCATTATGTGTATACCCATGGTTCTTCCGAGAAAGTCAATAAGATTATGCAAATACTACAATGCTGGCACCCTTTTAGTGCAGAGGGAACCTGGCTCCCGAGGGTTACCTAAATCTGGTTAGTGTCCATTCCATCTGAAGCACCCTGGTGTATGTACAAAGCACCCCACAGTAGATTTATCATTTAAAAGGTTTAATTTTTTCCTCTTTTTTTTTCTTGGCTTGGATCTCTGCATCACGTCTGGCCGGAGGCAAAAAGGGTGCGTGGTGTTTAAGTTTTTAAAGCGAAAGAGTGTGATTAGAGGATCGAATTTTTCCGTTCTCCGCAAGTATGCGGCTCAGAATGTACAGCATCCAGTTGTGCGATAAGTCGCGATTCTTCTTTCGCGATACAGAAAGCACAGTTTATACGTCTTTCAAGAAACCAACTTATTAATGAAAAGACATAAGTGAAACATTAATAAACCACTTTGATTATTACAGGTTTAACACTACTAATGCAATTTCATGTAAATATAATAATTTTAAGTTTTTTAAGTTACTAGTAAATTACTTTATAGTACTTTTTAAACTAAAAACAATCACTGAATTTGAAAGCAAAACATCATAAAAATGATAAAAATGATACATATATAGTAGTCTTTCGTATGCTTCATATCTTAATGCAATTGTGCTAAATTATTGTAATTATGCTATCATTATGTATACACTCTAAAAAATAACCGTAAATTCACTGGATACTTTCCTGGAAATTTTACGGAAACTTTCCGTATTATCAGATTCCAGGACTTTTTCCGTATATCAAGAATTTGGCCCTTACTGGCGGAAAAGCCCATCCGGTTTTCCGAGAAAGCTCTGGGGGGTCTAAAGACGTCGGAACAATTACCGCTTGAAGGAAACGAGGAAGTGGATTGGGGATAGTTTGAATTATAGTGTTTTATTACAAAAGTGGGTTTCGTACGAAGTTTTTACAATTTAGAAGGAAAGTGCCAATGAGAAAGGACAACGAAGTTAAAAATGTATTTTGGACGATATTTAATTACTGATCATTATATGATTTTATAAAATAGTGATTAAGAAAAATTTTATGTACAGATAATTTTAAAATTGTTTTATAATGAAGTCACAAGAAAGAAAAATATTATCTTGCTTCTAAAAATACTTTCTTTTCTTTCAGATATAGAAAAAATAAATCAAATTTTATTACAGTACACTCGTACTTTTAAAGAAAACTTTATTTCTATAAAGTATAAGAACATGTGTATGCACATTATACGCGCCCGGTACATACAAAAATAATAGATATAAAATTATGGGAAATGTTAATGTAAGAACTTTGTTTGCTACATCCATGAGCATACTGCTGCCTGATTCAGGATTCTGGTTCGCCTCTCGCCAAACAGTTAACGGTGTAGTTCGAAAAAACCATGGGATTTTGGTACATAAATACAAATAAACTAATTATGTAATGTTCTTCAAAATTTTTAGAATATCTTTTTACAATGTGCATTATACACTGTAATAAACGATAAACCTGTATCAGTAGCGAAACTTTAAGGAAAATTTCTTAAAAATCGAAAATTTAGCGGGATATGCCACTTTTCGAAACTTTTTTGCCGTGGAATTCCATGTTGAAGAATTTTTTCCGAAAGTTTTATAAAAGGCACCTTTATTTCTTTTATTGCAGTGTGTAATACAGCTTAGAAAGAATCCTCCTGAATTTTTTTGAGCCCCTGGTGCAATTCGCTTATTCTGATTTGTGTACTTAGACCGTGAGGGAGATTTTATTTTTTCGAACTGCACCCTTAAGTAGAATAAAAAGGTTTCCTGTTCGATTTCATCTATATTCAGAAAATAAAAGAAACCATCGACCAATATTCACACGTGGTAGTGAGTGGATAATACGTCAAACAAGTAACCGATTTCGACCCACCACTTAAGACCACCGTGCACATGCGGTGTACGTGCACGTAAAATCCGTGATTCAGAAAGTCTTTTCGACTGTCGCTAGCAGTTTCCAAGGGATGCAAATATTCAGAAGTCCCTCATATTTTGACGAGTAAATTATATTGGAAAATGCAAGTTGCTTCAAACGACACATTTCAGTGTTTTTCTCTGTCCTGGAAAACAAGCAAGAAATATTGAAAATAAAATAAAGAACATATATTCTTATGGCCATCATTGACGTATATGAGCAAGGGTTGCGAAAAATAATTCTTCCTGACTGGGTTCTGCTGAGTTGGGGGAGGGGGGGGGGGCGACTAAGCCTTTCCTACAAAAATTTCAGCCCCATTCTAGAAAAATTTACATTGCAAGAGTATGAGATGGAGAGGTTCAAATCACATTTCTCGAAATATTAAAAAACATTAATTTAGCTAACAATAATACTAACTTTAAGTGGAACTATGCACATAATTTTGTTGAATGTAAGGGAAAAAGGGTACCAATATGAGAGGAAATTAATTTAATTAGAAAGCAATATTTTTGAATCCTTTTAAAATTTTATTAGTCCTCCTTTGTTTTTCAAAACTGGCTGAACGTGCTATGTCAAGCAATTTATGTGTGGTCTTAAGATCTCATTTATGATTACCACACATAAATGACAAATTATTATTTTTCTTTATTGTAATTTATTCTTCCGTATGATATTTACCTTTTTAAAAATTTTAAAAATTAAAAGAAAAGAAAGAAGAATGAAAGGACACAAACGTAAAATGGACAATATTAGTATAATGAATTAATAACCCAACAATAAAACTAACACACTTATTGTGTGTTAAAAAATAAATTGCTCATAAAAGTAGAAAATAACAAAGAAAGCATATTTTATACGATTTAAAATTTTATAACTGATGCCCTAAAGTAAAAAGACTAGAAACTGTAAACATATATAGGACCGTAAAAATAGGGAGACATGGTGGGGCAAATAGGAAAATGGTTAAGTTCTGAAAAATTTTGAGCTAAATCTGTTTTAAAAACTGTTTTAACAACACATTTTTTTAATGTGGAAGAGATCGTGTGACTATAGTATTAATTTCCATCTTGTGTGCCTCTCCAAACACGTACTGTGTTCCTGTTCCCCAAAGCGCCGGCCTCGTCAAAATGTAATTAGCGATTTTCGAAACTAGTATTGCCATCTCACAGCATGTGGTGTCCAGCCAGACCCCGTTTTCTAAGAAAAAGGGACAGGTTCTCGGAGATCCCCTCCACTTTCTCAAGGTCGGCATGATTCTGCTGAGAGTCTGGAGGAGAGAGGATAGTTCTGCTCTGCTCTACTATATTCACCCATACAAAGTAAGTTAACTTTACACTTTTTTTAGCTGCATAAATATCTTGCCCTAATACTTTTTATAAGAATGTTTTTCATTATCAGAGCCTGATCATAGGTGGACGGGGCCCGGGAAAAGAGATTATTTTAGGGCCCCTATACTATCACAAGTATTTTAACTTATTTTTGTTTGCTGTTGCATTTTCCCGACATAAAAATAAAACATTTTTAAAGAATACTAAAATTGAATTAAAAATTACCTATTTATTTATACTTATTTAGAACAAGACTATGCATTTAAAAGTGATTTTAATATTTTTTTTAGCCCGTTTGTATTATTAGACGCGATAATTCAAGGAATGGCAATTACGAGGCACGGGAGCAAAGTTCCTCACTCCAAAAAATTTTCTTCATACACCAGAAAGTTCGAAATTTTCTTTACTTCATCATGAAATAAAAAATGTTAACTGATGGATATTTTGTACTAAGCATATATATATATATATATATATGGCCATACCATACGTTTCCAAAATCTCCTAACTTCTTGTTTATTGATCCATGAGTCTTAAAGACCATTGAATTAGAAGAACAGTAAATAAATCCCATTGAATTAGAAGAACAGTAAATAAAAGTCCATTTATTTTCAAAAATTATGCTATAGATATTACAAAGGAAATTTAATTGTAAAAATCTTATTATTGCAGTATTTATGAATGTGTAATAAATCATGATAACAATAAATCGGGAGATTTGGGAGCCCTTATTTTTCTGGGGCCCCGGGCTATAGTCACGCATGCCCGTATAATAATCAGGCTCTGTTCATTATACTAAAAAATTTCTCAAGCTGCCAAATTATGTTTTATTAGAAAATCATTCTATTTTTAATACTGATGGTTGGCTTATATATAAGAAGGCTATTTCACTTTATAAAAAATTTCTTTGGTTCCAAAATCACATAAAGAATATATTTCCTTTGAAATTTAGAATTCTTAAATGTTATTGATGTATACTAAAATATTAACTTTTTAATAATGTAGATAATTGATCATTTTATTTATTACTTTGTTCATGCAGCTATGCCTAATACCTTAAATATTAAATGAAGTTAGTAAACTGTACATTTTTATTTGATTATTTGGCTTATTTTCAGAAATAATTTGTAGTGTATTGCTTTTAAAAATTACTCAGTTGATTTTTTTTTTTATTTTCTCATGCACATAGAATTGCTATGCTATAAATTAAAAGTCAAATTTTAGGGTCTGGTAAAGTAAATGGAATTTTAAGAAGTGTGCAACTCTAAATCTTAACGAATAAATTGTAAAGAAATTACTATTTGGTCTTCACTAAAGAATTTTTTTTTAAATAATAATTTTTTTAAATAATTATTGATGTAGACCAAAATCCGAGGTCAAAGTTTTTGATGACTAATTTCAATCTTTTCCATTCCTTCTTCAGAATAAATATTTTTTCTTTAGCATTGTTTTTTTTTTAACCTCCAATCCCACGAGAGTGAAAATTGATACCTACTTTAATTATAAATTAATTTTTTAACCTTATGCCACCACACCCCCCAAAAAATCATTTAAAAATTTTCATTTCGAGTACAGATTTGGATATGATTGAAAAAAAAAAAAAAAAGCAAAGGAATTAAAAGTTGAAACAAAGAATACTCTGATTAGTCTAAAAATGTTTATGAAAGCAAACAAGAAATAAACTTAACATTCTAGAATTTTAAAAAACAAATAAAAGCTTTGCAATTACTCACAGAACCTTTAAAAACTTTTACCTTTAAAAAAAAAAAAATATTCTAGATATTGTAACTACTTTTCAGATATTCTGCTCTTCCCTATGGCAAAGTTGCTTTTTTTTTGGGGGGGGGGCAACTAATGTATTTAGAATCGTATAAATTATTTGCTTAATATTTATATATTTTCATCATATGAAAGTTACTTTATTAAGCTTTCCTTTTAGAAATATGTATTTAGTTTAACATATTTTAATAATATTAAGGTGTAATTTACATTTATGAGCCCTAATCTCAGTATGCTTTTATACATCTGCTTAAAATATCCTGTGTTGTAAGTTTTCAATTTTTTTTTATGTGTTTTATGTTTGAACAGAAAATATGTTTGACATTCTTTTATGTTTTCGTATCCATAAGTCATAATTGCTTAACTGTTTTGAATAACAATTGCAATGTTTCGTAAGATTTCATTTTTCTACATAATTCCTTAAAGGAAAAAACGAATTAAAACAATTCTACTATGAATGTGTGTCAGTGGCGTAGCCAAGGGGTGGGGGATAGGGGGTCACAACCTCCCCCCCCCCTATGAGGAATTTTTTGCCATACAAAATGTATATTCTTCACTCCCTTATCACACACACGTATACGTATATATGAGTTGAAGTAGTCGTAACCGCCCTCCCCATGAAAAATTTCTGGCTACGCCACTGGGGTGTGTGTATGTATATACTTGTATATATATGAAAGATGTTTTCGAAAACAAACACTAAAAGTAAAAAAATGATTATATTTTATAGAAATTTTTTTTACTAATCTAAATATACAGAATTTTACAATTTGTAGTATTTGTTAGTAATTTTTCAAATATTTTTTTTAATCCTGGAAAAATATGTTATTTAGATATTCCTTTTAAATATTCATGCAACAGGTTTATTGGAAAACTTTTGAAACATTTGCCATTTTTATGCAATATATAAATGTTGTTATCAGTGTTTGTTATATTACATAGTTGTGATATAACACTAATTTCAATGTAAGAAATTTTCTGCATTGTATTATGCATTAATTATATATAATTATTAATTTAAATTACTTTACAAATAATTATCAATAATGTCGCAAACTTTACGCCATGCATAATTACATATATATTGCTATTTTTTGATTCACATGTGATTTCGTCTTTTTCTGGTTTTCTTGAAAGGCATCCCTGTTTAGGCTTGCCATATATTTCTAAGGCCAAACGAGGACAAAACATATTTTTGTGGGGTCTTTAGTATAATTTCATTACAACGAATTTAAAGGGAAAATTGAACTGGTGATTCTGGAAAGTTCATTAAAGGGAAATTTCATTTATTTAATTAGTTCTAATGATTTTCTTTAATAAAAATATTTATTCGTTAATCGGAAATATTCATAAAAATTTAGTTTATTCTAATGAGATTTTACAGTATTTTTAGAATTATTTTATAAAGTAAGTTAAAAATCTTACCTTACTGGAATATTCAACTTTATTTATTTAGTTGTATTTTTCATTAGACATGACTGTTTGTTATGATGACATCATAAAAGTTACAACACGGAAGTTCAGAAATAATTTTGACGTTTAGAAGATGCTTAACATTACATACTGAAGGTCTATCCCCTTTCTGCCGACCAAATATTCCCCGTTACAGATGTCCCAGGCAAAGACACCCTAAACTATTTTGAACAATTTAGAACAAACTATTTAGAATTTTGCGACATGTAGTATCAGTCTTCTGTAGAGCTTTGAAAAATAGCTCTCCACTTATCTTCAGGCCCCACAATGGTCCATTGCATGAAGTATTGGAAATGATAGATGGCTGAAGTGTGAAAGTCAATGGTTCTCTGGCTAACCACATGGCTGTTGATCTAATGCTCTGGAGTTTCGGGTGGTTTGCTCCATATGTCACATGAATTAACATAAGCATCGCAAGCTGCTGATTATTGTGGAGGGGGGGGTGGAGAACAAAACATGCTCTTTTTTCCCCAATCATCATTAACATTTTATCATTAGTAAGACAAAATATTGGAGGGATGTGTCCCCTCGCCCATGAGCATTAAAACCCTTTAAAAAGTCCTCTTCCCAAGGCACCCCACCTTCTGCAGATACCTGATGTGGAGATTTGCCCTAAACACACTACACTCTACACTACACACTTTTCTTCAGTGGTGTCTGGAACCTCTGAATTTGAACCACCCTAAATAATCCCGGATTTTCTCAAATCCCAGGCATTATCCCTGTATAGCACTAAAAAGAAAAAGAGACTATAATCTCAGACATCTCCTAAGCCTACCCCTCTTTAAAAACAATTGTTTAAAAAATGGTCCCTTTTTCGCCAGAAATGCACCTTTTTGCCCTTTTCTAGATAGAAAATTTAGTGGAATCCCTATAATATTATAGAACCCTCTAAAATGCCACCCGCCCGAGGCATCGCCTTTTGGTAGATAACCCTCGATTAGCTTTGCTATAAACCCACACACACACTTTTTTTTTTTTTTTTTTTTTTTTTTTAAGCAGTCCTTTTATATTCCTGAAAAACAGATGGACTATTATTTAGATTGCCAAAGTAATTTGACAAATTAAATTTTAAGCTTACTTTTTATATCGCTAAAGTAATATAATCGTGTTGTATGAACTTAAAACTTACGTAATAGCTGATGACTGTATGTTTAATAAAGTAAATGAGTATAACACTTGATCACATGGTACCTTGTTACCATACATTTTGAAGCACAAATTCTGTATAGTGTCTTCGTGATAGGGGTTTAGCACTCAAAAGACACAAACAAGTTCAGCTGATTTACAGAGAGAAAACCGAGCGCTAACCTTTTAGGAATTTCTATGAGTAAATGTGATCGTTTCCCCGGTGGACTATTAACAAGTTATTTGTAGCTTATTAGGGCCAATCAGCCCAAAACTTGGTAGTTATCAACTTGAGAAAAATAAACTTGTTTATTTATAAATTTGTTTATTCACTTTCAGATTTAAAAATTTCATATAAAATTTATTGTATTCGTTCTAACAAAACATTAATTTTGATGAAATATTTATTTCATTCAGGTGGTTCAATTTTTGCAGCAAGTGACTTCATCATATTCATGGACAAGGTTCCAGTAATGCGGACAAAAAAATTTCGTCGGTGCTGTTTCAAGAATACCCCTATAATTGGAATTTATACAACGGTAAATGGTGCCTTTTTTCTTTCTTTTCCTTTTATATATTCATCATATATGTAGTTTGTGTAATTTTCTAAGCTTAGTAGTGTGCATATCACAGGGATATTTTACAACATGAATAAGTTAATTTGTTGCCCTAAATGTACCTTGGAAGCATGGATTGACAACATCAAGATTATTTTTTCATATGCGTTATTACTCCATTTATTATTATTATTATTCTTATTTAATTTACCCCCTTTTTTCCTAGCACGGTAGCATTCATTTATGGAATAATTAACTTATTATTTAGCTTTCAACAATCTGATACCATGAATACTAATTAATTCCTGTATTAATCTCATTCGTTTTCTGAAAATTAATAAACACGTCACTGCATTTTTTTACAAAGTATTGTATATTAAAATACGAAATTTAATTTTTATGTGGTCCCTCTTTTCCTATCACTAATATTTAGAATATGTTGCTTAGTGTCTAAGAACCCAAATTAAAAAGAAAAAATCATATCTCTAAGTGTAAGTTTCGGTAAGTAAAATTATTATTTCACGAATTTGAAGGCGTTTAATTGTCATTTTCAAAGAAATAGATCATTATTTAACTTTTATCAATTTACAGTTTGTCCCCTAAGTTTAAAGAAACGTTTTTCTTCTTTTTCACTTTGCAGTATAATGAATTTATTGCTTTATTGTGATTTAAAATTACTTAATTTACACCAATTAATAAGGCAAACGTATTTCCATGTATATTTTTATTTTATGTAATTACTCTGTTTAAAAATTAAGAAACAAAGCATTATATAGGGTGTGTCAAAAAGATTGAAACACGCTTTATTTTTTTACCAATAAAAGTAAGTGGTGTAAATTACAAAAATGTTTAAATTAAGGTAGAAAATAAAGTAATAAGTTTAAAAAATTGTAATTACAACGCTCATCAATCTTCAAAATCTTGCACTTTTTGAATTAGAAAAATATTATTCGACTCACATAAGTATGATTTTAAAAACCGCACATCTGTATTTTTAAAACTGAAGAAGTTATGTTTGTCCAACACTGTGAGTCCCTAATACTGTGAATGGGGACCATCTATCACAGGGGAAATGATATTTTTTGACGTATCACAAAAAAAGATAGAACTGGATGATATTAGCCATATGCAGCTCACGGGCCCCATAAGGAGTACGACTGCTTTATAGGATCTCTGTGCCATACTTTGTTTAGATTCATGTGGTAAAAATTGTCGACACACATTAGCATATTTTTAATCATAAAATTTCCACCGTCAGTTTATGGTCTCTATTTTACGGAAAAGTGGCATAAGTCAGATTTTTTTTCTTTCAACGTGATTCAGTACATTTTAAAGATACAGTTATACAGATATGCGGTATTTTTAAATGATATCTCCAAATTGAACACAACAATTTTCTGATTGACGAAATTTGTGTAAGAGCCAAAATTAAAATTTGTAACTTTTTGAAAATGAATGAGAGGAATATTTCAAAATGTAACCTTAATTCTACTAATTCTACTACCTAACCTTAATTCTACTACCTACTTTATTTAAAACATTTTTTTTTTTTCAATTTACACTGATCACTTATCTTTAACAAGAATAAAAGTAAAGAGCGTTTCAATCTTTTGGGGACGTCTGTATATGTGGCAGTCATTTCGCTAAACAATTTTCTCTAAATTTAACACAGTTACAAAAAATTACTCTAAAATTTTTTAAGTTCTTAAAATTAAAATTTGCCTTTGAGATCAATATAACCATCAGTTTAAAATCAATATACTAATATTGTTCAGTAATTTTAATTTAAACTCATCATAAAGATATATCTACGTTTGGAGTAACTTTTATTAAATGCATTGCAATATAGCAATTTCACTGCTATATGAAATTGCTATATGAAATGTATTTAAGAACAGTCAAAAGTATTATTTCAAGTACAGTCAGAATATATAACCACATTACAACATATATGTCAGATAATAATGTACTTATAAGAGAGATACTACTGCTGTTTTAATTTTATTTGTAATTGAAGTGTATAATAAATATTTTTTCTCCTTGAAATTTAAGATATATTTTCTTTTGCAGATGCTTAGCGGATATAAATCCTGATAGAGGAACGAAGTATGAAAAGAAAAAACTAAAAATGCTGTGAACCCCAAAAATTTAAACCTTAGTAATTTAATCCAATATAACTAAAAAATCTTAAAATTGTAATTTCTTGTTATTTAATAATGTCTTACAATAAATTTCTATTATTTTGAATTGTATGTTTACTCTCTGATTTTTTTTCTCATGATGGATTTTTTTTTATGGCAGTAGATTTGTCAGCACAACATTTTTATAAAATAATACAATTCGCATTAAGTCAATTTATTATTCGGAATTGTTTTTGTGTGCATGCTACAAGTTTAATAATTGCATTATATACACTATCATTTTAGAGAAAAAGATATAGTACCAAAAAAGATTTTTAAAATTAAATATTTGATGTTTTTTTGTTAATGTGCTTAAAATTTAGATATCAGAAAGCAATTTATATCAGTAGAACTTATGCTGCCACTCATTAGCAAAACTTTAACTCCAGCAATGTCAATCTAATTTTTGTAATTTTTATCTTTCAATAATATTGATACAAAATGAAGCAATATTCATCGTTGATATAAGACAATTTAACTTATGTTTAATTACTGTAGATAGGTTTAAGCTGAATACAATAATTTCAAATTTGATTTAGAATTCTATTATCTGTATGAACAAAATAAATCTAATTACTTCCCCTTGTATTAATATATATTGGTAATATACTAATATATATTAATTAATATTTGCTCTCTTTTATAGCAGAACAATGGTTCAACATATGAATTCTACCAATTAAAATTGCAATGAATTTACTTTGCACACATTAGTGAATTATTTATATCTATTATCTTCGTTTTTAGGAAAGTTTACTAATTGTGAGCAGTCGTTAAAGGATATAAGGTTTTCATGGGGAAAAGTAGAATAGTTTTTTATTGTTCTATTTATTTTTTTTAAAAAAAAGAGCAAATCCGGCTCATGCGGTTTCCATAGACCAGGAACGTAGATAGAAAAAAAATTGGGGGTGGCTCAAAGTGGAAAAGTAAAAATTCTCACAAAAAGGCTTGATTATTATCAGTTTGCTAACAAAAATTCAAATTTCGAAAGTCGCCCGGGCTCTTTGAGCCAACCTTTTGGCTGCGTCTTTGCCTCAGATATTGCCCGACTTTGAGAGGTGTCCGGATTGGGAGAATTTCACTGTACTTGCAAAAGGTATATATGTACGATTTATACATTATGCAAACTATGACGGCAAGAAAAATCTGAGAACAGTTGGCTCCTATACGTTACACTATTTTAAGGTCCTGCAAATAGCCTGCTAGGTTACTGAATTATAATTTATAATTATTATAATGCTATGTGGAATTTATGTACACAGAAGAAATAAAAGTTCCTATTTATATATAGTACATAACTCTTAAAATGTTTGTCTCGTACAAAAAAGAAAGAAGTCAAAAATTTAAATTCAAAGTGTAAGCAATATTCTCATAAAATCAACGTTCTTCTAAATTTCACTTTTAATTTTTTTTCAAGGGTTTGCTGTTTTTAATAATGTTTAGAAATTATGGTTCTAATTGCATTATTTTAATAATATTCAGTGGAGGATACAAATTTACTCGTAAATAGCACCTGATTTTATAACAGTGTTCCCCTAGCATTCTCCAAATCAGATTTTTTTTTTTTTTTTTTTTTTACAATGAGCTTATATAATTAATTATTTATCTAAGAAAACTGATCCTGGGAAGAAAAAACATACACACAAAAATTGAAATAAAATAAAAAAAATTGAAATAAAATAAAAAAATAAATGAACAGAAAAATGTTAATTGCGTAACGTTTCAGAAAGTATTTTGTTGAGAGGAATGCAGAAACATGTTATCTTATGGATGTTTAAGATAACACGTTTCTAAATCAGTATATTGTCAAATTGTACATTATGGTCAATTTATGAGTATATTGTCAAATAATTTTTTCTACTTAGATATGGAAACGATTGTTTTACGGGATTTTCCCGAAGTCTTCAAAATACATAACTGTATAATAATATATAGGAATTTTAGAGAAAAAGATAACCAAAGATAAGATAATACAAAAAAAAAAGATTGTTTAAATTAAATATTTTATATTTTTGTTAATGTGACATAATGTATTATGTCAGCAAATTTAATTATTTGTCAATAATTAAAAGTTAATGTGTTAATTTAGGCATCAGAAGTCAATTTTATATCAGTAAAATTTTTGTGACAATCATTTCCCTTATGTATTAATAATATTGATACTTAACGATGCACTGTATGTACTGTATATAACTATACAATACAACAAAACTTTCTGTTAAAAAACGGAAAAATTGAAATACGGAAACTTTATAGACCTAGGAAATTACACTGATAATAACGGAAAAAGTAAATAATCAAAGTACGTTACAATGCTGGAAAATGTCCCGTTCAAAAACGGAAAAAATAAAATACGGAAGTCCGTTCAAATACCGTTCAATCTGTGAAAAAACGGAAAAAGCAAAATACGGAAATTATTAATTTCACAAAATTTATCCGGTAAAAAACGGAAGATTTAGGATACTGAAATATGTTTTTATACCGAAGAATATCCTGTAAAAAAACGGAAAAATCAAAATACAGAATTTTGTTATTTCACGGAAATTATGCAGTAAATAACGGAAAACCATTAAAACGGAATTTTGAAAATAACGGAAACTGTCCAGGAATTTACAGAAATAAAATTCCGTAAATATACGGAAAAAGTACTGGCGTCTCAGCTGCCAGTACTTTTTCCGTATTTTCACGGAAATTTTTTTTACAGTGTAATTATGCTCAGACTTTCAATAAAAATACATACACACATAAGTCGTCTAATATACCGATTGTCTGAGTATCAATTGCAGAATTACAGTTTAAATTAACTTCATGCAGCGTTTTTTCACTCGTGTTCTGACAAACAAAATAAGCTCTAAGGTTTTCAATATAGTCAATTGCGCTCTTAAAAGAATGTGAAGTAACTTCTTCACATTCTTCTTCATCAAATGCTCAAATTAGCACCACCAGATAACTAAACTATATCCCCCTAAATAGGATATTAAAGGCAGACAGAAAAGTTTCGTATTTTAGGAAAATCAAAAACTTATAACCGATATTGTGTGCCCTACAAGTAGTACTGTTGCATTAAAACGAATAGGAGTGAATCGGAAATTCACAAAAACGACGTATATACGTTACTTGCTATATACTAGACGTAGCTTACTGAACGACGCTTATTTTATAACTAATTTTTATAGAAGGAGAAAACGAAAGTCTGAAAATACATTACCGTCTATCGTTAGTCATTTTTTAAAGCGCATTTCTTAGACATTTTTAAGCCAAACAAAGCTGAATTAATATATTAGGTTGTAACGAAAGTTTCCCGCCACCATAAATATCGTCTGTGGCGGTCAACACGAACAATCTAAGTTCGCGTTGTCGTGTTTGCTCATATTTTATCAAACAATTTTTGGCATTTGAAAGAAAGAGACTCGTTTTAGAACACTGTGTTGTAAAATCTTAAAAAAAAAATCGTTATCATTAAGTACAAGGTGTCTGAAATGGAACTATCACGCTACCAGATTCAAACCATCATTTACTTCCAGTTCTGTTACAAAAAGTCAACTATAGAATGTAAACAAATTATGTGTACAGCTTCAGGTACTACTGTTTTATCATATGGCACTGTGAAGGTTTGGCACTGAAAGTTAAAAACAAGGATTCAAGAAGCAGAGCTTTGTGGCCGGCCGACTGATGTTGATGAGGGCCACCTGCGCGAACTTGTTGAAGAATATCAGTATTCAACCACTCGAGAACTAGCTAAGGTGTTAGACGTCAGTACATGCCTATTAGTCGTGCTATGCATTACATAAACTTGAGACGCAAGCTCAATCGCAGGTGCCTCATGAGCTGACTGAAGCAGTATTGGCGGAAAACTTTCGTTACAACCTGATATAAAGATGAAGTTTGTTAAAAAATGCTCTTTGAAGGTAAGAATATAAGCAACATTCACATAGTTATTTTAGAGAGGTTACATTCCCTACTTGGTGGCTATTGTTTTTTTCCCGAAATGATCGTTAAAGGCTGTGCTGTGCACCAGCGTTTTGCGCACTCCAGGCTATAGTTGGACCACTATCCATGCTTGGAGGTCGCAGTGGGCACAGAAAAGGAATATTCCCGTTGAGCCTTTCCTACGATTGGACGAATAGGTTAATCGTTTGTAAACAGTAGTGCTCGTGTTAGAAAGTTCCTTATTATCTAAGCTTTGGCTTGACTAATACCTCTTAGATATTTAAAAAATAAAAATATTGAATAGATACGTACATGCATAAATACGTTATCCCGAAAGGTCGTTTAGTGAACTTACAGGAAAGGCTGGTCCCACCATGGCCTAGTGCATAAAGTCACAGAACATGGTAGATGAAGTTTGAAGGTCCATCCTTCTGGCCTACAACGCAGCTGTCTATGTAACGGTCTAGAGTTCTGGGTGATTTTACCGTTACCATGGAACCATACCGTTGCTGTTAAATTATATAGGATAAATAAATAGGCCCAGCCATTGATAAATGAAAAAAAAAACACAGTTGGCTATCTCATCCGCACACCCGGGAAAGTTGGCCATTGTAGTACGGGAGAGATGGCCACTGATAGATTTATCCTTCCCATTCCCTTTTCCTATCATACTACTAGCTTTAAGTTATTAGAAGATTTTATTAATGTTGGATAAGTCATGATGTCATGGTGGCACGCTAAAAAAATAAAACCCTCCACTTCAACCTGTGATCTTATTACCTCAAGCTGATTGGAGTCGTGTGGATAAGCCATGGGCCTCTCACACTTACGCCCAGTGTTCGAATTTTGACTTGTTCAATTAGATAAAAAAAATCTAATCTAAGTCCGCATGCCAGTTCTGATTGTGTATTAACAGCCTATAGCACTAAAATTAATAAAACATTAAATGAAAATTCATTAAAATTCATTTATCCATTAAAATTATTTTCAGTAAAAATATAAATATTTTTTAACTGTGAAAGCTTTTTATTGTGGAACGCTAACATGCATAAAATAAAAATTTAAACTTGAAAATACTGGCTGCAAAGAAATGAAAGTTTCAATGATAAGAAAAATAAATATATATAGATATAGATATTTCGATTTTGTAAAAGATGAATATTTTGAAGTATTCAAAATATTTTTAAAAGAATTCGAGACCGCCGAAATTTATGGCTTAACGAATGTACAAAAATTAAGGACTAAGACTATTGTCTCGAATGCTTTTTAAAATACTTTGAATATTTAAAATTTTTCATCCCTTGCAAAAGTCAAATATCTGTAAATTCTCTAAAACTTTCTTAGAGATGATACATTTATTTCTTTACAGCCTGTCTTTGAAAATGTAAATTTTTATTTTATGCATTTAAGCTGAACACACACAAAAAAAAATGCATCTTCTGTTAATTTTTTTTAAAATTTAAATTTTCCTTTTTCCATGTACGCATACACTGAATACACAATTAGACATCGACATGAAATAATTTTTAATAAACGCTTTTTTAAAAACTAAGTATTTTTAAGTAACGTTTACTTCGACTCGTTTCATTCTCTGACTCTGAGCTAATGAAACTTCTTCAGGCTTCCTTTAAGCAATATGAAGGTCTCTTTGCAAAAAAAAAAAAAAAAAAAAAAAAAATTTACAACCAATCATATCATGCCTTTTCCTTGGTCTTATTAGATTTTGCTTTATCTTTAATTGTTCAGAGAATTTTAAAGCAATCATTCTCGTATACTTTTACATTTGCATTGTTTTAATGACTGAAAAGTCTCCCCCCCTCCTATTTTCTTCCCCAAGCATTCATGTTGGAGCCATTGATCCTTTCCTATCATTGTCTATCTTGTACTTTCTCCAATGGATTTCTCCAGAAATGATATACATGACCGATGCTTTGCACGCAGCATTTATTCATATTTTTTACACAACGTATGGCAGATTTCAATTAATCCTTCGTTCGACTACCACGCGTAGGCTTTCGGGTAGTATTTGTTTTGTATATACAGCGTATCTCCGAATCATGGGCCAAAATTTAAGTGCAGGTAAAATACATATAAAGAATCTTTTTTTTTTGTATAGCAATTTGGGGTAGAAAACGAAAAGTACCATGTGGTTTCAGCACGAATGAGCGCCACCCATTTCCGCAATGATGCGCATAATTATCTCAGAATTATCTTTTTTTCGCTTACACTTTTCATTTCTGATACTCTTTGAAAAGTATAGGCGGAAAAATGGAAATGATGAGGTAGTTACGCACATTATTGCGAAAATGGGCGGATCTCCATCCTGCTGAAATCGCGAGGCACTTTTAATTTCCAACCCCACATTGCTTTACAAAAAATACTTCTTTTATGTATTTTACCTATTCTTAAAATTTGGCCCATGAATTCGGAGACAACCTGTATAGCAAAAATAATCAGATATTAATACATAAATTAACATGGCTGTCTTAACCTGACTTCATATGGTCATCTCTCCATTTTTAAGGGGTGAGATAGGTACATTCGAAATTAAAGTAATAAAAAAGCAAATAGATTGCCATTTTGAGGGTAAAATAAACTTAAAAATATGAATTACGTAATCAACTCACAACAACACAAACAATTACATGAAATATGGTGTTCTCGAATGATGTATGAAGCTACTATAAGATTTTAGCACCACTATGCAAAATAAATATTTATTTATTTATTATATATTAAATTTTCATTCAGTTTTTTTAAATCATATATTGTTTCCGAGTGTCGTTTGAAGTGAACTATCTGCAGTTCAGTTTCAACAAGTGAATGTACCAAAAAACATTTCGACTGGCTATTTCTAACGTAAGGTAATCTCTAACGGATTTAGCCTATATTTTAACGTGTAACTGCTAAATGTTTCGAAATCAGCTATTGGCTGGAAGTTTAGAAACAACACATATAAATTCTATGTCGTCAAATGCGGCTGTGATAACAACATATTAAACGTTCAAGAAGTGAGAAGTTCAGTTAAATTAATTTTTGCCACACGGATGAATTTATAACTTATTTTTCTGTCCCAATTTTTACTTCAGGTCCATGGTAAAATCTGTTGAGACAGCAGAGTTTTTTAAATATTAAGGTCATCTAATCTGTCCAGGTTCAGGATTTTCGTGCTTTTGACAAACATCAAACTGCTTGGACAGTAGATTATCAAACTTTTCTGTTCTCTTCATGTTATCAGAGGATAAAACAAATAATCTCAAAGTCATTTAAATTAAATAAAAATCTTTTTTTTTTTTCTAAATTGAAAATTATATATTTATAGCATATATTAAGTTATTGTTAAAAATAAATTTATTTAAAGCCGAGTATTTGTTCTGTAGTATTTTCTTATTGATGAAGATTCTGTAATAGATGTAAATATTGCAGAATTAGGTGAAAACGACGAAGAACGTCTAGAAAGTAGTACTCGTTTGATAATTAAAAAATAACAAAGATTTCGGAACACACAAGCATTTTATATCTACAACGGGCATTCAAAAAGTAACACTTGTTCCTCCACGGATTGCAACATTGCGAAACAAGATCGAAGCTTAATCAGACGATAGTTCAGTTCCATGGCTTCTAACGGTAGCAATTTCATTCGGATAGTGACAATCGCTGGTGCGTACTACGAGAAGGAAATGCCGCATAAAATGGAAGCTTACTCCAAGGGGGGCCAGTTCGGGACTGTACGGTGGATGCTGCCAGACCTCCCATCCAAAGCTGCGAGCCAAATCCTGTGCTGTGTGTGCCTTGTGAGGTCTTGCATTGTCATGCAAGAGGACAATGCCTTTGCTTAAAGCGTTTTGCCCACAAAAACGTAGTGTAGCGCTTACTTCAACGTTGGAGTAAGCTTCCAGTTTACGCGGCATTTCCTTCTCGTAGTACGCACCAACGATTGTCACTATCCGAATGAAATGGCTACCGTTGGAAGCCCAACGAACTGAACTATCGTCTGATTAAGCTTCGGTCTTGTTTCGCAATGTTGCCATCCGTGGAGGAACAAGTGTAACTTACTTTTTGAATGCCCCTAGTAGATGTACTTACATTAAGCTGTTTTACAGCATAGTCATTTCGTACATTTACCTACTCATCATTCTGCAGAATAAATTTTGAATGCCTTCATCGTGTACCTCAGCCGCCAACCTATTCAGAAATGCACAGTCCTTGGCCAAATTCCTGTGACCATTAGCCATTTTCACACACAATTCCAGTGCTTTTATACTAATAAAACGTGTTGGTAAATATTAACGAAAGCCACTACCGCAAGCCACTAACGAAAGCCATTACCACTACCGTAAAACGGCAATTTATTTCTAGAAGTTTTACCTTAATACAGGAAGCAACAGATGAAAGATGTGGAGTGACTCCAGTCAATTCGTACCCTTGATAGTAAAGAATTATTTTAGCCCTGTAAAAAACTATAAATCCTACATGCATCAAAATCTATATGGCCTGTAGGACGATGACCTATAGTATACATATCCAATTTACGCTAAATCAAATGCATCGTTTAAACGCTAGTGCACTTTCAAGAATCTGAGTCCATAGGCAGTAATGTGTAAGAATTCCTTTTTGTAGCCCTGTAAAAAACTGTATTCTATACACACTGGTCGTAAGAGGGTAGTCTGTGCTATACCGAGTGGTTATAAAATAAGTATCGCTAATTGGAGCTGCCTTTAGCTTCAAAGAATAGTCCAAACGAAACCGAAATCGGTGCACTTATTAATCCATAAGAGGGAAGAATGGAATAATAATAAAAAATAGTTGCAACGATCGCCGACAGATGGTGCTTCCAAATTCCCGTGAAATCATCAATAGATTCCTCCCCAAATGCCGTTGAAACCATCAAATAGATCAAGAATCGGCCATTTGTATCCGTAACGTGGTACGAGATGCCTCTTAGTTGATCGAGCTTTGGTTTTAAAACTACTCTACGTTAACAGCTGAAACATTTCAGCTAGTTTACGTGAATTTAGGTGGGGGTGTGCTAGGAAACCAATACCTCTCGCCACATAAGAAAAAAATTGTAACTGCAATTGAGGATACCACATTATCCGTAACATCTTTCAATAAATTAGGTATGCCACCTGGTTTTACCTTTTCATTTTGTGTTCTTGCATTATACATTATGCATTGAAAAGTGCCACCTGTCGGCGATTATTGTAACTATTTTTTATTATTATTCCATTTTTCTTCGCCCTTCCCGATTAGTAAGTATACCGATTTTCGTTCTATTCAGATTATGCCTTCAAGCTACTGACATCTCTAAATAGAGATACTTATTTTATAACAGCCCTGCATATACTAAATTTGACCGCAATCTAATGCTCCGTTTAGAAGCTATAGTGTTCGAAAAAACAAATTTGTCCGCGAAACAGATTTTAGCATCAAAACAAATCTGTGTGCGAGAAAACCCACTTTATTGCCCCGATTTGGCAACTGAAGACTTTTTTTCTATTTCCAAAAATTAAATGTTCTTTAAAAAGGAGACCGTTTCAGTGTCTTTGAGGACATCCAACGGTCTTTGATCTACAGACTGTTGGAGGTACACAATTCGGACTTTCAGCGGTCTTTCAACAATTTATATGATCGATGTAAGCGTTTCATTACTTATTTGGTGCATTGTGTTTAACAGCACAGCTTTGCGACACTTCACTATCCAGAAATTATATGACATTTCTTAAGTCAATATGCGGATTCACACAGGTGTTAATAATTTTTTTAAGTATCGAGGTCTCATGTGTTATCTCTTTCTTAAAAAATGTTTTCCAAATCAAGCATGCAAATATTATACTAATCGTTGTTTGACAACTTTAGTGTAGCTTGTTTTATTTTCTGCTGTAAAAAATCGAATTAAAGCTTAAAAAATGGATTTAAACCAACGCTATAAGTTTATTAATTTTTTATAAAGAGTATAATAGAAAGATACTTTAACGATATACTTAAAAAACTATAAGAATAATACAAAGGCTGCCTAAAGGCATTGGGATGCACAATTTTTTTAAGTATATGATTAAAAAAATTGTTAGCATATAATGTACAGTTTCATTATGTTTAGAGAAAGTATATTTTTAATCTGATATGTTGTACGAGAACATCAGATAAAAAAAAATATCTATTACCTTTTTGAAAATATGAAAAATTACTCCTCACTCTCAGTGTTAGTTTATTAGCCGATAGCTCAAGAATAAACAAAACACGGGTGCTTGGTTTTTAAAACTTACACGCCGTGTTTGCCTAACACCTACAGAAAACCAAATTTGAACAGTGTGGAAGGCTTGTTTTTTAATAACATCATATTTTGCTCGCTAACGTCCTATCCAACACACAACTAATCCGCATTCCCAAATTAAATATTTAATTTTATTTTCCGGGAGCCATTCTTCGAGGAGATCTTAAGCCCTCACCGCTGAAATCTTTCAAAATTGCAAGAGTAATCTTCGAAAATCCCGAATTTATTATAAACGAAAACAAACCTCCGTTTCCTCCACCGCAAAATCAACCGATAGCAAGTTATTAATTTCCAGTTGATCTAAAATTAAATCGAAAATGTATCCTCGGAGAATGTAACACTATCCGATTACGATTATTTTACTTGATTTATCATCCGGGGCCTTCTACACGCCAATGATTTGGGGCGAATCGGAAATCGTCTGATTTTGCGGTTCGGTAGAGTAATTTTAAGCCTTGTTTTCTAGCGTTTGTTGAGTTTCAATCCGTTAAAACACGGGATGCCTCGCTGATTGTAAAATGAGGTTTAATTAAATTATTTTACGGGGCATGTTCTCGGGGATAAAATTCTCGGAGATAAAAGAAGTTTCGAAGCTGAAGGGATTATATTTAATTTTAAAAGAACCAGCTTTTGTGCTGGAAGGTGATCAAAGTATTCCGTATCTTAAACAAAATCGCGCAACATAGTACTTGCCAGAAAAAAATTCTTGTATTCGGTTTTATTTAAGAGCTACTCTGAATCATTCTCTCAAATTTTAATAGAGGGTTATAGTATGTTGTAAGTTGTTTTTGTTTTTATCAGCAAATTGTCTAAATTTTATACTAAAGGGAAAAACTGTTGCAAAGCTCGGATAAAAAGTTATTCAAGATGTGTGATTTGAAATACTCTTGATCCGTGAACGGGCGTTACAGCATGCTGCCTATACATCCGAATCAAAGCTTTTGTCACTTAATGATGCACACTATTGAAAAATTTTGAAATGAGTCATGTTTGACTCATTTCAAACTCACTCATCCTATTCAACCAACGTTTCCAAGTGATATTGTTGAATGTTTGTGACATCAACGCTACCTCTTGTGATCTTTAGCAGCCGTTTCAAACCTGGCATCTACTAATACTGGATACGTCGGAACACGGAGTGCGCGGTTTTCAGTTCCTGTGCTTTGCAATTACCTGTTACCATTTCATGTTCGATCAATGTTTCCAAGTGATATTGCTGAAAGTTTGCTTGTGTAACATGTATTTCGGATTTGTGTGCTTGGTTCGAAGCCCGGTGTTTCTGAATGTTTGTGACATCAACGCTATCTCTTGTGATCTCCAGCAGTAGTTTCAAACCTGGCATCTACTGATGCTGGATACTTTGGAATGCAGTGTGAGAGGTTTTCAGTTCCAGTGCAATGCACGTGTCTTCTAAATATTAGTAGCAACTTTTTATCTGAGGAAATGTGCGCCAGGCCATTGTACGTTTTAGAATCGAAAACTTCAAATAGCTGTGCTCTCTGCTACCAAAGCTTTGTGGACGCTGGTCTTTATAGAGCATTTCTACGTAACGTTTCAGTGACGTCACCTGAAAGGCAGGCTACTGCATATCTTTTCTGCTCAGATTCTTGTTTTGTTTTCCTACCGTATCAAACACAGAAAAAGGATATAAGAAACGTGAAGTTTATCCTTAATCACTTCAAAACATGAAAATGCCGCTGGAAAATCTCGGAGGTTTGCTCAAGCAATTCGATCCATTCCAACCACCCAAAGATTTTAGTACTTTACTTCAAATGTTGACAATCGAGAATGGTTCTCTAACCTCCACACAGCCCTGGCTACCTTATCATACAATACACTACTGGCCATTAAAATTGCTACACCATGAAGAAATGTAGATAAAAAAATGATATTTATTGGACAAATATATTATACTGGAAATAACAAGTGATTAAATTTTCAGGAAATTTGGGTGCATAGATCCTGAGAAATCAGTGCCCAGAAAGACTACCTCTGGCAGTAATAACAGCACTTATACGCCTGGGCATTGAGTCAAATAGAGATTGGATGGCATGCACAGGTACAGATGCCCATGCAGCTTCAACACGATACCATAGTTCATCAACCGTAGTGACCCTCTCGAAAACAAAACTCTATATACGTCCAGCAGCCTAGCGCACCTACATAAAGTTGTATTTAGATCATACTAGCCGCATCCAGTGACTAGTTGGTCCGCCATATTAATGAATCTTGTTCGGAGATAATCCTGTTTCTCACGGGCTTCCTTGGTAATGAAATCTCACAGATCCTGAATGGAATTTAAAATTAAGATGGTTAGAAACAGGGGCGGCCCTAGGGTAAATGGCGCCACCTGCTAACGTAAAAATGGCGCTCCCTTTTACGCTCTACTTAGTTTTTGAGTTCGAAATGACGCCCCTTCGAAGCCGGTGCCGCGATGCGATGCTTACCTTGCTTATCGCGTCGGACCGCCCCTGGTTACAAAAATAGGATGGTTTAATGGTAGAAACCTATAGAAAGGAGCAAATTATTTTCGTCCTATATTAATACTGAAGAGCTTTTGGATATTTTGGCCGTTATCAAGAAACGGAAAGGGAAAAAAAAAGAGTAAGAAAATCTGAAACACTTTTAGATTTTAAGTACGCACTAAAGTGATCTATATTAAAAGCGTATCATAATCCATGCGTCTTCCCTGTGTCACTATTCATGAGTGTGATTAAACAAAATGTATTTCTAACATCCTTTTTCTGGATGTAATACAATAGAAATAGAAGTGATACAGTGGGTTTCTCACAAATATATATTAAATGCTGCAGATCTACTTGCTAAAGAAGGTTATATTTTTGCAAGCTGTGAGAAAAAAGCATGCTGATGGTTTGTCACGTGATTCATTCGATCAAGATTCCATAACATAAAATGAAACCGTCAAACAATTATTTCATATTCTCCTGCGAATAAGGAAATATGATATGAGATTTTTATTTATTTATTTATTTATTTTTTGAGAGGTTGGTTGATTGAGACCCTCGTCCAGGGGGCTGTCGTCTCGATTGTTCTGAAGAAGAGCTTAGCGACGGAAACGAAAGAGGCAAAGGAAATCTGATGTTTTATTTATTAAATCTGCGTGTTCTATAAGTTTGTGCCATCTGTTGACCGCTCTGTAAGATAAAAACTGAATTGTATTCTTTTTTTTTTAGATATAAGATAGATTTTTGTATATTATAGGAACAGGTTTTTTTTGCGAGATAAAAAGTAGCCTATAAGTTAATCCAGGACTTTAACTGTCTTTATTCCAAATTTCATTCAAATCCGTCAAAGCGTTTCAGCGTGAAAGAATAATAAACATACATACAAACATTGACATTTATAATATTAGAAGGATTTTGTAACTCTGAATACGCACACACACACACACACACACACACACGCCAAAAGAAGAAAAAAAATCTCCCAGCATTTCTAGCTAATAGCATGACCATATCTACACCCGCGTTTCCATGAAAACAAGCTATAGCTTTTTTTTTTTTCTTTCTGGAGGGTTGGGGGTGAGGGGGCAGAACTTAACTGTCAGCGTCATTATTGCCTCATTGAAATTCAGCTTCATTTTTCCGTTACTGTAAGCAACAAACATATCTTTCAGTGTTTTTTTTGTGAATCAATTACCTGACCAGTGGAAACATAAATTTCTACGCATTGCACCGAAGAATCTGCAGTATCGTATGCGATGCAAATTATCTTTAAAATTTATATTTGATGTGCATATTCGAGTATGCTCTTCTCTCTCGCAAAAAAAACCCCTCTTTTGTACTGATGCATTTAATATTTTTTATATTAGTTTTCAAAGGAACATGAACACGCCTATTATACACTCAACGTTGAAATTTCCACAATTATTTTTTACTTTTACAATCAATCTATTGAGCCTAGATTCATTTTCTCTCCATATAAGATTTCATTTCCCTACTTTAAAAAATGCGCTGGTGATTAGTGACTGCATCAATATTTATTTCAGCTATTCGGAAACTAAATATAACTGTGCAATGAATGGCAGAATCTAACGTACAGTTTTCAAGGTTTTATTTTCATTATATTAAAGCTAATAATATTTTCAAAACTACTTACCTGAAAATATACAAAATTTATTTTCCGGAGTTTTGAAAGATATCGATTCTAATTAAAACAAAAATGGTGCATGCTCGTATTTGTGATTTTTTAAAAGAGGATTAAAAAATTTCTAATTAACAAAAAAATAAAGCAAAACGATCGTTATTATTTTGGGGATTTTTAAATAGTTTTGAAATAAAATACTATACAGTGAATCATATATTTTAAGTGTTATGGCTTTTAATTTTAAACCATAATACAGGATAATTATTTTTAATAATAGAAGAGTTCTTTAAAACGTTTTTCTATTTAAACACTATTCTGAGAAAAATAATGAAAACTTGATTTTAATAGTATTTTTTAAACATGCACGTAATTCTGAGGTAAATTTTACTATGCATACAAATAGGGAATCTTTAACAACGTAAAACGACACCATTTTTTTGTCCGTTCATCAATTAAAACAAAAAACGTCTCTTAGTTTTTGTATGTGTGTGTGTGTGTGGGGGGGGGGAGTATGTGTACTGTACATAACTATCTTCTTTTAGATTTAAGTATAGATCTGTTCTGCATTTGATATGAAATTTATGCTTCATCATGCATTAGTAAACCTACAGACAAATGCTGATACATACTGCTTGATTTTAAAGGTTTTATCTGCAGGATTTTTTAATTAAGATTCTTCTGCTCCATAATTAAGTAATGTATGGGTAGGTTAAATTAAAATCTCTAATTCTTTAATAATAAGCAAACAAAAAATCTTTTTATTTTATATTCACAATGCAATCCTATTGATTCGGAAATAAACACTAAAAACGCTGTCATAACTAAACTAACACATTAAAGTATCAGTAACATAAGTAGTAACTTTTATCGTTTACAAGTTAGTGTGACTCCAACCCTTTTACTTACCTCCAAACTATAGAAATCCAATGAAAAATTCTGGAGGTATTCATCATTGGAAGTATAAGCAGTTTAAGTTCTTCTCAATAGATGGCGGGCTATGACCGTAATTTTTCTCTAACCTTTTATTTACAATCTATTCTTTCTCCCGTGGAATCTGCTCACCTGTTTTACACAGCCAATGAACTATTTTATTTTTTTCCCCACATTTTAAAATTATAATGTTTTGTTTTCTTTTGCATTTTTGCACCTGCTACATAAAAAAGCTATAGTTCCCGAACATTGAAGGAACGGCACCTGCATTTTTCACTTTAAGCTCTTGATATATATATATTTTTATTATTATCATTGGCAACGCCCGTTTTTAGCCGAACGGATTATTTTCTCCGCTCTTAAATTGCACCTGCTTCTAATTACACATCTAGACAAAAGCCTTAAGAAAGTTCTCGAGAAAAAAAAATGAAGCTGTTTAAGTATAACATAATACTACTTATACCGTTGTGCATTGAAGGATGCTTATAGGCGTATTTATTTCTTTTCTACAGGCAGAGTTGCGGGAAATTATATTCATAATAAATCACTACATTAAAAACTCAAAGTTTAAACTCAAAACAAGTATTTTAATGAAAATCAACCAATTCATAAATAAAAAAATAAAAGTTTATAAATAAATCGTTGATTGAAAAAAAAAAAGTGTTATTCTTAGGATTGGGCAGAAAAATCGAACATGTATCACTAACAATTTGGATTTTTTGATAAAATAATCGATTAATTTGACTGAAATTCGTTTTGAAATTTTGAGTGGCTCTTAAATTTTGATAGCAAATGCGTATTCCCCCAATAAAAAAGAACAGAATATCTCTTAACCAGTTAAAAGTTATATTATTTTCAAGAAAACGACCATAAAAGTGCCTATTCTTTTATTTAAAAATATTGTATAAAAATAAGTGTATGTACAATATCAGTACTCGTTTTAATGTTTTGAGAACTTTTTTTTTTAGCTTGAATTAAACAAAAAAAAAGTTTTTTTTTTCTTTTTAAATGAAGGGCTAACATTTAGAGTTATCGTGGCTTTATATGCGTTTTCCTGTAAGCAGGGAAAAGTTAAAAATATATGTTTTAAACACTAAATGAGAATTATAGTGAACTTACTTCATATCATAAATAAATATATTTAAATTTTGTACGATAAATTTAACAGATTACAAAATACATGTCAAATAGATATATTTGACTGGTGATGACATCTATTTTAAAATAAACCATCTCCAATTAAATTAAAAATAGTCTTGTACTGCCATCTGCTGTGTAAAATGAGATATAAAAAATTTTCGTGAATAAGAATACAAATGCGCTAATCTTTCTGGCGCATCACTTTTGAAGACTCCAGCCCGAAAATATCACGGACACAAGAAATAGGAGGAGAAAGCTGAGGACACGTTTCTGACAAGAGCGAGAAGGATGGGATTAAAATTAAGGTAATCGAGAATACTCCTAGAATTGAAACTTTGATTATAATCTTATGAGAACTTTATTTTGTAAATTTTCTCCTTTTGTCAGGGGGCAGCTAAGTCGAAGAAATGAGCCCACAGTACACAGCATTTCGTCTTTGGAAATTTAATTGTTTTCAAGGAGAATTTTGCACACACAGCAGAGTATTAATTCTGGGGGTAACTGCGTATCGACGGAACTAAGGATAGGAGAATTGAATAACGTATACGCATCTTTGCGACTAAAAGCGGACATGCTAAAGTTTGAGCATTCCGAAGAAATGAATACTAGGCAGACCGAGACAAGAAATGCAGCTGCCACGTTTCATTTCACAGTTAACGCCTCTGAAACGCAACCATTTCACAATGCACGGCAGCCGTTGCCATCGCTCGATTTAGTTACCAGCAAGATGGCGGTCGATCGAATCGTTCATCGCATGCCACAGATCTAGATCTGGCTGTGCTCGCACACAGTCATCTGTGTCAAAAAATGGTCTCTAGATCTGTGGCAACGATTCAATCGACCGCCATCTTGCTGGTAGTTAAATCAAGCGATGGCAACGGCTGACCTTTTTTCAGCATTGGGGCAGTCTATCCGCTGTTCTTCTATATCAATGTATTTCCATCATATTCTCCAATTCTCAGCAGATGCCAGTGCTGCGAAAAATAACCCTGGCCCCTGACAATTTTACAAAAAATCCACAATTTTTATGGGAAAGGATGTGCTAAAAAGGAGAGGATTCTCGTGTAACTACGTCATCCTCAAGTATTTTTTTTTTTTTTTTTTTTTTTTTTTTTTATAGAAATCAGATGTATTTATTCTTCGTGAGTGACAACAGTCAAAACGTCAGAGTTTTGTGCACTCACGGCGAGGACACCTCACATTAACGGGCTAAAAATTACATTTTCATTTTGCGTCTCGCATGAAATAATTTCTTGCTTCTGTTGTGTTTTTCAGTCTCAAGAAAGTGGAATTTTGCCAGTCACCTTTGCAAAATTATTTATCTCGGGAAGATACAATCTAAGTGAAGTATCTCTTTTATTGAAAGCAAATAAGTGGCATTTGTGTCGGATGAATTTCAACAAAACACGATTTCAAAACAGCCAACCGTAGGTTACACCATGAAAGGATTATTTTAAATATGATCTAGCAAAAGCTGAAATCACTGGCGTATCCGGTTAGTGGCTAGGGTAGGCTAAGTCCGCCCACGAAGATTTTTGGCCTCCCTAAAAAAATTACACTTTCTGTTGCAAGAATAGTACCCCCGATGGGCTCAAGTCCAATCTAGGAATATCTAGGGATGAACGCGAAACGGAAAATAAGCGTCTCGCAAAATCACTATATCGTAAGGTTAAAAATGTTTATCTCGTCTCGCGGAAAAGGCTGTAAGTCTCTGTCTCGTCTCGCATATATCACTAGGAATATCCATAAAACCTACTCAGTTACGCTAGTGGCTGAAACCGTCATGCAATCAACACTTTTAATTTAAAATGTTTCTATTTATCTTTTTTTTAGCAACCGATGTACTCACACACACACTAGGGGGGCGGGGGGACAGCTGTATAAACTACAATATAATCACACGACCCTTAAAATTTGTCTTTGTTCAAAATCTGAAAATAAGCAGATTCACTTCATTTTACTTCCCGCATTCTGTGATGGATAGTGAAAAATTAAACGCGCAGTGTTTAAGCTGGCTGTGCCCGCGCGCAGCCAGCTGTCTTCAAAAAAGGGTCTCTAGATCAGTGGCATGCGATGAACGTTTCGATCGTCCGCCATCTTGATGGTAGTTAAGGCGAGCGATGGCAACGGCTGCCCTTTTTTCAGTATTGGGAAAGGGTTGCGCCTCAAAGGGTTATTCGGCTGTCAGCTAGGTCGCATGATTAAGAATTCCCTCTCTTTTAGTCGCCATTTACTACGTAAATACATATTTTCCAGAAAACCTTCCCCTTTCCCTCGGAAGGTCCGATGCCCTAAGACTAGACTAGACTAAGACCGTCAGGCTAACATCCAGGAAATCTGTTAGCATCCATGTTTAAAACGCCCCAGCGACATCCTGAACGGTGGCGAATCCAATAAATTAAGGGAGCGTGATACGGGGCTCATCCCATTACGGCTAACGAGGAAGTGATGCAGTCCTCAAGCATAATTCTGAGTGAAAATAGGTGCCATGCCTCCTCCGCGTATGTGTGTGTGCGGGTTCGCTCAGGGACGTCAGGCCTATCCATGTGGCACGCAAGCATGCGTGCCAAGTCGACAACAATGCCCTCCCTGATGGGTGATCCCGCACCTTTCCTGACGCGCGGTGGGGTTCGTACTTCCGAAAATTAAGGATAAAAACATTCTTTTTCCCTTTCCTTTCTTTTTTATTATTATTCATTCTTCAGGAGTTAGACTGTGCTGTTGCCGCTTACGCTAACTATGGCGCGTTTCCCTAAATGTTAGCGGATGCTTTATTTTATACGATGTTATTGAGACGATTCGCGATTAACAAATTAGCGCCCAACTTTTTTCGGCACATTCTCAAATTTATGTTGATGCTAGGAGTGATAAATAAATTTCCGATATTTGTGTGGTATGAAGAACGTAAATCTTTTTCTAAAAATGTGAATAAGACAGGGAAATATTTTCATTTAAACTTGTTATCGCTCAGTGTTTTGTGGAAATCAGATTTATTATTCAAGAAATTAAACTAGAATAATAAACTAATGCTAAAAAATTTGAGTGACTTACAAATCTCGCGTCGGTCTAAAAATAGATAGTTGGGAGTTAATGGGTTAAACTATTTATGCCTAATGCCCCTTTTTTGGGCACCGGCTTTTTCGCTATCAGTTGAAAACGTTATATATGTTTTCCTAGCCTTTATTCACGAGTATTGAACCTCAATTCCACAAAATATTTTAGCATGACCAAGTAGGATGTTGACATTTCAATTTTTATACATAATGATTCTAAAAGAAATCATTCCTTGTTCAAGAAATTGATATCAGAAATTTATCTGTTATTGCTGCTACTAGCAAAAATCTAAGAAAGTCGCAAAAATATCTGGGCGATAATGGGTTAAAATCGTGGCTGAGAAGGCTTGTTTCAATACTGGTTAAAGAATGTTCAATATAAACGAATGAGCTTTTCACTTCAGAATTATTCTTCATTGGGCTGATGCGAAAGTTTATCTGAATTATAATGAAATTTAGGAGAAATTTTTTCTTTACAAATTTCTAACAAAGATTGCCGTCTGGAAAAAAAAAATACTCCAGAGCACGAGAGAAAGCCGAGGTCTGCCGAAATCAAATATGGAATTAGTCATTTTTAAAATGTGTGAATTTCGTGAAAGACTGATTGATTTAACTTTTCATGAAACGAAAATTTTTGAAAATTACTGATTCAATATTTTTGAAATATGTTTAAAAACGTTTTCTCCAGCTTTTACATTTTGGTTTGCTGTTGTTGAAAGCTGCATTTTAAAAACAAAGGGACGAATATTTTTACATCATCATAATAATTTCATCAATTTTTTAAACGTTACCCGATACTTAAAATAAATTTATTTAAAAATTATTCTAACTTCAACAGAGTCTAAGAGTCGTGCAAAATTCCATGAGCCACATTTTCATTGATTATAAAGAGAATATTAAATATTCTAAGATACTACACAGAACACACACACACACACACACACACAGTATCCTCTGTGCTGTTATTATGAATAAAATATTCTGTGTAACATATTCGTATTACGTAATTATGTAAGAACGTTTTACACGTAAGTGGTATAAATTCAAAGTCAGGCTTTCCTGTCTAAATGTGGGTTGACGCCTACTTATCATGTGAGGAAGTGAAGACTTTATCGAAAAAAATATGTGCAGTTTTTGTTAGTATAATAAGCGTTTTAAAGATAAAAAAATATTTATTATTATTTTAAAGCGTCCGGATATTTTACTTTTTGCGCTTCTCAAAATCTGATTTTCTATTGAAATCATCCAATTTTTGAGCTGTTTAAAAATTACTAAAAATTACCACTCAACAATATTCATAATATCTCTTTATAGGATGTACTGATTAATATTACGAATGATTAACTCATGAGAGTTATTAAAAAATATAGGAAAATATTCTGGATTTTCGGGACTCACGATCCCAGAAAACACACTCGTGCTGGTATTTTTGGCAGTATTTTTGGACATGCTTGCCGACAACCAAAGTGGCAAGTAGTTGCCGGCAATCGACCTTGCTTACGGTATACAGCACTTGCCAGCATGACCAGTACCGTCCCGTTATATTTCCGGAACCGGTGTTTTGGCTGCAATAGTTTTCTAAATGGATGGAGCCCCAGCCAAAAGAAACAGCAGTTTCGATTCTTAATTTATAGTTAGTATTTTGGGAAATTCAACTTGTAAATTCGTTTTCTATTCTTAAAATACACGGTACTTACTTGCATAAATCAAAATCTTTGGCTCGTTAGCGTATTAAAAAGCTCCTTTATTTAGTAATTTTTTAACATTACGGCAAGTTGGAAACGACCTATTTTTCCTTTAAAAACACACTATATAATGTATGAGAACTTCTAAAAAGTAGCAAATGAAATTATTACAGATCAGTATGAATACACTGAAATAATACTTTGGCATTGGAGTCAACTCACGTCGTAAAAGAAAATTTATAAAATGCATACTAAAAATAAAAAGAAGGAAAAAGGTAAATTATTGTAAATAGAAAAAATGGGTTAAAATGTATCATTTTAATTTAATGACATTTTTGTTATTATTACTTTTTTTGATATAAGAACATTCTACATTACAGCAAGATTTTAGATTTTTATGAAAACTGGCCTTACAATTTGACCAGGAACTGTATATCAAATAGCCCATCAGTTAATCGCATTATACATTCTAACTAGATCAGAGAATAACCATTTAAAATTTTCATAATATGACAGCGCAATCATAGACTCATCAAAATTTATAGCTGTTTATCATAAGCTGCAAACATTTCAGTATTAAAAATTAATTAAACACTCCCCCCCCCTCTATATTTCCATGCATTAATTTTAACGTACCTGGGAATATCTGGGCTTCATCTAAGCAAAATATCTTTAAAGAAGGCTGCTCAGTACTTCAAGAATATTCATCATGCCTTCGAGCGTCTCCGTGTAATCACTTTAGTTAATAATTAATCTCTTGAGCCAGATAAAAACTTCCAAGACGATAAGATATTTAATTAGCTAAGATTTTGGAATGATACAGGTACATGGATCGAAGAGATTTAAGGGGCTCCGTGATTAAAAGATTATTATACTTCAACATGTTGCGTATGCGAGGGAAATAAATATTTTGTTTCAACACCTACGCGTGTTGATATGCTGTTAAGATGCACTCAGGATTTGTTTACTTGCTTTGAATAAAAAAAAACCCTTATATTGGTTAGCTTGTTATAAAGAAATTAACTTGCGGGCTAAGAAAGATTTCATAATTTTATTCTCTGCATAAATATTGAATATTAGGCACATGGTTATTTTGAGAATTATTTGCATAAAATAAGACTTATACATAGAAAAAAAAATGTTTTATTGAATTAAATAAAAATTTGTTAATTCAATAAAAATTTAGTTGGTGCTATTTCAACCGATTATTTTTGTTGATTTTAACAAAATATTTCGCTAAATTAACAAAAATGTTCTTGATTCAATAAAATTATTTGGTTGGAGTAGCACCAACCAAATTTTGTTGAATCAACAAAACATTTTATTTCACTGTATTTCATTTCATTACTATAACTACAATGTTACTAATCAAACATATGAAAAAATCATTGACAATCGGGAGAAGTTTGTTTCGATTTTAAATCTTTTGTGGCTAATTTAGTTACTTCGGAGCGAATTTAGTTCTTTTTTTTTTAAGCGTGTGGACATTAAAATTGCATTATTATAATCTAATAGAAGTTTTTATTTTATCATGTGTGTTGTAATAAAACTGAACACACACACAATTAAACTTAAGTTCCTTGTAAACAAACAGAAAGTTTTTGTTAAGCATGTAATAATATAAATAAAGGTAGCCAAAACAATTTTCTTGTTTTCACAGTATATAGTTCGTGAATTACTCCAAAACCATTATTAATAAAGTTTATTAGCGGCAGCATTTCTTGGTATTTTTCTATGCAAAAAAAAAATCTTATATCTCAACGATTACTATGAAATCAGCAACAAAAAAGGGGTGACATTTTAAACAATTACTAATATTTTAGTTTTCATTTTTTTACCGGAAAAAATTTTAAACAACTTAAAATTACTATAATTTTAAATCTAGCCGCTCAAAAAACAAACGTACGTTATATATTAATTTCTGAGAAGAACATGAATACACGTGAAATAATAAATATTTATTCCCACTTCCGAAAAATGAAAGTTTTAAGAAATTCTTAATTTAAAAAAAATCATCATAAGTGTTAATATTGTTAGAAAGTTCTAGCTTTATGTGTTCTAAGCAAAAAATTGTTAGTCAAAATATTTTTCCAATAAAAAATGAATTCTGATTAATCCTTTGCAAGACCTTTGTAAGTTACTGACTTTTTGCACAACAAAGAGATAGAAATTCATATCTTTTCGTAAATCTGGCTAAACACCTAGAACACGACTTCGCTGTACATAAATTTTAAGGTTCGAATTTTCTGGAGAGATAAAGTAGCTGTTCGGCTGTAAATGTTTTACTCTAGATTTAAGATTTTGCCTTTATGAGCATGACCATTTTGAACGTTATGCTAAAAGAAACTAAATATATTTTAATTAATACAAAAACGCCGATCCAGTATAAGAGGTAAAGCCACAGTTACATAGTAACAAAAGCTCATCTATGTATGGAAGAGAATATAATTGTTTCTATAAAAGTTATTGTTTTTGACGTAGGCTTGATATGGGTATAGATATAAGTTGTAACATGATTCCCATAGAAACTTCGTTGATTTACTATCAACCCTTCCGATAGTTAAAAAATATTGCTCAGGGGAGTTAATCCAAAGTGTTTTGAAAGGGAAAAAATTACCCTAACATTTCTTTATAAGTCTTTATTTAATGGATAAACGGAAAATCCAATTTCATAATCACTGAAACACAGTGTCACATAATGAAATACACTGCACATTTCGTGAAGTGAAATGTCATTTTTCTCTAATTGTGATAGTTAAGGGGATAAAAAAAGAACACAATTCTAGGGAGAACAGCATTAGCCGTTACGCTCTATCTTCACAATTCCAGCTCGCAGCAGAACCTCTGAATAAAGAAGACAGCCTTTGGAAAGATATCACCTGGTTATCTTCCACTTCTACTAACAAGAAAATGATACATTATTTGAGCAATATCCCTGACTACAGAGAAAAGTCTTGGCCAGGCACGCGATCGTCACTGACGTGTACCAACACGCTCTCTGCCGTGCCAAGACCCTAACAATATTAAACATGACAACTGCACCTGTTTTGCTGGTGAGGTGCGCACCAAGTTCTGAAAATTAAGATGGGGCTCATATGTGCTTTTTCGTTTTTTTTTTTTAATCCTTGCCTTGCCTTCGCTTTTCTCAGAGGCTTTAGGTTCACACACTACTCTGAAAGAGACTAACGAGCATGATCAAGTGAAAGTATAAGAGGGTAATAAATTCCGTAAAATATGGCGTAATTAAAAGTTTAGTTTTGGGGGAAAAGATCAGATGAAAAGTTTCTCCCCGTAACTTGCCAATTTAATTTTATTAAAAGCACCGTGAAAAGATTTTCGCCATATTACTACTAACATATCTGGAAGAGGTTATTTCATGTAAAATTCGAGGTTATATTTTAGAATGGGCATTAATGTGTAAAATTCGGAGAAGTTAAAACTCAGGGAAATTTGATTTGTTACGAAACATTTGGTTTTTAGCGTTGAATTATGCATGTAATGGTAATGAATATTATTTTATTTATGAAATGACTTCTCCTTTCGTGTAATTTGTAGGTGGTCTAGGATTAAAAGTTTAGTTTGAAATGCATGCTTCCAGAGCTCACACGATAGCTTTTTTTTGGTCATGGCAATTACCACATTTTCTTTAAATAAGTATTAGATGAAATATTCGTATATTTTAAAATCCAGACTAAATTATTTTGTTTTGTAATCATGCTGTGCATCAGTGTTAAATTCTTGTCCCTTCTCCTTCTTATTGCAAAGTTTAGACGTAGTAGGGTTAGCAAGTATTTCCTTCACGTGAAACGTTTTCATTTAAAGCACTACTAAATTAAAGTGGCCAATCGGAAATTAATTTTACAGATTGAAGAAACTTATTTTAGAACAATGATCGCCAAACCATCGAATACTCCCGTTGGCTAACCTTGATTCCTCCACTTAGAATGACACATACGACATGGGGCGATGACGATATCAGCTTTTACCAACAGAACTTTAAAAAAAGTAATTTTGTAGATCTTTTAGTTGGTAGCTTGCCGTAGGATGTAGAAACAGTACGGTAACTCAGCAGCTTCATAAGAGAAATCTAAGAGAGCCATACACGAGAAAGTGCAGATCTTCAGATTTGTAAAGTGGCGCAGATTATTTTCTACATTTTATTTTACAAAATTATGAAAAATTTTCAAGCCGATAACACAAACGGTGTGGATTCTATTACACTTATTGAGCTTAACGTTTTCACTTTTTAGAAGTAATGGCTGTAAAAGTTTTGTCTTCGAATGATTGAACCGAGAGCGTTGCGGAATCTGTGAATCGGTGATCAGCGCACTATTAAATATTAGGATACTGAGTTTCACATCACATGTTCGCACCTTGTTCTTTCCGATTTGAAAAACTGAAGCACATTTTTAACCGTTTTCTGTTTACCACTTTCATAGGGGAGTAGTATACATTTGTAGAAAGTGTAGCGTTTCTTTTGATATCTACAAACGAAAATATCCCTATTTTGTTATTCTGACATACAAGATACGTGCAGCTAACATGCGTTGCCATTTGTTTAAATCTTTATTTGTATAATTTTTCCCGAAATAACTTTTTGATTACCATTCTCACTTTTTATCTACCCTAGTAGCACAACTAGTTCAAAAAACGTTCAAATTACGTTGGAAACACGTTTTCCGACGTTAAAAAACGTGTTTTAAACGTCTTTTGGACTAATTGTGCTACTAGGGTAGGGTCTATATATTGTTGTGAAGCCCAGTGGTATGATGGTTAGTAAATTGTGCTGCCTGAACCACAGATCAGGGCTTTGATTCCCGGGTTGCACAAGGTTTTACTCAGCCTTTAAACTTTTGAGTGGGTCGAAAAATGAGGACCAAGCTTTCTCGAGGATTAAATACTGGGATCTTCGTGTCAGGCTGACCACCTGGACAGGGCTTCCGCATTCCACATTCCATGGTCGCGAAGACGTGGATAGGCTGCTCTGGCCTGTTGTGCCCATGTTTAATTTTAGTTTAGTTTTTACTGTTGTAACTCTTACAAATTTCCTTATAATGCGACTAAAATAAATCGTGAATACAGATACATAAAGGGTGATTCACTAAAAGCTGTAAAGGTGTTGCATTGTTCTATACAATATAACTCTGTTCAGCTAATAAAATACCATTGCTTCCGTAATTAATACTAATAGTGCGGTATTTTAAGTTTACGCCGTGACAGTGTTCAAAGTTTCCCAAATGATTTTAATAATATACAAGGAGACTCCTTAACAAGGCGAGAAACTTCTGGGATAGTAGGTTGTTCAGAGACATATCAGAATCGCATAAAAATATGAGACCGCAAATCATCTTCATGCAGCTGTTAATTAATTTGTATATTTGGAAGAAGTGCCGAAGTATAAGTCAGTTTTAGACATATTTCGGGAAATGCCTATGATCTTCCGCAGAAAACATTTGCCTAAAGCTGCTAGATCAGATATTCTAATTTAATGGATGGAAATTTCTGAGACAATCCCACAATTTATGAAAGCTAATTAAGAAACTAAGTGAACATTTCAATACATCCTTTTCCAGTGAGATTATTAACAAATTCATGTCGGTATTTACGAAGCCACATTGCTGTGATGGTGTGATTCCTTTTAAATAAACCATCTATTCCCAGAGGTTTATGCTGTATTGGTATTGAACTAGCCATCGTACGTAGAAAAATTTCGATGCCCATGATATCCTCTCGGAACTGTAAACAAACAACAACAAAACTTTCTATTAACAGCAAACCGCAAAGACTGAACGAAGACGTTTTCAGAAAACGATTAGACTATCTAGGAAAAATGTAATTTTTTAAAATCTATCATCTGTCTAAAATATCTACCGTAAAATGAAGAAAGAAATTGCTCGTTTTACCAGAAGATTTATCGCGGTGCACTTATACATAACAGTACATAATTGATACGTGCAGAAGATCTCGAAGAACCAGTAAGATGTAAAATTACTCAAGGGAGTGGCCAAAATCAGATAAGAGGAATATGGAACCATCTAAAATCGGAAGAAATCGGATTTGGTGGTAAAACGGACAGCTACTGCAGCCGTTTTTGAAAAGTTATTATACCGATAAATGAAAGGGCAGTCTTTGAGATCATTTATCTTTAGAATTATTTTTATAACGTGCTGATACGTAGGGGGAAAAAGCTTTGTGTTTAAAAAAAAAGTCATGGCGTATCTATTAAAAAGAAATCCAGAAAAACGAATTTAAATCATGGATTTGTAACGTTCAGTTCAAAAATGCTTAAACTGTTTAAAATTAATCTTAGAAGCAGTTTTCAGAGCACGAGTTAAAACTAGAACGAAAAACTACTTTGAAAGTATCGACCATAAAACATTTTCCAACATAAACGTCAATAAGAATTTCATTCGCTGACCATTTGTAAAGTGTACATGAAAGTTCTTTACGTGTCCTGCCCTCTGAGAGATATATACTTGCGAAATACAACACCTTTTTTCAGAAGACAGCGAGGGTTCTTCCATAACCGTCAAACTCGTAACCTTTAGAGACAGAACAAGTATTCGAGGAAAATACATACAGATAAATAACGGAAATCATTAACTTTTATAATTGCCTTTCAAAGTGGTGTTAAAGTAACAATTTTTTTTTCTCACTTGAAATACAGCATAATCTTTTAAGCACATTTATCAGAGACTGGAAACACGTCATAAGTGACACGAAAGAATATGGATGTAATGATACATCCGTATTCTTTCGTGTACCCTGTAATAACCTAGGTACCTATGCTAAGCACACACAATTTTATAAAACAAATAAATTTGTGATAATTCTATAAAATATACCAAATTTATTTGAAACATTGAAACTCTGTTCACAAACCTACTATAATGTATCGGTAATTCTTTTATTACTCATGTAAAAACTCTACATAGTATATTGTATATGTACTCTAGATACACACACACACACACATATATATATATATATATATACATATTCATTTTCAGTGTAGTATAGTTCAGTAGTTTCATATGTGAGTAGTTAAACAACTGCCTTGTAATAAGGTGACCAAACGTTCCCAGTCTCGGAGACAATCCTCAATTTTAGAGTTTTTTTTTCTACTTGTACCCAAAATGTAAAACAGCAACTGGGGAAAATTTTAATTACATAATTATTTGCTACCAATTTTTATGGAAATCAATCATGTTTATTTTATTAACGAATGTTAATAATGCTTCAGTTGTATAAACAAACATAAGCTCTTTTTGTTGTAAGGAGCACTGAATTTATAAAGTGTATAGTGTTTGTTTCAGAATAGAGCATTTCAACGACTATAGCCTTTCTGCTGCGGGTCCCCCTTCTGAGTGACAGCTTTGAATTCTGGTAATGTATTTCATTGGGAAAAGTCCGATTTTTAACATTCAAAAAATTATTAAATTCAAAAGTTTTAGATGATTGTAATGGACTGAATTGGATAAGAAAAGCTTCGACTTTGATTTCTCAGAGGAATTTTTATTTTTTGAAGTGATTAAGGATAATTAAAACTGATGTTTCTAATGCCCTTAGGTTGAATTCGATAGGAGAATCTGGGCAGAAAGGATGCGCAGTTGGTTTTCACTCAGATGACGGTTCAATGACGTCTGTCACTCAAATGACGAATGCGCATCCTCTCTGCGCAGATTCTCTTATTGTATTCTTATTGTATTCAACTACCATGCAGAGAGGGAAACGTCGTAGAAAGACTAGACTCGTCGAAATGCTTTTTAGGGGAGACACCATGTTGCTTTGCCCCAATTCTTTGCTAAAAAAACTGATAAACCTACTTATAGTTTAATCTTTGGTGTTCAATGGATGGGAAGCTGAAATCTGCTATTTATAATGAAAAAAAGATAAATTAACCTTCTGGTGCTAGTGAAACTTCCCATTTTGTTTTTCAAGGCTTAAGCGTATTCGGTAACTAAGTAAAAGAAGAAAAATAATTATTCCATTCTAAGTAGATCAAAACGTACATATTTAACTCTTGTAAATTTACCTTGGTGTCATAGTATATACAATGTAATGGATACATCAGATGTAAAAGACTCATTAGTGTTTCACGCGAACAACAGATTAATTATCTTCTTCGAGTAGACCATGTGAAAAATTGGTCTGTTTACTGATACCACTAACTGTATTTGCCGGTGATTAAGCTTTTACTGTTGTATAAGCTGTAAATGGAAAGTGCTGTATAAAATTGTGTTTTGCATGTCTGATTCAAAGTACATTGAATCTACGAACTCGTACGTTCCAATATTTTTGTGTGCCCTCGTAAAATATGTATCAGTTGCTACGCCTTTTCATTTTCTATGCATATAATTCTATTTTTAACTAAAATAATACATATCAGATCTGTCTTTGTAAAAAATGAACACTTTCATTAAAATGAATTACACGTAATTAAAATCCATCGACGACGATGCACTTAATTTTTCCTCGCACTTTAAATTATCTACTTATATAATACGCTAACGTATGCGGTACCAAAATCGACCATATTTCTATACTGCGAACGGCAACAACAAGATGTAAACATTAGCGTAATAACAATAGTGTATGTGCAAAAATCCAAATAAACAGTTCTATGATGTCAAATGTAAAAAACACATTCATTACTTTTATATACGTATGTCACGCAGTAGCTGGATTAAAAAAAAAAAAAAACAATAATGGACACGTGAAAATGCAAGATCTTTCGGATCTTTGAAATATCTAATTTACAATCTACGTTCATCTAAAAACTTCACTATGCAGTGGGCTTAAGTAGATTTTAGCCATTTCCTGTTTTTACTTTTCGAACATGTACCATGTAAGGAAAGTATTGTAATCATGAAAAAATTCGACTTCGAGATTTTGCTGTATTTACACGTCTTGAGGTCTTCTGAATTCATTTATGCTATTTTTACGAAATGTATATATGTATGTGTGTGTGTGTGTGTGTGTGTATGTGAGTGAACACGATAGCTCCTAAATAAGGCATTCGATTGAGCTTAAATTGGGTATTTATGTTATAAACCACCGTCGCAAGACCGGTATTGATTTTGGTGTGTATAGGACTTATAGTTTTTCTACAGGTCTATGACAAGATTTCTTTTACATTATGGCCTATGGGGGGGAAATTCTTGAAAGTGCGCTAGCGTTTAAACGGTACATTCGATTGAGCTCAAATTGGGTATATATGTTATAAACTGCAGTCACAAGACCGGTATTGATTTTGATGTGTACAGGACTTGTAGTTTTCCTACAGGGCTATTTAAGTCCTGTACACATCAAAATCAATACCAAAAAATATGGAAAGTCACTCCAGATTTTTTTCATATTATTGTAACTAGGGATACGTATAAAATAATGCAACCATACTATAAAAAGAAAAACATCAAGATGCTACCTTTGGCACAACACTGGCGTTATTCAAAGAGAAAAGTACCTATTAGCGGAACCAATGAGTGGAAGGCACCCTACTCAATACTAATTTGAGGAAGCTTGCCGTTGCTGAAATTAAGAAGTATTTCTGTAGGAATTTGTACAACATGTTCTACAACGTATCACCCAATTGAGTCTTTTTACAATGATTTGATGAATGGAAATGTCACCAGTTATGTCTTTTAGTACATTTTTCAATGCCACCATCGGCTTTTATGACACCCAAAATTTGTAATAAGCCTAAGCTAAATAAATTTAATGACAAATACCGTTACAATGAAACTGGATTTTCGTTGAAATGAATCCAGTGATTTGGCAAACACTGCACTAATCATAAAGAACAGTAGAGTATAGGGCGGCTAGCATTATGTTTAAATCCTTAAAACTAGGCACACCGTTTTCTGCAGTTAACGTGCAAGAGCAAACAATTGAAAAAATGCACATGATAAAACAGAACTCTTCTAAAAAAACATGTAAGGGAGTGGTAAAGAGAACCAAGACGGTTCAGTATCGCGTATCAAATAGGGAATGCAATCCCGCACTGTTTTTCGTCCTGCGGGATTTCGGGATTGAGATTCATTGATCCCGCGGGATCCCGCAACCCGCGGGATTGACATTTTATTTAGTTAGGACTTCATTTCAACAGAGAAAAGTAGAAAAAGTAAGATTTTAAGCACTATGAAGTATAACTTTAATAATAAAAATTAATCTTCTGAGATTATTAATACAGTAACTTAGAAATATGAAAATTATAATCATGATATTCAGAATAATATACTAAGTTATATCTTATGTTTGTTCCTAAAAATGAGAAACGTACAATTTATAGATATGTTAACATACTTGCGTTATTTTCTTAGTTGCTAAAAAAATAACGTACAAAATCGAACAAATCCAATGAACCATTTACTAGTCTAGATTTAATTTTAGTAAAATAATTAAAAGTGTGAATTATAAAAAAATAAAAACTAAAATAAAAACTTTTTATAATTAATTCGTGACTGTTCGCTAAGAGATAAATAGTATGAAATATTTCAGTTCATTTGGAGAATGGGAACTTTACGAAAAATTTATATTACAATGTAAGAGATTTAGATGTTCGATTCAGACTCCCATTGGAAGATGATTTAAAAAATAAAAGTTTAAATTAAAATTTGTAATTATTGATTCGTTTATTGTTAGATGAGAGACATAAATATGCAAAATTTTTCGGTTTGTTGATTGGGAAAGCAGCGTGACAACTGTAATTAAAAAAAAAAAAATTCTCAGTGCCAATCCCGCGGGATTAGGATCGTAATCCCGCGGGACTAGAACCGGAAACATTTGTGCGGGATCCCGCAGGATCCCGTTCCCGTGGGATCGGGATTGCATTCCCTAGTATCAAAGTCGGAAATGACATCTTCACGCACTGTCGTGGGTTCGATTCTTATTCATACACTGATTGTAAAGACATCCTTTCTCTGTGCTAGAAAAAACTTTCAATCTGCTGCCCACTGCTCTACAATTATTGATTTATAAGCGAAATTTTGAAACCAAGAACACATGTCTGAAAATAAATGTTTCAAAAACAACAACAACAACTGCAACAGTCTCGGTTCCTTCTACTACCCTTACATATTTTTCCACAAAGAATTTTAAATCATGCTGTATACATAAAAATTTCATCGTAATCCAAGTAGAGCATAAATACAACAATTAGAATGCATGCAGTCAAAATTCAAACAGGTAGAAGAATCAAACTGACGAACTCTTTCCCGTTTTATTGGAAAGCGTTTGAAAACACGATAAATAAACATCCTCCCGAAAAAGGGCTCTCTGTAAACCTTAATCAAGATTTATTAATTATCTTGCATCGCACATTCGGAAGGATACTCGATTAAATGATAGAGTATCGCGTGGCGAAGATATTTTATGATCCCCGGGCGACCCGTGTAATTAATTAATTTAAGGAGGAGGCGAAACTTGCCCGGAAGTCAGTACTTCGATTAGTTACGCTCGGATCGGGCTTGTACTGTCCCACCTCAAGCTGGATATCTCTGCACTTACACGCACACACTCAGACTGACTGATTAATCGGACCGTCGAGTAACACTCTATTCAGGTGAAACATAGTTAGTTAACTGTTTCGGCAACTGTGATAGTGGTATTAATTAAAGGTGGTTGAAATTACTTTTGCCACTTCTTACTGTTAAGTCTTGAATTCTTCAAGGAATAAGAATTCATTCGCCAAGAATTATTACGTAACTGTGTTTAAAAGGTGCGTAATAGTGAAACAAAACTTTGGTACGTTTTGGAAGGCGCAGAATTTCTGTCTAATCCAAAATCTGAACAATTACCACTCGATGGAAAGCAGAAAAATGTAAATACAAAATCTGAACTCATTAGAGGATTTCGACATGAGATTGCATGTTCGTCACATCCATGGGTGCCCATAGGAATTTTTCTAGGGGGGGGGCAAACTTCAAAAAAAATTTCTTGAGGGGGGAAAATTTCAAACTTTTAACAAATTTAGTTCTGGTTTTGCCATTTGTTTACATCATGAGACATTAACCTAAAACTCTAGGGGGGGGGGTCAAGTGCTCTACCTTGCCCCTCCTTATGGGCGCCCATGGTCACATCAGTGATTACCGACAGCGCAAATTCAGCAGTTGCATTTCTTCCGTGTTAAACCCAGAAAAACAGCGTATTATAATCTTCCTAACCCGCTATCATAAATTATAGATGTAAAGTCTACATTAGCGGTAGGTGGGCGAAATAGCGTCAGCCTCTCAGAGGAAAATACTCGACCCCCTTTGAATGATTAGTTACATAAGCGCCTTCTAGCGACGCAGAGCGACGAATCATAATGCAATCTACAGCTAACGTATGCATGCGTACACCATCAACTTAATGATTACGATCCACAGCGCCATCTTACAGGCAAATTTCGTTTAGCTCTTTTAGAATACGTCGATGATCGTCCAACATCCACATTCGTATATTTGACTAAGACCCCGTGTTGTCAACTCTGGGGGTAACAAAGTAGCTGAAAAAATGGCTGAAAATGTTTTCAAGCAGAGAAAAAATATATTATTCATTACAGTTTACAACTTATTTTTTTGTGCTTCTGAAATATATGCTTGTCTGCAAGTATTTTTTTTTGAGTCATTTGGACTTACATTTCCAATTTACAAAGTACTTTGGTATTGCCAGTTGACCAAGATCTAGCCGCAAAATGGCTAAATTGGCAGATCTAGCCACAAAAATGGCCCGATCTAGCCACAATGTGGCTAAACTGACATCACTGAAGACTACTCATCATCCCATCTAGAGCAGGTTTGGTATTCATTCCTAAAGTTGCAGTTAACTCTGTAGTGATGCATTTGCTATAAATTCCCCTTTTTTTAAATGTCAGGTCATGGAGAGGAAAATGTAATTAAAAGATCCTTAATGCAGTTTCACTTCCCCCAAAAGGAAAGAAAAAGAATGTTTTCGATTAGAGCAACAATGAAAAAATTGTTCTTTTGTGACACGTAAAAAAGTGCTACATAATCGCGAGGCAGAAATAAACCAACCACTTCAATCTGTCAATGCCATGATAAAAAATTCATTCTTCCCTGTATATTTTACTTGCGCGGTGAGGTTTTATTTGGTTTATAGATTTTTATGCTTTACGTTTACGAAATCTGCCTCCCAGAAACTGTTTTAGGTTATCGAGACAAATAATGCATGAAATCACGTGCCTTGCATAATTCCAGTTTCAGGCGTGACAGGTTATTTTGTCCTCTAAAATATTCAGCGTTTTGCGGCGATTTAATTTAGAGGAAAGATTTGCTGAGTGCTCAATTTTTATTTCATCGATTACTCGTTTTAATGCGTCGAATTATCGAGTTATAATACAATAACGTTTCGCGTGTATGCAGATCATTGAGTTTACCGTTTGTTTTATCAATATAGAAGTACACTTGAACTTCCCTATGATGAACGGCTTAACCCTTTGAGGCGCAACCCTTAACCAACGCTGAAAAAAGGGCAGCCGTTGCCATCGCTCGACTTAACTACCAGCAAGATGGCGGACGATCGAAACGTTCATCGCGTGCCACAGATCTAAAGACCCTTTTTTGACGACAGCTGGCTGTGCTGCCCTTTTTTCAGCATTAGGCAATCTATCCAGCTGTTCTCGCATTCTTCCATTTTTCAACAGATGTCAGTGCTGTTAAAAATAATCGTGACAATTTTTTTACGGGAAATGACGTGCAAAAATGTAAAGGATTCTCGTGGAGTTATGTCACCCGCAACTATTGTTATAGAAATCAAATCTGTTCTTCGTGACTGGCAACAGTAAAAACGTCAGAGTTTGGTGTTCCCAGAGCGGAAACACTGCGCGTTAAAGGGTTAACCGATTAAAATGTGAATAATGTAAGTCGCTCAAAAACAATGGCATCATCTTCTTAAATATTGATCATAAGTTATATAAGTAAGAAAGAGCACATAATTCTATAAAATCGATTAAAAGTTTCAATGGATTTAATTAAATCAAATACAAGTCAAATACAATCAAATACAATCAAATACACAATCAAATACAAATTAAATCCAAGTTGGAATGGATTTAATTAAATCAAATACAAATTTAAATTTTTATACGGACTCAATAAAAAAATTCCTATTAGTAAAATGTGCTCCATTAGATGACGCACAAGATTTCAGATTTTTTTCTTTATCATAAAAGTCTTAGACATACGTTTAAACAAAGTTAGTGATATATTTTTGGACCAAAATTGTTATGTGTTTTACAATCATTGTTTTCTTTCCTAATTTGTGTACGACTCCTAAAACGCGTGGATTCGACGTGCTTTCATTTTTTTTTTTCTTTCAAGAGCCAGCGAAATATGGTTTAGGTCAGAACGTATTTAATTTGCATATCTCAGACAATTTGTTGGACAAAATGCTCACATTTTATACATAGCTTTAATAATGTATCATCCCTTTTCAGCCCCAATTAATTTTTTTTTCTTTTTTTTTTGTACTAGGGAAGTATAAAAATTTTAATTTTGTATTTAATCCTCTAATAATTTTAATAGATTTCGCAAAATTATGTACCCTTCCTTTTTTTTACGCAACTTTATATTTTCATTACGAAAGTATATGATCAGTATTTAAAAGAATAAAAACTGAGGTCAATGTTTTTGGGACCCCCAGAATGTAGTCATGCTTATTCTTCTAAAATTTAATTTAGGATAATTATCAGCAAATTTTTGATTTTGGGTTTTGATTAAGGCGTCAGGTTAGTAACTCGAGAATTGTGATCTTAATACCCAAATTATTAATTAAAATATTGAGTTTTGAAATTCATCTTGGCTGTCTTGAGTACTTTGTGTAGAATGCTAATATTCAAAGCTCCCTTCTGCTGAAGAGTTACATTTTAGAGGTCACGCGCAAGTTCTAGCATGCTCATTTAATTGTAAACAACACATTTGATGATGAGAGGTGCCCTGTCCTGCAAACGAACACGTTTTTTGCTTGAAAATTTTGTAGGAGACAGTTTTTCGCTGTTCTAAAATCAAATTGAAAGCTTGGCCATAAATTATATACCGGATTTCAAAAATAAATTGAAGTTTAACTTTACAAGTTATGCAGAAATGTATAGTAATCAATACCATTTTTAGTTCAAGAGAAATTTAATTTAATTTTTTTTTTTTTTCAATGGCAACAAGTATTCTTGCTTGTCTGTCAAATGGCCGGCCAAGACAAAATGGCCGTCCTGTACTTGAAAAAGCGATGTGTGTTCTGTGATTACAGGTGATGAAATTTCTGAAAACAGTTCAGCTGGGATTTAAAAGTTAATTTAATAAAACAAAAGGAACAATCAGTTAAAAAGATTCTCAAAACAGCTTCTAGAGAATGGATGTCTAAAATGTCTGGCTAGGAATCGTTGACAGACTTGATATTTCTGATAATGGTGCTCATGTAGATGTGTAATTACATAAGTTTTTTTTTTTTTAAGTGCTAAATAATTTTAGGAAATATTTGTCATTATTTTCTGAATTATTCATTACTACCTGAAATACCAGTTTTTCGTGCGGGACGAAGCTGCTATTTTTGCAATACTCATAATTGCTGTTTATTCGGTCGAATTTTAAATACTAGCTAATTGTTTCATTCCCAAAGATAATATTTGCATCAGAATAGCTAAATTATCTAAAATAGCTAAAAATCGGGGACGAATGAATTTTATTACATTAAAGTTAACAATATGTATATATATATATGTATAAATATATTGTTAATTTTAATATATATATCTATATATCTATATGTATTTGAATTTTGAGCACTTTCCAACATCGACAGATTTGAGGAGGTGGGTGAAAAGGCTATTGGAAAGTATTTTATAATCGATGCGGTTGGGCCGTGGTAGCCCAGTGGTTCAGGCGTTGGACTCGTAACCGGAAGGTTGCGGGTTCGATACCAGCATGCCACTAAAGACCACGGTGTACGTGCCCGTTAAATCCGTGGTTCCGAAAGTCCTCTCGGCGGTCGCTAGCAGTTTCCGCTGGGTGCCAATATTACAAGTTGCCCATCTTCTCATGAGGTTCCAAATTGTGGCGGGAAATTCCGGGAATGACACATATGTAGCTCTAAGCGACACATTCAGTGACGCGAGCTGTCCTCTCCTGGCAAACAAACAATCGATGCGGTTGGCATGATTTGCCATTTTTGTTATTTATAAAATAAATTTTTATACAATAAATGCATCCAATTTACGGATACCCTTTATTATATAATGGAGTAGTTTTAAGAGTAGTTAATAACAAACCTTATTTAAACCCATATCAGTAAGAAAAATAAATAAATTCGTACATTTTAAAGAGTGTAAAAGTTTTTTCTTTCACCCAACGGGCGTGTGCTTGCTTATCAAGCATTTTTGCCTCTACTAAGGCCCGAAGTACTGGTCATTTTATTACGGGGGCACCCAGTGTGGGCAGGGGCGTAGCCATAAATTTTTTGGGGGGGGGTTACGACTACTACAACTCATATATATGTATGCGTGTGTGTGATAATGTAGTGAAGAATATGCATTTTGTATGGCAAAAAATTTCTCATGGGGGGGGTTATGACCCCCCTAACACCCCCCGTGGCTACGCCCCTGAGTGTGGGGCTAGCGTTACCCCCTATGAAGGGACGGACAAGTAAACATTCAATCCCAAGCCTGGAATCGAACCCGTACCCATTGTGCATTAGAATGGTTCTTTAGCCACTACAACACATTTATGGCAGAAAAGCAAAAGCGGTTTTAGCACTACATAACTTGCATTTTAATTATTTTAAACTGCAGTTTCATGACTGATTTTCGCTCTATTATACCATCTCTTAGATGAAATCATAGCCTGTTGAAAGTAAACACTTATTATATATATATATAGATAGTGAATCCACAAAAATGTTGAGGTTTATAAAATTGCCAGAGAACTTTTAAGTGCATTTGATTAAGGACCTTTTTTATCGTGGTAAATCGTGAAGCAAGAGATGTAATTAAAAGATATTTAATACAGTTTCTCTTATCTCGAAGAAAAGAAGAGAGATGCGACAGCATCCCTAACGACAGTTAGAATAAAAAAAAATCTTTTGTGACTGGGAGTAAAAAAAAAGAAAAAAAAAGAACTGCTACCTAATCGCAAGATAAAAATAAACCACTCCAATCTGTCAATGTCATTATAAAAAATTCATTGTTCACTGTATACTTATGTGGTAAGGTTTTATTTGGTTCATATTCTTTTTTTAACGTTTAGATAATCACCTTCAACAACTGCTCTGGGTTATCGAGACAAATTCCCATTTTGAACGTGACAAGTTCTTTCGTCTTTTAAAATATTCAGTTTTTTGGTAAGTGCTTTAATTTAGAGAAAATGCTAGTATTGAATTTGCGGTTTATTTCACAGGTTTCTCGTTTAATGTGTGGTATTGTCAAGTAAAGATATCTTTATATCGAGTTTTTCTTTTATTTCAGTAACTTGGAAATAGTCTGATCGCTGTGATTTCCATTTTATCACTGTACATGCAACTGTCATAGATATTTTACAGGGCACAAAAGAACTACAATGCTGAAAGATTTTTTATTGTTCCCTGTATCCGGACCAGATGTCGACTACACTGATCTTACAGCTATACGCGGGCCGTAAATGTTGGCCATTTCATTATGGCGCACCTAGCAGACAGGCCAACATTTGAACGCTTATGAGTAGTCTCAAAATTTTGAACCAATTCTACATGAGAGATCTAGAATCTAGATTGATACGCCTATATGCGTAATTTCAACATGGCGGACATTGGAGTCCCGACAGATATTTCTTGCACCCTCACTCTTTAGAGTACACGATACCACCGCAGTCCAGTCCAATAGACTGTCATCCTTCCAAGCGTGATTAAAGTGACGCAGCTTCGCATGCAATACTCTTATACCGAATTTAAACTACTGGGCCACTTACAGACACGTAATGAATGAAAGAAAAAAAATCCTTAAAGGATATTGTTGACTTCATTCTGTTTGCACCCATCTCTTCGAAGATGATTTTCCTCTCACTGGTCTTCAAATACCAAACTGAATCCCATCCAATAATTTAAAACTATAGTTCGAAAAGTCCTACGTGATTTCCGATCAACAAGAAGAACAAAAAAAGTAAATAAATAAATCAGTAAATAAGCTAATTATGTCAAATACTTGAAAAAATTATTGGACATCTCATCACAAGCTGTACTGCAGTAAATTAAAAAAAAAACTTTATCAAAAATAAAACTTTAAAAAAATCTAAAGATATTTTCAATTTCAAATACAAAATACTGCAGAAAATTCTGTAATGGAAAATGCTAATCCCTTGTAGACTTGATTAAATTATTTCTCTTTGATTTAAAAAATTTTTGTTTGATAACAGAGATTAAATTTGTAAGAAAAAAATAAAATAAGTAATCCTGATTATTAAATGTTTGAGGAAAATTTGTTTAAGTCTGCAAATTAGGACATCTATCCTTGTACGATAGTACAGGTAATTTTTGTGACCTCATTTGTGAACGCAGGGTCTAAAAGGGCTTTTTTTAGTTTCATTAAAGGTACAGGCATTTTGTTTATTACAATGCAATAGTGTAGCTTGTGAAGGAGCAATCTACATTTTTGGAGTCTTTGACAAAGCTAGTTTATTTTGATTTGTGTTTATGTGCTTGTAGCGTGATTTTCTGTTTCGTTAAATAGTCAGTGTGAGAAACTGGGAGGGCACAAAAACAGAAACTCCATTATTGAAGTTTTGCAGTAGAGGTAACTGACATATTAATTATTCAATGCGTAACTGACAGATTAATTATTCGATGAGCCCTGATGTCCGAATCGCACAAATATATTAGAATATATAATCCGCGCGTTTCGCATAGTTAACCCTTTAACATACGATGCCCTTGATGTGTGGACAGTAAGACATTGAATTATGTCGCATCCAGTGGCGGTTCGTGGGTTATTTAAATGGAGGTTCATAAGACAAATTTCTAAAATTAAATATGCAGATACAACGCAATTTACACGTTGAAATATATTTGTGTTTTCAGTAGTTAAAGGAAAACATTGCATGCAACTTAGAAAAAAAAATCTAGTCTTACATTTCGCCGTCTGGCTAAGTTTTAGTAAATGTGTTGGCTTGAGTCATTTTATTTAAATTTTTCTTTCCAATGTTGAAAAATGTCATTGCTTTAGCTCCGAAACATTTATTTTACTGACATCTAAATTATTTATACTAGTTCGTAAAAAATACAGTACTGAAAAATGATAAAAATAAAGGGGAAAAAAAGATTAACAAGCCGAATATACAAATCAAGGGATAATTCGGAAGAGGTAATCGTAAAAATATGGCTTTGTGCGCTCTCTGAAAATGTGCGAACGGAATGATATCAGCAGCGCTCAGCTGCTCCCGCGACTCTCTCCGCTTCTGTTCTCAGAGACCGGTTCAGGAAGCCATTTTCCGATCACATGTGAGATCGATTAAAAGACCTGATCCGCTATAGTAACCTAAAATACAGTGCGTTAGCTATGATGAGCGCATTTAATAATTGGGGGGGGGAGAGAAAAACTCACGTTTTAAATTCAGAAAAAGCTAGAGAATGGTATTTAATATTTTGTAAAAATTTAGTTTGTTAATGTGTTGACTTTGTATTTTCTTTCCTTTGTGGGTTCAGGTGCTTATGTGTTCAAATCGAGGAGCCGCAACCCTCGGTATTCAGTTTTTGAATTTTAAAAATGTAAAGTTTAAATAAAAATAAATAGTTTTGAACAATATAAGTACTAAGGGTAATTAACAATCTGGAATAAGACATAATAATGCATCACAAAACTTACAAGGTCAGTGATCCATGTCCAAGAAATTAAAAAATGTAAAAATGCAAAGATTAATTTAAATAAATTTGTTTAAAGAGCCTTTTCGCCAGTTTAAGTGTCTAGGGTTCTTAGAACTATAAATTGGTCTCAATTACATTTTTTTTTTTACAAAAACACACAAAATATTCTCTTAGTTTATGATGATAGATCTGTAGTCATGTCAAATACATGTTTTATTATTTTTTTTAATTACCCACTTTACAACAATTAGTTGTCACTTCGTGTTGGAAAGGGTTTTAAATCAGTAAGTATTTAATGAACTACTTTTTTGGCTTCAGTTATAATCATCAGATAAACTTATGGTATTCAGTCTTTTACAATCACGCATTTGCATATTTCGATTATTTTTATCTTTGCTATTTTCAACATTCATCAATAAGAACTATGTCAAATATATTCCCAAAATAAACAAAGCAAGAAAATTTTTTCTGTCAGTGAGTGAGAAAGAGGAGAAAATATTAACAGAGAATTGCTATTACAATGAAAATCGCGCATTTTATCCTCCATATTTTCTCTGAACAGCTATTCGCAAAAGCCGTCAAATATACATTTTTTAAAAAAAAAAATCTAAAAATAACCCGAAAACAGAAGTTTGTCATCTCAAAAGAAATGACATAACTGCCCCTCACCGGCTTCCTTTACAAATGCGGACTTGTGTCGCTTTTGCTGATAGGAGGAAATCCCTCGTGAAATAGTTTAGGATACAAAATTTGAAATAATTTTTTTCTCCCTGTCACATTTTGTCAAGAGATTTTGAGACACATGTTTTATAAGATGGCGAGAAATAGTGTGATAGTTTGAGATATGAAATGAAATAGAAAGTGGAAAATACATGCAGGAATATACAAGTGTAAGTAATGACAGAAAATATCGCCTTTGTTTAGCATACTTATTTTGTTTATGGAATTAATTTCTCCTTTAATTTAGTGTAATTCAAGCATAAATGTAAAGTAAAAAAAATACTATAGATGATAATTACGATTTTGTTGTCAAAAAAGGTATATATATATATATATATATATATATATATATATATATATACCTTTATATATAGTATATATATAGTATAGCTAGTATATATATATATATATATATATATATATATATATATATATATATATACTAGCTGAAGTACCCGTTCTTCGCACGGGAATGAATGGACTTTTTGATATTACGATTTGTGGTGATTACTATTCATTGTAATAAACAGATATAGCAAAGTGGATATCGCGTTATATTGTGTCCAATAATCATGCATACCGAATTGCAAGGCAATCGTTTGTACGGTGCAGAAGGCCATGCGGCGTAGCGCAATCTAGTGGCGAGTTTTAGCAAAACGGATACGGCGAAAATATTTTTCGCATTCAGATATCGATGTATACGAATTTTCATGACTATCGGCTGGACAGTCCTGAAGTTCATGTGTTGACGCGACATCTAGTGGCAAGTTATAGGAAAATGGATAGCGCCAAACTCTTCCCCGTGTTCAAATATCTATGTATACCTATTTTCATAGCGATTATTTGCACAGTCAAGAAGTGATACACTGCAGGGCCATCTAGTGGTTCCAGGCGCGTAGCCAGGAAATTTTTTCGGGGGGGGGGATATGCGCCTGGAAAAAATTTCGGGGGGGGGATATGAACTTATATGTGTATAAATAGACGGAATTTTATCACTAATCCAAAAATTTCGGGGGGGATATATCCCGATATCCCCCCCTGGCTACGCCCCTGAGTGTTTCAATAAAGTAATGATTTGCTACAGCGCCGTCAAGTGGCGAGTTATAGCAAAATGGATAACGCCAAAATATTCTCATTGTTCAAATAGCTATGTATACTGATTTTCATAGCGACCGAGTTCAACTATCTATGTATACCAATTTTCATAACGATCATTTGCACAGTCAAGAAGTGATACACTGCAGGGCCATCTAGTAGTTAATTAAAGTAATGATTTGCTACAGCGCCGTCAAGTGGCGAGTTATAGCAAAATGGATAACGCCAAAATATTTTCATTGTTCAAATAGCTATGTATACTGATTTTCATAGCGACCGTTTGAATGGTCAAGAATTTGGCCTGCTGCAGCGTCATCTAGTGGCGAGTTAAAATAATAATGCATTGCAGTGTCATCTAGTGGTGAGTAACATCAAAAGGAACGCAGTTAGAATATATTCTTTGTGCTCAAATGTGTAAGTATGAAAAATTTTATGCCGAACGGTCGAACGGTATAGAAGTTGATGCTTTGCAGCGCCATTTAGCGGCAAGTTACAGAAAAATGGATAGTGAAAAATATTCTCCGTGTTCTAATATTCGCGTGTACCAAATTTCATCGAAATCGGTTGGACGATATTCGCATAGCAAACGGCTAAACGGAATAGAATTCAACGTTGTGCTGCGGCACCAAGTGGCAAGTTAAGGAAAACGGATAGCATAAAAACCTTCTAAATCATAAAAGACTTAGGTGAACCAAATTTCATCGTGCAACGGTGCTCAACGGTGCTGGAGTTTTTCAACCTCATAAACACATACCAACATTCATTTTTATATATAACCAGTGTTATTATATATACCAGTCAGTCTCAAATAAAATCCAGTTTCAAATCTAAGCCTCGCCAAAGTGTCAACATACGCCATTTTGCAAGAGTTTTTTCAGGGAATCATTCGAAGCATTGACTTAGCAGCAGTCAATATGGGAAATGGTTCGACCGCCAAAGAGTAGCACGCATTTATTTGAAAATTGGAATTCCTTAATACAGCCGATTTTTTTCTTTTAATTATCAACTATAATGTGTTTTATTCATCGTTACTCCGATGTACTAAATGAGAAGATTTCCAATTTTCTGAAATTTGGCGGAATTCCCCCAACTTAAAAAAATCTGGAGTGACTCCACTCTACTTTCCGAACACTTACGATTAAGATCATTGCAAGCACTTAAATAAATTTTAATCGATGAATAATTCAAACATATATACCAAATGGAAACTCAATGGAATGCACCGTTTAAACGCTTGCGCACTTTCAAGAATTTCTCCCCATATGCCATTATGCCATAACATAAAAGAAAGTTTTGTCGTAGCCCTGTAGAAAAACTATGAGTCCTATACACACCAAAATCAATACCGGTCTTAGGATGGTGGTTTATAACATATATACCCAATTTGAGCTCAATCGAATCTACCGTTTAAACGCTAGCGCACTTTCAAGAAATTCCCCCCATAGGCCATAATGTAAAAGAAATCTTTGTCGTAGCCCTTTAGGAGAACTATAAGTCCTATACGCACCAAAATCAATACCGGTCTTAGGATGGTGGTTTATAACATATATACCCAATTTGAGCTCAATCGAATGTATCGTTTAAACGCTAGCGCACTTTCAAGAAATTCCCCCCATAGGCCATAATGTAAAAGAAATCTTTGTCGTAGCCCTGTAGAAAAACTATAAGTCCTATACACACCAAAATCAATACCGGTCTTGCGACGGTGGTTTATGACATATATATCCAATTTGAGCTCAATCGAATGCTCCGTTCAGGAGCTATCGTGTTCACTCACATACACACAAACACACATACACACATTCATACATACATCTCGTAAAAATAGCATAAATGGATTCAGAAGCCCTCAAAACGTGTAAAAACACCAAAATCTCGAAGTCGAATTTTTTCATGATTACAATACTTTCCTTACATGGTACATGTTCGGAAAGTAACAATGTACTCAATTGGCGAGAATTCTGAAGTTAGATCACTTGAAATCCCTTAATAACTGCATTATTTCTTCACGGGTCATTAAAATTTAGCGCTGTATTCTAATAAAACCTTTGCACTTGTTTTCAAAAATCTATTTCCTTAAGTTCTCAATAAATTGCGCCAAGCCGAAAACTGTGCAAACCGCTAGAACTCACTTACTCAAAATCCATATTTCAGCCATTTTATTTTTTCGCCAAACTAAAAAAATTTACACATTAGCCTCGGAAATCTTCAATTCTTATTGTTTTGCGTGTAAAGCATTACATTCCTGCTCTGATTTCCTATGCACACGATATTATAATTTAAAAAAAATAACCTTACGAATATAAACTAACAAAAAAAATCATTATTATTCTTTTATTTTTACTTTGAGAATTTAAAACATTTTATTCGGCAAAATCGCCACACATGGCAACCACGATCCTTATTTCACACTTTTTTCACTACAGGGGTTACAATTACGGAAAGATTTTTGTGTGAAGAGCATAATAAAAAATCTCTTAAATTCCGGGAACGGGTGGACTTTCAAAGTTTTAAAGTGGACTATGATTTATTCTATATTATTTTACATATCTGTGCTAAATTTCAGGCCGATAGGTCCATTTTTGTGGATTTGTATACGAATCAAATCCACAAACAAACAAACAAACAGAATTTCATTTTTATTTATAAGATATATATATATATATATATATATATTCAATGAATGCCATTTTGTCCGGTGATTATTTGAAACTACAGTATAATGAACTCATATCGACAGAGCAGCGTGTGGATAAAAGGAGCACCTTTTTTTTTTTCAGAGCATGAGTGGCATTTCTATTCAAATAAATCTATTGAATGTATAAGTGTTTAGTCAGTGCCTAGGTTTACATATGATGTGTATCATATATAGGGGAAGGTGGCCCAAAATGGCGCGTAAAACGATCCTCATTTGTTTTCTTAGATACAAGTGGTGTTATCTACCGGGTAACACATAAACTAGTACTGCCAAGTGAAGAAGAAGCAATGGCAGTATTCAAGTGGTCACAATATTACCCGTCTAAATAGAATTCTCCGAAAAACTGGGTTTTATAACATATATTATAAGGTAAGCACTAACTTTCCTATTTATTTAGATATACAGTCTTTCATGTACAGAAATATGACTGGGTTCACTGAATAGAGTATGTTTTTAGATAAAAATTGCACTCGCTAAGTTTGTTGTGTTTCAAGGCGTCATCCAGACATATTATGCCAGCCATATTGCCTGGTAAAATGATCTATCGACTGAAGACACTCCAGTACCTAGACATCATGGCAGGCTTTCAACCGTTCTCAAAATGCGCGACTCCCTATCATATAATTTTTATATTTCCGTGTTTACTGTAGGTTATAAATATTGAATTATACCATTTTATTGCTTGGGACATTTTTTTAATTTTCAAATTTTCTTAAAATAAATTAGGCATTCGAGATGATTGTAAAACACTTTATTTCATTATGTATATAATTACTTTTACATATTTTATTTTGCAGATAAAAAAAATTAAAATTATTTGCAGATGAAGGATCTTTTTGCTCTTTGGTTGAGGATAAAATGATACTTTGGACACTTTCTCAAAATTCCATTTTTTTTTTCATTAGACAGTGTGCTTTTAAAATATTATTAAAATATGTTTATGATGCAATTTTTTTTAAATTTACAATGGCAAGTGTACAAGAAAACTGACATCTAAATACACACATAAAATAAATCATAAGTAAAATAGTAATCAGTAATCCATCAACTTTTTTCTGGCTATCTAGTAACATTCCCAGAGGGAAAATAGGGTTAGAGAATGGCAGGAACCAAAGTGATGCATGTTCATCCTTTTTTTAAAATTATTTTCCTTATGGTTTTGTTAGGCAAATCTTGCTTATTCAGCTGTAAAATAGAAACTCCTTTTATAGCCAGATAGTCAGCAGACTCATTCCCTTCGATACCGCAGTCGGCTGGTATCCACTGCAAGACAGCTGTTTTGTGGTGACCAGACAAACAAACAAGTAAATTGATACAGTCTTCGATGGTCTTGGATCAAAAGGGGCTAGGAGAATCTAAGGATTGTAGAGCTGCTCTAGAATCTGAGAGTATCACCACTTTGGAGATATACTCCAGTCGGCACAATAATTGCGAATTTTGATGCAAAATATAGTGTAAAATAGGGTAGCAAAAAGCCAAAGTTTTACTTAAACATTCATGTAATTTTATGCAAACTTAAACCTTAAGGGGATCGTTTTGGACCACCTTCTAGCGTGTGCATGAATTTCCTCCTCGAAAAAATAATATTTCCAGCTTCAGCAAATTTAAAATACTTTTCATAACAACAACGTGCAACAAGTGTATCTTTTCAAGAACTAGATGAACCTTCTCCCTGATCAGTTTACTTAGTTTGAAACTAAATGCACTCAGTTATGTATATGAACGCTATAGAATATTTTCACGTGACGTCAATGCCATTTTTTTTTTTTGGCCAACTCGGATATTTAGGGATACAAAGCCACGTTTTTGGCCAATGACCATTCTTAAATGAACGAATGTTTCACCAAAAAATGTTGGTTGCTAAGGTGCGTCGTAGTGATAATGACGTAGGTGAGAAAGCTCCATAGTTTATAAACTGAATTAACTCAGTTTCGTTTACGAGCACCTTAGATGGAAACTCTTTGCACGAGTGTAACTGGTGTGTCGTTTACGAATGCGGTCTAACTCAGAGTGACACGGCCTACAGACTTTTTAATTTTGTAGGTTTTCCACCATAATTAGATCCTTCACAGACGGGGAGGAACTTCTGAATGTTGGCACCCATCGGAAATTGCTTGTAAACTCTGTATAGGATTTTCGGAATCACAGATTAAGCGCTCATATACATTACATTAAGCGCTCATGTACTATACATGAACACAATAATCATCAGCGGTAGATCGAAAAGCACTGTAAAGTATCCCGGCCGTGCCTTTTTATTCGCGCACTCACTTTTTCAATAGCAATATTATCAGATGTAATGATCGAACAAGTGTTAGGTAGTCAACAATTCAAATAAGGATTCCGGGTAAAGTAAATATGTGGGCTTTTTCTCAGGCTAAAGATCCGGCTTTTTCTTTAGGCAAAGTATCCAAAGTAAGAATTTTTTTCCTTTGAAAGCGGGCACTTGCCCATCACGCATTCGGCAATAGTGTGGCACTAATTCGGCCAAAAAAAAAATGACCAGCTCGATGAGCTGGTCATTTTATTATGAGGTCATCCAGTAGACAATAGACGGCCAATGTCACTCCTGTGAAGGAACAAGTGAGTTAATAGCGAAGCTTAAGCCGGAAATCGAGCTTGGACCAAAGGTGTGATAGAATGATTTGTTAGTCACTACACCACGTGGACACAAGTTAAGAAATTCTTGGAGCTGAAGAGATTGGGCAATGTCCATGGACTCGGATCTCCCGTACAGTGACTGGACTGACTATTGCTGGCATTTTCTATTTCCCACACGATGCAACTCAAGTGCAAATTCCATAAAATGCCCCCCCCTCCCCCCGCTAAAAAAAGACCTTTGTTTAAACGAGTAAATCTGCAGCAATATACGCATGATGTGTTTTAAAATAAATCTCTCGGGTTTTATTGAACTTGGATATTAAACTCCAGAAACGTACATTGCTTAACACATCTACATTCGAAGAAATTCAAGTTTTAACTTGACATTTATGAAAACAAAACATTTAATACCTATGAGAATATATATTTTGATAATATTAGGACACATTAATATGTATTTATATAATAATAACTATTCTTGAAAACACTTTCTACCACCAATAAAACATAAGTCCAGTTAAATTTTTCAAAAATTATTCAACAACTTGCAAAACGAAATTTGAAAACGCCAAATAGAAGCGATTGGCTTCTTTACGAAAAGAGAACATAACTGAAAATGAATTATTTTCTCATCTTCGAAAATGCAACAAAATATACTTTCAAACTCGTATATACACATTTTTTTTCTTATTTTTTTTCACTGGCGATTTATACTTTACACTTCCTCGATTCTTTATTCGATTTATTGATTTTTCGCTTTATACACCTTTTCTCACGCCCACTTCACAGTATATTCTGAAGTTATGAAATGTATCACGAAAACTGTTATTTTATTTTCCGTAAATCGTCATAGTTCCCATCTGAGGAATTTCCATTTGCTCTTACATATATATATATATATATTTTTTTTCCCTTCCTTTCTATCTTTTTTTTTCTTCAGAATTTTAGGCATGCATTTTGTGGATGTATTGAATTCTACAGGTACAAAATTGTGTACATTGCCCTTCAAAGTACATTTTGTTGATTGATTCAATTTTTCGTATATTATTTCATATTTATGTTTTTGAAATATTTACTATTCTAATTAGTTCATAATCAGCGCGTCTGCCTCTTTTTTAAACTTTTATGATTATTTTATAATTACTTATGGCTGAAAAATAGTAAAGATTGTTTTTTTTTAATGTGCGTGACTGGGAGATATTCCGATTCTGTAAAAGTGTGATAGGCGGGCACATTTTTTGAATTTTTAATCACAAACTTTTCGATTTATTCGGTTTTGTTCGATTACTTAGATTGTTACTGGTATAATAAATCCTAACACTTTTTATTATAACCTTTAAGAATTATCATAATATTTTAAAAGCATGCTAAAATCGAATAACTTATCGAATAAAGTTTAAAGAGTAAATTGTTAAGAAAACGTTTTTTGTGAAATGGAATGTTATATCGATTGTGTTAAAGTGCTACTTTTATGTTATATTAAATTGTATTATTTAGATAGATAGATAGATATATTGATCCAATTTCTCATATTGCAGTTATATAATAAATTAATTTAAAGACTTCTACAGGATTGAGCGATTTATAATGTAAACTGTCAAAAGAGCCCAAAATTCTCATCCAGCAAAGAACACACCTGAACACGACACAAACAACAAACCCACAATCTGGATATGCCACAAAAATCATCCATTTTACGCTTGTCTTGATTTACATCCTCCCACCAATTTCCTCACCATAAAATGCATTAAAAAAATTCACTCTTTGTGACAGTAACAAATGACAAATACAACAGATACCATCATAAATTCATTTCTCATAACAAGTTGGGGGCTAGGCTGTAACACCTATTTTTATGGCAGCGATACCTTAGGATAATGACTTAATAGCAGAGTCAGTTTGAAGTTTCAACAGCTGTGTACTTAATAAGATTGAGCCGGAGAACTGCGGTTCTGTCTACAGCAAAGGCGTAGTTTTCGGGATGAAATTATAGTTATTTCTTGATCTGTATTCCAGTTATTAACTTTAGGTGAATTCTTATATTCATGCTTTAAAACGAGGAGATACATTTTTCTTAGGAGTTAAGTGTTCTGAGAATGTAATGTTCTTAAGTGTTGCAAGTGCGTCTCAATAGAAAGTCCAGAATTGAATTGGATGCTTATCTCTCTGGTCATGACTGCGTTTTATGTATTTCCAGTGAGTGTTGGAATCTTAGTAATTAATTCGAGAAAAAGCTTACGGAACCATCCAGAAAATTCATGTACAAGAATACTATTATTTATCTGGATGCACAAAGTGCAGTTTTTTTTTGTAGATAATTTATCGATTTATTTCTGTTATTTACTTTTTCCAATCTATTTGTTCGATGTTTTTGAAAAAGAAAAGTTCGAAAGTAATTGCTTTTTTAAGGAAAATATATTTCAACTTGATATTGGGATATTTTTTAAAAAGAAAATTAAATTACAAACGTTTACTACTTCAATAAATAGAAATTTGGAACTTGTTCATCTCAGAAAAATGAAAGGCACCAATAATTCACATACTAGTTATAATATTAAATCTTCAAAAACTGGTGTTAAAGGTTTGCATATAGTATCAAACTTTACTGAACCCAATTATAAAAGGTATAATAAAAATATGTCATCAATTTTTCTTATTATATGTTTTTAATTATTATTATTGTTGCTATAATTATAATTATATTGTTATTTACAACTGTTATTGTTGTTATTATACTGTTGATATAATTATAATTATATTGTTATTTACAACTATTATTGCTGTTATTATACTGTTGATTCTTTGCTTTTTGCTGTTTTCTAGTTCTAAAAGCCCCATTTCGATTCGTTAGTGAATATGTCAACATTTTCCCTTTTTCTTTGATACGAACTGAATGCTCTCGAGATTCTTAAAATTGTTACAGAAAATATGGTTAAAATTGTTTGATGAAAATGAAATTTACGTAAGTTGTACGCAATAATTTTAGCGAACATTTTAGAATCTTCAAAAATGGAAAATATTGAGTTTTGATACCTACTAAAAGTGAAAATATGTATAAATTAAATTACTATAAAGTAAAATGACATCACCGCGGTGTTGATACCTTCTACACTGAATAAAATGATTTTCAAATTTCACAAAATGAAAGGAAATGAATCTAAGATCAAGATCGATTAGATTTGTCTATTGGATCGTGGACACTATTTAAATTAGATAATTCGCAATGCTTTAAATTCATTACCTCCATATATAATGGTTTCATGATTCTCATGAATTAAAAGAAAATACCATTTCTTAATATCTCATAACACTAAAATAAGTAGGATCACGTTTCTTCATAAATTTTGATTATTAGTAAGTAGGCATGATTGGAATTATTCATTATTCTATAATTTTATTAGAATAACAGTTTATATATTTAAAAAGCTAACACAAAATACATAATTAGACGTCACCACTGTTTTGATATTCACTTCACTGAATAAAGTTCTTTAAAAATGTCATAGTATATAACTACGTACACTAAGTCCATCTCACCTTGTATCTGGTCAAATGACGAGTATTATTATCTGTTTACTAACATTATTAGGGCTGAATGATTCATATCCTACAAGAAGCCTTTATGCATGCTTTATTGACTTCTATAAATTAATAGGCTGTACTAATGTTTTGATATCTCAATGAAAATTTCTTTTTTAAAGCCGCAAACTATTAGTTTCGTAAGATCTATGAGTTTTGTGCACCTGAGTACAATCTTTGTATAATTCATGACAACTTAAATTCACTAGACGGAACCTTTATGCCTTATGTTTACAAGGCTCCAAGGTTCACGGCAAGGCTTTTATCCAGTGGTCACGTTTCTTAGAAGAGCTGCTGCCAACGTCTTACACAATGATCTCGCCCGCTGGCCCATATTGAGCCGGCTGGTAAGTTATGCTGAAAGGGGCTTTACGGTTACTTCCCCAGGGATACCGCCCAAATCTCTAGATCGTGGTTTATGTTGGTTACGTGCACCTGTTCAGCTATAGGACTGCTGCTGGGTGAATATAAAGTCAACAGGATGTTAAATAATCATAAAACGCGCACAAAAATGTTAACAAGTTATTCAATTATCTCTCAAAAGACTTCAGAGGTTGTAAAGTTTGTAGATTTTAGTGTATCGGGAATTTTTATGTCCACGAAAAGCGTAAAAAGAGAAAAGCTGTTAAATTCTTGTTTTGTTGTGCTAATTTTTATGACTTACAATTTTTATTTTTGCTTTCATTTTTATTGTTAAAACTCTAAAACCACACTGGTGTAAAAGAATAATTTATTTCATGAACACCAGTTTTCATGCTTTAAAGCAATCTTTTGGTCACAAGTCCTTACCGTGTCAAAGTCATTTATAGTGCTTTTACTTTAACTGAAAACTTACTAATACTACTTGTATTATGCAAAAAGTACAGTGAAATTACCCTAACGGCTTCTGAATCTTATTCATTGCTCGGAGGCAGACAATCAGTTGGCCTGAAGTTCTAGGCCGGTTCCTCCAGATGGAACGGGAATACTCGTTAGAACCCCATAAAAAGTCCAGCGCCTGAAACATTCCTCCCTTTGGTACATAGTCCTAGTGTGCTTTGCCTTAACAAAACAAACCTGCAACATTTATATAATTCTTTTATTACTTTTTAAAAGTAAATTAGTTTTGGGAAATCTAAAATCCTTGGTAAATGAAAGTTAAAACAAGTATTAACGGTGAGAATGATATTTTAAAAAGATGAAGTTAGATACTCCACAGTATAAAGTAGTCGTGAAATTAACTGTATTTGGATCGTAATCTGAAGCTTGGCAGCTCAATGGTAGTGGCATTGCACTGCCATGCCACAGGTGCGGGATTCGATTCCCGGGGTGGGCAAGATTAACTCATCCTTTCATCACTTGAGCGTGTCGATAAAATGACCCTAGTAGCAAAATTAGTCGAAAAGACGTTTAAAACACATTTTTTTAACGTTAAAAAACGTGTTTCCAACGTAATTTGAACGTTTTTTGAACTAGTTGTGCTACTAGGGGAGGACCAAGTTTGATTAGGGACTAAACACTGGAGGTGCAGCATAAGGTTGACTATCTGCCCGCGGTATATTCTTTTGCATCCCAGAGCACATGGTCCTGAAGGCGTTGATGTGCAGTGAAGGCTCTGGCCCTACGTGGGCTGTGAGCGGGTATACATACAAGTCATGCATATTTTCTCCTTTCAGTGTAACATTTATTTTTTATTGTGCGGATACTCCTAATAAATGTCTAAATGAATGCAGTCGTATCGCCGTACACCACTGAGTTCAGTGTTTAGCTTACTTGCAATCACGGACGTAGTTATAGCTTTTACATGGGAGGGGTCAAGCTATATGTGTGTGTGCGTGTAGGGGGAGGGGAGTGGTCCATTCTTACTTTAAGATTTGATTGGCGCAAATTTTACTATAAATAACTTGTAAAAAATTTCCGTTACATTACAATTTTTTAGTTTTTATAGTAATTTTTTTATAACCCATTAAAATATAGATTTTACACCTGGACACTTTGCCGAAATTATCATTTTTGTGTAGACTAAGGGGAGGGTTCAGACCCCCTAAACCCCTCCTTACGTCCGTGCTTGCAATCTGGATTGTTATCGTCGAATAGTATACTAACTATCAGAGTACCGGTGCCACTTACGGTAGTTTTATCATAAAATTAACTGATTTTTTTTTTTTACAGAGGGAGGCAAAATCTTGACTTTTAACCAGAGTAACTTGATCAGTTCGTTTCACGAAATTCTAGGTTAAGAGCGAACTATTTTATTAAAGAACTTTATTAAAGAACAAATAATCCTTGCCACTTTGAAAATTTATTTCTCTTATTCCTTAATTTATTTTATGTGATAAAACGATTTCTCTTTCTCAAGCATTTCATGCTCATTAAAATTATTTACAACCTCATTTTGCAGACCTCTACAGAAGTGTTTACTTTGAAGGTCTATCGAGTACTTCTTTTTCGACTCCGAGGAAGCATCGTAAATTGAAACTTAACGCAAAAAAACAGGATCTGCTGAGACTTTTAAGTAGTTTTTTCTTTCATGTACTATGATATCCTGTGGCGCTATGGGTTTAACCTGTCGCAAATTTAATAGAGTCGTATCGCCGTGCTAAGCCTAATTTATGATTGAGCGGGGTAGAGGTGAGCTAAAGTGACGCTGTCTTTAAAAGTTTTAGACTGAATTATTACATGCGAGGTTTTTTTTTATTTTTTATTTTTATTATTTTTTATAAAGCGAGCTTGTCGTTGTTTTTTTTCTCTAGAAAATAAATTTAGATTGCCCGGTACGTATGGTGTTGGGAAAGGATTAAATGTGCATTCTCACACAAAGCACAGTTTTTTTTTTTTTTTATCTAAGAGAATTACTTTTTTTGTAGAAAGTGTGGATGGGTTTATTTATTTGATAAAAAATGTATTTATAGAGATTAAAGAACACCTTTAGCTTTAACGCTTTTTAAATTTGCTTTTTTATAAATCCTTTGATATTTATCGGCTATTAAATGATGTTGTTCTACATCGCTGGACGAGGAATAATAATAAAAAAAAAACAACAACCCAAAAAAATAGCAAGAAAAGTTAAACCGTAACTATAAGAGCGATTGTATCACGTATTTGATGCATAAAAGAATATAAGCATAAAATAGGATGCTCGAATTATGATTAGAACTTTTTAAAGTCCATACGACAAATTATGCCTAAAACTGGTTGGTTTTAATTCCGATTATCTACGGAAAGATACAGGACTATGTGTGGGACGTCTCAGGAACTACGCTTTGAAAGTAAACACATCAAAATTCATATCCTTTCTTCTTCATTTCTTTTTCTTTTTTCTAAAGAAAAAAAGAGTAGCACATTTGATATTCATTGAAGCAAAGTGATACTGTTTTTCATACCAGTGAAGAGATTTTTTGTAGATTTTTAAAATTGCCAAATTTTGATATATTTACACTTAGCCATTTTCTAAAACAAACCAACAAGCAAAAAAAAAAAAAAAAAAAAAAAAAAAAAAATATCTGTCCTGCTAACAGATCACCTGGTCAACCATTTTTCAAGAGAAACTGGGCTGCAGCGAAGCCAGCAGACTCTTCTGTCACGTTTCATTCAAAGAATACTACTACTGAAGCTCCAAACCGTCAAACCATTCGACTTTAGCAGATTAGATGTTTTTATGGGCACAACGGTATTCCAATATAAGAAGTTATACGAATGCTGATCATCTAGTGATAGAGGTTAAACGATTAAAAAAATATATAAGATTGTTCATATAAGGAAATAAAGGCAAAGTCTAATCTCTCATTAAAGTAACTCATGGTAAATTACAATTTTACCATTAAAATATAATGTGTGAAAGATTAATATACTTTCTTTTCTGCGTCCACCGGAAAGCATACTTTTTATTTTCTGAAAATGGTAATTTAAAATGTAATGTATCAACTTATATTTCTAGAATTTTATGAAGTTCGCCTATGTAACATTGTCTAGAAACCGTACTAAAAGAATATTCGTTATGTTGATGAAATGTATTTAAAATTATGCATTCAATTGTGCTATTATTAAAATTGTAGGACTCTATGTATACATTTTTTATGTAAACTAAATTTCATACTTTTATTTATTCGTACATGTATTTTTAAAATTTTATACTGTTTTTAAAACATAATTAATTTTATCTAGTAAAATTTTATGATTCCTTTTCTTTTTCACATAGCTTTAAAATTGAGTGATCGTAATCAATGTTTAAGTATAACTTCTATTGGTGAAAAGTATCCTAATGTTTTCAGATTTTTTAAAACTATAGAGCTCTGTTTATCAGTCGTCATTTGTACTTAATTTTGCGTGCAACATATTCCATTTAAAGAAACAATATGCTTACAGTAGGAGATTTTTTAAATTTAATTTCAGACAAGAACTGTGTTATTATTATTATTATTATTATTATTATTATTATTATTATTATTATTATTATTATTATTATTATTATTACTAATTATCACCATACCTAGTTATTTATTTAAAAAGGAAATGAAGAGAGCATAAAATTACTGAGTATTATATGAAAGAAATTATCAGTAAATTTGTTTATAGATAAATGTGTTTTTCATTATTTTTTAGCATATTCTTCTTGATAAAAACTTATCCACTGTCATGATGTGAAATCGCTCTGACAAGTAGTACGAATGTTTGCCAGTATGAAAAACGTTTTGTGTAAAAATTTATTCTAAACTTCAGTTATGTGACGGAAATTTAATGCGAAAAAATAGTTGTAACGTAAAAATATATTGCAATACGGATGTGAGAAAAAAAGGGGCAGAAGCCATTTCCCCCATTTATGCTGAAAGGGGCTTGAATTCTTAACGCAAAATATCCTAATTTATAATTTATAATTTTTAATTGAGTGCCTTTTAATATTTTAAAATAAATGTTGCTTCATGCTAGAGCATTTAAAATTAAATCAGTAAAATAAATGTTTAATTATTCATTTCCATCAGCCAGTTCCTCTTTTCCAATCTTCTCGTTTTCCAGTTTTACTCTTTTTGCCTTAATTCCATACACAGCAGTGGAACATTATTATTCCTAAAAATTAAAATTTTGTAACTTCATCCGCTTAAATAAGATCTGGAGATTATTTTAGGAAATTTAATACATCATAAAATTTAAATGTTACAAAATATACATTTACGTACTTTCAATATTTGTAATTTTAGTAACGAATGTAATTATAGTTTAGTAGGCACTGGGAATTTTGTTGTGTAAACTCATTTCCGATTTTGTATTAATTTTCTTTTTTTAAAATTTTTAATAGATAGTTTCCTCCTGGATCCAAGAATCCTCAGGTAAGGGATTTTCAGTTTTTGTTCAGATTAGAGCGCTCTTAAATGTGACTATGAAATATGGCTTTCACTTGCAAAGCCCTTTCGTAAGCCACATTAAAAGAAAAAAAAACTTACTTCACGTTCATAAAATTTTTGATTCATGTTTCGACAAAACAACGTATGAAATGTGTGCTAAATTGTGTTGATCACTTTACAGAAATAAAGTTATGATGAATGTTTGTTTTCGATTGCATTACATTTCTCCATTGTTTGCATATGAAGAAGAAATTCAAATTTAAAAAGATAATATATGTTTGCAATGCGTGGCCAAAATACACAAATTCTACATACATAAATCCGATTCCAATAATAAGTGTTGAGCTTTTAGTAGTAAACGTTTTTTCTTCCTTTTTTTTTCTTTTCAGGGAAGGTAAAAGAATGTTGTAAAAATTTTTTGTATCGTTCCTTTATCATATTTATTAGACATCATTTCATCTTTCATCATGAAGAGAGCATTAATAAAAATATTGATATCTCGTAATTTCCCGACAGCACTACTCGTAAATTTAAGGTTGAAATTTCATGAAATATTTTGCTCAGTTCCGTATACAGTTTTCATAAAGTGTTTCACCTGTCTCTAAAAATACTCATCCGAAATTCTTGACAGTGACCTTTACCTTCAGCGTCTGTGCTTTTATGCATAAGCAAACCTGAACAATAGATTTATGGCCGAAGCAAGCTCTTTATTCAAGGGCGGGGACCTGCGAATAAATTTTTCAGAATATTTGCACCAAAGAATGATCCCATTTGGAAGTTTTGTAATATAGGTAACCCGCTGAGTGTATGATCTCATAATGCTCTAACCCATGACCCAGCAATGCGGACCACCCAAGCGAAGGACGGTGTTAACAAAAGCCGCAGATATTGATGTTTAACTGTGACTGAACAAGACAGAGTTTGCATATGATTGGAAAATAAATAGATTTTTTTTTGTGCCGATTAAACATTTAATATTTCCATCTGTTTATTTTATATATATATATATATATATATATGTATATACTCCTTGAATCTTGTTGATGTTTTTTGTCACTTGAATTTCTATGCTGACATCACCTTTTCCGATTTATTGTATTCACACCATCTCTGAGTTTCCCCCTCCATGTTTGGATCTTTACCATGTCTTTTTTTCTACATTAGTTATGGTCTTGCCCCTAGGTTGATTCTAATGACTCCTTTTGTCATGAAACCTACAGAAACCTATCTAGTTTTTTTGTTTATCCATTTAACTAGATTACTCAAGTGGTGGCACCTGACGATCAGAGCTTGATTAATCTAGTTTCCAGTTCACCTCCACTTTCTGGGGTTCTTGTAGTAGGCTTAGGCCCACGAGATCTCACTTGGTAAAAAAATCCAACTTTTTTAGCTCTTGTAGCTCTGTTTTCTAATTAGAAGTCCAACCCCTTCGGGGCACTGGCACCCCTCTTTCCATGGTCTATCCATGGATACGACAACAACAACTACAACAGCTCTTTTCTATTGCTACATAGGTTTGTGCATGACATTTAAGGCTTACGTCTCCATTATTATTCTTGGTTCCGGATTTTTTTTTTTTTTTTTTTTTTTAAATGCTGTTTCTGTTTAGTGCTTACTCTTGCTCGATGGATTAATAGGATATCCGTATTACGTAAGTTTAGCTGTTTTACATTATATGTATATTTCAGATTTGACACACAGTATATGTTTGTTTTCATGGCAATTTGCAATTAATAAACCAGTAATTAAAATGTAGATTAAAGTAATACAGAATCAAATATTAGTATGGTGAAAGTTAGGGTTGTGGATGAAGGCATCGTTCATTTTGAAGTAAGACTCTAATTTCTGTGTGAAATCGCCCGCTTTGTCCAAAAAACTGTATATGCATCACGATAACGGGTGGCCTGAATATGTGTGTAAAAAGCTGTATGCTGCCTCCTAAAAACATCTACGGCTAAAGGCAGTGAACCAGTGGTTCCCAACCTTTTAACAGTGTGCCTACCGTAAGAAAGGATAACTTAGGGTGACGCCCCTCCCTTTGCATTCTTCCTCATACATACAGTTTTTTATTCTTGAAGAATGACCATTTAGTCACTTTTCCGACAAAATAATGTTATCAGTAAAGTTTGAATAAACCTTTTTAAGCGGAAATATATTTGTTTTGAAGCAAAAATAAGAATAAATTGCATCAATTTTCAAAACATGCATAATCATTTGCTCCTTGCTTGTTTTTCTCGACCCCTAAACTGCAAACGCTCTGAGACCCCCAAGAGGTCTCGCCTCATTGGTGTGGAATAGCTGTTCCAAAAATTGATTTACAGTCATGCTGCATTGTGTTCTCAAAACGCTTTAGCATTATTTCTCGACGTTTTAAGTTTTATTTCAATGTACTTGAACGTTTTCAATGATAAATCAACGAGTTTCTTTAATGAACTAATAATTTTTGTGGATTTTTAATATTGAAAAATTATCGATCGCCTTTTTGTACTGTATGTGCCTGTTAATCTATTTGTATTTGCAAGAAAGAACATTGGTTTACAAACAAACAAATAAGCCAAAGGCTCGGTAGTCTAAAGTTTGTAAGCAAATATGGAAATGAATAAAATTGTCACTTTTTTTTTCTTTCGAATATCTTATAAAGATCAATCCTTACACGTGAATGAGAAAAAAAGTTAAAATTATCAAAATATATATATATAAATGAAATCCTGAGAAACATTCGAAAGCCTCTAACTGAAAATTACCTGGAAGTATCAGATATTTACTATTGCTTAAAACTGAAATGTTGAGTTAGATTTCAAAGCAGTAAATCTTACGTTACACCGTTTACCAATGTAGAGCGATCGATAGTATGATGTCCACGTGTGTTGTTCTTATTAGGAATCCCTATTGAACTTAATTTCTCAAATGTGCATTTTCATTGAAAATTGATTTAAAATTTTAGAAAATCTTGTAAACATTGAGGTTTAATTCAGGAAAAGATAAATTTCATTCATATTTTAAACTTTGTAAGACTCGGGAATTTTTTTTACTTCAAATGCCATTGTGTAGGAAATGGTTTTTCTTTATTTTTTATTAGATAAATTTATTAGATAAATCAAAATTTATGGAAAAAATTAAACTGGAAAAAATAACTTTCTAGAGATAGACTTTTTTGTAAGGAAGATAATTATGGAAATCGTGGCATGTATTAAAAAATCTTTTTAAATCTTTAAAAGTCTTATTAATAAAAAATGAACATTAAATCAAACAATAAACACGTTTAAACAATTTCGTATTTTGAAAATATTTTTTAAAAGTGACAAATCCTATTAAAAATTCAGCCCGTTTAGAAAATTAAACTTCTAATAATATTAATAGTAGTAACTATGCAGTCCACAAAATGCAGTGCCGTTGAAAAAACTATTTTAATTAGATACTTATTATGAAAAAAAAATGTACTAGGCTGTTAAAATCTGATTTTCCAAAATTTCTGTTTTGGCTTATAAAAATCAAATGGGCAGAAAGGCTTCGCGATTGCAAAAGAGAGAGTATTGTCACTCATGTCACTATTGCCACTCATTTTTAGTTTCTATTTTAATAAATGTTTCATTTTCTTTTACTGTGATAAAATGTAAAATTAAAAAAATATATATATTTTTCTACTGAGCGAAAAATGTGACAAACTTTGACGCAATTATATAAAATATAAAATTAAAAATATGAACTTTATTTAATTTACTATCACGAGACTATTAGAATTTCCAACCAGTTTTAATCGCTTATCAAATTTTTACCACTATACACTGTACGCAAGCACTTCATCATACAGAGTAACATGTTCTTAATAAAAGAAGATAAAACCTTGACATCCTTGAATAAAAATAAAGCCTGATCCTTTCAGATCGGTAGAGCACTCACTATGAGCTTCCATCCGACATAAATTTGACACTCTACTTCAAAAGGTTATTCGGGTTATTTTATTCACCCCATTTAACTTCATATGGAGTACAAAAAAGTTTTCTTAAGCCTGCCAAAGTGCAATCAAAAAATCAAATGGGCAGAAAGGCTTCGCGATTGCAAAAGAGAGAGTATTGTCACTCATGCAGATATGAAAATATCTCAAGAGCCAATAGTTCAAGTGATAAAATTCTCGCTTTTTCAATCGGATAAATACAGATTTTATTAGACTCGGAATATTTTTAAACACGAAAGGTAGAGAAATTTTTAACTGTGTGCATAGTTTTGGACAATTAAGAGATTTTGAGTAAAAGAATAATCATATAAGGTTATTTTATAAATGCGTGACTTTTAGCATACTAGTGAAAGTAATTCTGGTGCATTTTATTAACATAGGTTAAAAGGAAGCTTAAATTCCAAACGGAAAAGAGTTATTTAGAGATACCTGTTCTCCTTGGATGATATATGGGTATAATATCTGAGACTAGGTTTTCAAAGAGAAATATCCTGCTTTTGCGTATTTCATAATAGATAACAAGGTAAACATTTATTAGGAATCCCAACTCACGAGGAATTACCAGCTTTTTGAGCATTTTATCTAATAAAAGTACATAAAAAAACCTCCATCTCATCCACAAACTTCAATTTCAACTGATTTTTTAAACATTTTAGATTTACCACGGAATTAATATTTTTCGATTATACTTCTACAAATTTATGATACCTTATGAAAATTATTTGTTATTAATAATTAATAATTAAACAAAGAAGAATTTTTAAAGAAAATTTATCACTAGTACATTTAATTATCACTTTTTTTTTTCATTTGAAAGTATTTTGGAAAGGATATTTTAAATAGTAATATATTACTTTAGTTTTATAGTTATACAGAATGATATTCTAAACTTGCATGCGAAAATACACGATATACATGATATTTTTCACCTCTGCTTTTCCAATAGTCTGGTCAGCTGCCGATTATAGTCTTAAGCATTACGAAAGCTGGATATGTGGGTCATATCATTATAAGGCACCCATCAAGCCTCTAACTTTCGCCTGCTCATTATGTGAGAGATATCCTAATTTTGAACCAATTCCAGATGAGAGCTTTTGATGAGAGATGAGAGGTGATTCCATTTAGCACCAGATGCATAGTTTGAACAGTGAGGACGTTGGAACCACGACAGATTTTACGTGCATCAACTCATTTTAGCACATATGGTCCACGAAGATCTCACATTCCCAAGCAAAGCTGGTGTTGCTTTACTTTCGGTATTCTGATCGGAACCAAGTTTAATGAACTGGGCCACTGACCGACAACGTTCGTTCATGAACGTTCATATTCAACCATTCGATCCTTCTAAATCTTGCTTAGTTATTTTTCTACAGGAATCATAGTCATATTACTTACTTCAGATGACTGTCGTATGGGATAAATTAATGTTTTTTATTAACATCATTTCTACAATGAAGGCTGTGAACGAGGAAATATTTTTGGATTTTGTATAATGTTTTTCGAGCATGAAAAGTTTTTTATCGTTTTAAGGATGTTCTTTTTGGAATCATGCAACTTTTGATCAGCTTTCTAAAAAGCTTAATTGTGAGAAAAATTCAGAAAGTCTCTTTACAAGTTGTATTATGAACTGTTACAAGCAGTGAACCTATAGGAGTTACAAAAAAGTCAGGAAAAAGTGATAAATATAGGAATTTTGTATTATTTTCCTAAACAGGTAACTCCTCGGCCCATGTTTGTCGGCGATTTTTGTGCTTATGAATTTTTTCTGAAAGTTGCATGAGGCATACAACTTCTCTGTTTGTAGTAATGAACAGGGCGAAGAAGAATTATTAAGATTTTCGAGTGTACAGTAGGGCTTTGTAAATTACACCCCTCGCATACTGCAAAATATTCATCTAATCAAACGTGGAGTATTAATGAGGTTTGAGTGTATTTTGATCTCCTCTCTGCTCGATAGTTAGGACAGCTGAGAATTCGAGCTTAGAAAAGTGGGAACTAAAAACTCGCAGTCTCCCAAGTTTTTGAGTGCAGTCTTTGTGCTAAGAAAAATTTGCGAGCGGTGAAGTTTTAAGTGCTTGCGACGACATTTAAGTTTCACATTGTGAAATTTCTGAAGTTCTCGTGGAATAAAAAACGAAAAGAAACGAAAAAGTTTGTACAAGTTACAACAAGAATTATATGGCGAATGGAAGAGTAGGCAATACATTAAGCTTAGACTATGTTCCACAAATTTAATTGAGAACAAAAGTAATTTAAGTACAAATGTAATAGGAATTTTCACTTTTCAAAAAAGATTAAAAATTTTTATATTATTAAACCCATTAAGCACCGCGACGCATGCCATTAACTCTTCAATTTGAAATATGTATTAGGAAATACCATCTGTTCAGAGTGACGTCCAGCTACATGTAATTAGCAATAAAAATGAAGACAGCTGAGAAATAAGATTAATCTACTTTTTTACAGCAGGCTTAAAACTTGGTCCTTTTTCGTATCACAAACCTAATACACATCATAGCAAAACTCAAAATGCAGGCCTCTTCCACTTTAATTGAAATAGGTCTACCTTATTTTCAAAACTTACATATTCTTATTTCTTCCTGACTTACTCAGCAGTGAATTTGCATACTTTACAACAGGAATCTTAAAATAAATATTTAAGCTTACATGTCGGTGTATCAGGGATTTATTATATATCATATAAAATGGTATATAGATACATAATTAAAACTTATAGATACATAATTAAAAATATTATAAAAATACAGCAATTACACACGCTGCATAGCGCTTATAGAAACCGCATAATAGAAGCACGTGTTTAATACTTTAACATAAAATAGAAGAACGCCACCCCTCCCCCCCCAGGCCAGCCATTGTTATTACAGAAATGCTGCACAAAATGCAACATCTCGGTGGAGGGAGAATTGCAAACCATTTGGGGGGGGGGGGCGTTTTTCTATTTTATGTTAAAGTGCATTCGAGGTTCTATTATTTTCATCCTTACTTCAGTACCCGCTGATGTATCCATAATGATAAATAAATTCCTGACTTTAATTTAAGAAAGTAATTAATGACTTAAAAAAATATTGTAACTCGTTTTGTTGCAAAACTGTTGTGAAACAATTAAGTAGGACACACACAGCAAGTGTTTTTTGCTCTCGGGAAAAGCAAGTTTCTACTTCCCGAACCAGTAGTGGCAGAAAGGCATTAAAACTGGCCATTTTAATTTATATACAAAAAAGAACTGTTCTATTATCTGTCAAAATTTAATAGGATAGTAGATTGTTTTATTCCGTGTGTGCACTCCTATCATAACCAACTGTTATTATGTGTTGTGGGCGGTATACTCAAGCAAAAAGAATATCAATAACTTAAATAAAATATAGAAGAAACGTAATGGACATGGGGAGACACTTTTTTCTTTTCCCGCCATTATGACATTGACAGATTATATGGGCGTTCTTCAGTTATTGTGACTGCCGGAGTTTTCATACGATCTCCAATGTACGGTAATGATTTAGCGCCGTCCAAGCACGCTTCACTGCATTAACTGCCATCTGTTGCTCCTAGCTGCACAAGCACATCGTGGATCAGGGTTATTATTCAGCTGAACGCAATTGTAGCGGTTGTTGTGAGAAGAAGGAAAGTTTTTTTTTTTTGATAATATGCGGCAGAATTATGCATTTAAATTTTTCAGAGCCGTTGAACCATTTGAAATTAAAAAGACGGATTGTCATGCAAAAGTACTTTGTCATCGGTATTCAAGCAAAAGAGACTATAAAAGCTTGTTTTTTTTTCTCCCTTAGCCTACCCTCTTTCTATAAGTGGCAATTATTGTTTTCAAGTGAAGTACAACACAAATTAGCTTTTGAAACTTAAATCTGTGTTTTCTAAGATTTGCGCTAGATAAATTAAGATTTCAGTCGTTTTTATCAGAGATCAGGCTGAAATCCACATTATATTCTTTTTAAAAAAAGGTGTACTGTAAGTATACATAAGGAGAGAGAGAGAGCTAAGATGTATCCAAAAAAAAAAAAAAAAAATCCCAAAGTTGTATTCTTGATAACAAAACGAGAGGAAAAAAAACCCTGGGCCTTGATTATTGCAGTTATTAAACTGGCATATTATTCAGTTTCCCTTACTTTTATGAGTAATTCCTTAAAATCCCCGAGAAAAATATTGATCCAAGAATTAACCTGTGCACGTTTATTCTTTGCAAAGACTCAAATGGAGATTAAAATTGTGTTAGGGAGGAATTTGAATTTCATGATACTTCTGGCTAAGGATTTTATAACCAGTGTCTGAAAATCATGCACTTGCGTTTTTTCAATTTTTTTTTGTCATTTGACTTTCCCAACTCCAAACAAAAAAGTTTGGGTTGTGTACTGAAAATGAGTGTTGATGATTAGTGTGATAAGATAAAACAGAAAGTCGTTCATCTTTCCCACATTTCTTTTCGCCAGATTTTTTTACAGCTTTTCCTCAATTTGATTGCGGACTACTGTTGTCGCTCGGAAAAACTAACCTTACAGGCAGTGGCGTAGCAAGGCGGGGGCGGAGGGGGGGACGGTCTGCCCCGGGTGTCACCCTCAAAGGGGTGACACCCGATGGCTTGTACAGCAAAATTTCAAAAATATCACATGTATGGGGGCAAAAATGCTCGTATGGGGGGTGACACTACTTATATCCACCCCGGGTGTCACCCACTGTAGCTACGCTACTGCTGACAGGCACCATGTCTGAAATCTCGGCGAGCTATTTGAGGTGCAGAACATTAATTTTACACTAAATGAAACTTTAGAAGTCAGATCACTGACAAAATTTTTAACCCTTTCGTCACTACTGTCGCCGATTGGCGGCGGCCTTGAAACGTTCTATGGGTACTCCTGCCCCAAGGGTTATTGGCGGCATTCACGAAACGTTCTCGGAGTACTACCGCTGCCCAGTGGCGACTTATGCGAAGCGTTGTCTAGATACTACCGCCGCCCAATGGTGGCACCCACGAAACGTTCTCTGCACGTAGATGAACTAATCTTCAAGGAAAGTTAAGTGGGTATAATTACTACAGCTGCCTACAATTCCGAAATACAATTAACTACATTTTGCAAACAGTAAATTTTGTGTAGTATAGCATTAATTTTTTTTTTTTTTTATGGATGCCGCAAAACACGTTTTCCTGGCTTTCGCTTCCGTAGAGTGCAGCCAGTATTGTGGAACCCCCCCCCCCCCCCGTACCAAGAACATATAACCGCCGTTAGCTGCTCCGCACCGAAAGGATTAACATTATAATTAACACTCTGATTATATCGATTCTGCATTATGTTTAATGTAAAATGAACGATGCAAATACTGACAAATAATTGACTGGTATTGATTTTCTGCTAAATATACAAGAGTATTTTTTTCGTCTGTTAGATTATATAGCATTGTAAAATAAGAATTGGTATCAAAAGTACTTCATATCGAAAACTGCTATCGACACAGCTCTCATAACTCCGCGCCCGGCATCTCTACTTGTAGGTGTACTATCTGTTTTCTTCAATAAGACATTTAAGCATTTAAATTTTTCCTTTCCCCCCAGAGAGATATACTCTCATAGAAGCCAAATGGTAGGGGATCCAGTGCTTTTTTGATAGTAGCTCTTTCATGGTGCATCCAAAATAGGTCACAAAGAAACGTATGCAACGAACCATGAAATTGTCCAGCTCCTTTGAAATCAACCCCCGACGCGGTCACTCCCTTCTGGGACATTTTCTTTTAGAAAATCTATATATAGATATCTACAAGCTTTCCTCTTCTTTTTTCATCCCAATTTTTTTTTCTTGATTCTACGGCACAATACAACACTTATTCTCAGGGTGACTAAAGACTTTTTTTTTTGCCGAGATATTAGTAGTCTTTAAGGGAATAGAGGGTGCTATAAAATGCCTTTTGCGTCTTTCCACATTTAAAGCAGGGAATACAATAATGTCCCACAACGAAGACTGAGAACGTGAAAAATAAGCTTACGTAAAAAGATATGCACACTGCATTGTTATCTTTATTGTATTATAGAACATGGCTTCTTAAATTCTTCTACTCGGGATTACTTTTTTATAAGGAAGCTTTTTATGCGAGCCTTCGAACCTTGATGTTGCATGTTACAAGTATAGATTGAACATTTTTGAAAAAAATTGTATTCTGTATTAAAAAATTTTACTCTAAAATTGTATTACATATATATACATTATAATGTTACCCTTTATTATTATTATTATTATTATTATTATTATTATTATTATTATTATTATTTTGCTGGCGTTGTCCTGGTTACTTTTTAATTTAACCCTTTGAGGCACAAACCTTGCTGGCATCTTGCTGGTAGTTAAGTCGAGCGATGGCAACGGCTGCCCTTTTTTCAGCATTGGGCAATCTATCCAGCTGTGCGGCACATCCAGCTACGTCAAAAAAGGGTCTCTAGATCTGTGGCACTCGATGAACGTTTCGATCGTCTGCCATCTTGCTGATAGTTAAGTCGAGCGATGACAACGGCTGCCTTTTTTCAGCATTCGGCAATCTATCCAGCTGTTCTCGTATTCTTCCATTTTTCAGCAGATGTCAGTGCTGTTTAAAATAATCGTGACCATATTTTGACGGGAAATGACGTGCAAAAAAGTAAAGGATTCTCGTGGAGCCATGTCACCCGCAACTATTTTTAAAGAAATCAAATCTATACTTGGTGATTGGCAACAGTCAAAACGTCAGAGTTTGGTGCTCCCAGAGCGGGAACACTGAGCGTTAAAGGATTAATATCAAAGGACAGGTGAAGAAAGTTTTTAATTTATATCCCTCATAGTTATCGGTATCTCAATATCTAGCCTATTCGCCCCTGTTTATTAAAAGGAAATTACTTCGTTTAATTTTAAACCGTGTGAATTACAAAAACCTAAAAAGTTTTTATAGAATTTATAGAACACAATAAAGGGATGCGAAAGCAGTGAGTTGTAATGACTCGCAACAAATCTCGGAACTCACGAGTGTACTTGCTGATATTGTTTCTTCTATGAAATAAGCCTGCCCTTTTCTTCTTTTTTCAGTTTTCTCAAAAACTCTACAGTTGTAATTAGAGACTTTCGAGACTGCTATATAATTTTATTTGTTTCACATCATGATTATTTCTCTGTTGCAATAATGCTTGTACTAACATTGAAAGAGATATTTGTGACTAAAACACCTTGTCTTAATGATTATGGATTAATGTTTTGGAAACATTTATAAACTTAACGGAACAATATGTACTCGTATATATCTGAATAAAGACATCGTTTCCTCTGTATTCTAGCTGGTCGACCTCAACACTTTGGAATTTTCACTTCTTTCTATGCAAACTTGAAACTACCATAACGATTCACAAACAATTGTAGTTGAAAAATTATCCATTACCATAAAGCCTATAGGGCTTGGAAACTACGCAAATCACATAAACTTTTCTAACTCGTCCGAGTCTAGAAATAATTCCTTAAATGACTTGCATAGAAGAAAAAAGACATTTCCGATCTCAAGAAACACAAAGAAGAAACGCATGTATAAAAAATACAGATTTTACCTGTATCAACATTGATTTTTATAACTACGACTATGCAAGAGAATAACATTTTACTCGCATACATAACACTACGGCTTAGAGGGGAATTCGCTTTGGCAAGCCGCGAAGCTACCCCTACGCACAGATTAGTTATGGTGGGAAAATACCCAACAGGCACACTGATTTTTACGGAGTTTTAAATTTCCACAAAGAACACGCGCTCTCAAAAATTTGTCGTCGGGCTATTTTGCATTTGAAAGAACACATGTTAACATTTTTATTAAAATAATTTTTCACCAACAATCAATATCTGCAATACTTCAAACATTTCTTTCGCGCGGAAATTTTCAGAGGATCTATTATACAGGAAGAATGTGCTCCAGGGGGTGGGAAGCAACGGTAGAAGAATTTCGCGCTCAGATTCCTGTTCACAAAGGTTGACAGTCCTGCCAGAAATGAGATGGAGAATTCGGTGGATTTTCGGAAATAAATATTTTTCAAAGGCAAATATAAGTATGTTAATGCTTCAAATCCGACTTTGTTTGAGGGTAGACTCTTTTGGGGTGATGGAGAAAGAGGGATAATAGATCGTATAGGAAGACGAAAAACACCAAGTTGTTAAATGTATTTGAGATTTTTATACGCGAAATTTTCGAAAGTAAGGAAAATGATACTGTAAAACTTTAGATTATGGAAATAAAGTAGTGTAGCGCTGAATCAAGTTTAATAGTTTTATATAAAGTTATACACGAAAGTTTTAATAACTTTGTTGGTTGATGATGAAAAGTTTTCAATATAGTAAGCTTGAAATTTAGCTCAAAGATAAACACTGAATATTTATTAATCTTTAATAATTTATTGAACTTATGAAATTAGATGAAGGTATTAGATAGTATTAAACAAATGAACTTGCCACTTTCGATTTAAACGATCAGAAAATTTCATGCCCTCTAAAACAGAACAAAATATATTATTAATTACTATTAATAATAGTTTTTGTTCTTCTTATTAATGAATAATAATTAATTAACCAGCTGTTTAAAAATCGGAATGCAGATTCACTTTATTCGCGATTTTATGCATCAGTACAAATAAGAAGCACTGAAGACTCGTTTTGGTAAAGTTTATTTTCTTCACTAGTAAAATGCTTTTATATTTATACAGACTAGACTGAAATATAGTTTTCATTCAGATTCATGGAGAAAACAGAAGTGGATTGATGGAAAATCGGATAGAACCAAATTTCTGAGAGCTGTAACTAAAAAAAGAAAATTTTCGATACAAATACTTTTAACATTCTACTTAAAATGAAACGCTAAGATATATAGTGACAAAATCATTTATTTCACCCAAATGAAATGATTTTAAAAGATCTCATTCACTGGAAGAGGGCGTGTTATCCAGGGTTGCAGCGATTGAGGTTGGCCAATACTCTTCTCAAATGATTTTATAGAGAGCTTTCCGATGAACGTAGAAACCAGTGACCAAATTGAGTGACAGATTAACCACTTTCTTCATGTATTTTGATAGGAAAAAGTCAGTTTTGAACATAAAAAAACTGTCTTAATATTGATTGATCCTTGCAGTTGTTAAAAAAAAACCTTAAATTGATATTTTTAACACCGCACTTTTGGAAATAATACAAGAGAAATACAGTTGCAGAATCTGCGAACAAGAATGCGCAATCATTTTTCATTCAACTGCAGTATACTTGCACTTTGAGCAGAATAGCGAAAAGTAAACTTAAGAATTTTTGATTCCCTCCTACTATTAAACTACCCTTCAACTCCAGAATGTTACACATATTCTACTTTTAAAAATGTGGATTCTGCTCACTAACTTATATGAGACTTATATAGACTACAAAACTGAATATTTATAGCTGCTTTCGAGCTTGAAATCAAACACTTTCTAATTTACGAAACGTGAAATCAAATTATGCGAAGGAACAATTTCCCACCGCATAATAAAAACTAAAATGTGTGTATAAAAACAACAGTTACTGCTAGCATTAGCGCAAATTTCCTTTATTAAAAAATCTGAAGATGTTAATTTTTAAATTACCGTGTTTTTCTTCTTAAAAAAGATAAAAGCTCTTCAATGGCAGCATTTTTTCCCTTGACTTCAATGACAGCATGTTTTGCTTAGAAGCCATTACAAAAAAAAAAAAAAAAAAAAAAAAAAAAAATTCTATAATCGGTTTTCCGTCTTTTCCAAAACTTGTATCCGCATTTATTTTCAGTCTTTGAGAGCTCTTCATTATCTTAAATGAAGAAATCACAAAGAGGCTTAGAAAAAAAAAGGAATTGTTATGTTTATTTTTCAGCGCCTTAAATTTGAAGCAATGTGTTAATGTGAACCATAGGAAAAAATGCGTAATGTAATAGGTACTTTGAAGTATTCTTTTGCAGAGTTGAATTCGCAAGGAAAGAGATAAAATAAAAGCATTGTTATGTTAAGACAGTGAATATTATTATTATTTTCTTTTCCAAAATAAAGCTTCTAAAACCAGGAATGTGTAAGTTTTGACCAATAATATAAATATAACTCAGTAATTCAAGAAAGAGATTTTGCTATTAAATTTTTGATTTTCCGTTACTGAAGGAGTTTTCTTAAATGCATAAACGAAGAATACTTTGGACTGAGTACCAACATACAAAGTATGACAACTTTTGCGAATTGAAAATACATCATAAAAAAAGAGCTTAGTTAACAATCTTTTTTTTCAGAATCTTATTATGTAATTCACTAAAGCATGTGACACCAAAATCGATGATATTTCTACGCTGGGGATGGCAACAACTAGATATAAACATCGGCGTGTGCATTTCCATTTTTACGTTATGATAACATCACTCATATCCAATTTCGCCACGTTCAATTGCTTGCACCTGTTGCCCTTAAATAAATAAAGTAATAAAGTAAGCATAAAAATCAGATACAAAATTGCTATCCTTGGAACATTTTAGCACATTATTTACTAGCTATAACGATATATATGAGCAAGGAAATACGTAAGTTACAAATCTACGCAGGAGGCATGAAATTTACAAATGTCTATCCATATTTTTAAAAATATTGTAAACGTTGTTGATATTGTAACGGGGATACGCATTAAATAATGCAACCATTCAATAAACACAGTAGGGTGCTAACTTTGGCACACGAACACTGGTGTTATTAAAACGAAAAAGTATCCATTAGCGGAACCATGGAGCTCGTGACGGGAAGGGTATCGTACTGAGCACTAATTAATTTGAGAAAGCCCGCAGCTGCAGTTACAGAAATATTTATGTAGGAATTTGTACGACTCGTTATCACCCTATACAAATATTTTTACAACCATTTCATAAATGGAAATGTCACCAATTATGCATTTCCTTACATTTTGCAATCTCAGTACTTGGCATTGCTACCTTCAGCTTTTATGATAGCAATCTAAATTTGTAGCAACCCTAACCTAAATAAATTTAATGGCAAGTACTGTTAAAACAATGAACCATGATTTTCGTTGAAATGAGTCCAATGATTTCACCAGCACTTTACTAAGTATAAAGAGCAGTAAGGTATTTGGCGAAGGAGCTGGCCGCCTTGGCGGCTAGTCTAGTAGTAAAATATTACTAGAACAGAAATATTTTCAATCACATCGTAAAAGAGGTACACATATTTTCGTTGTACACTTTTTGTTTTAATTATGAAAAAAAATTTAGTGAAACTGCGTGTTTAATAAGTAGAATACTTCAATTCCTATTATTTACTAAAAAAATGTGTAGTAAAATTTGAAAAAAAAAATTAAGTTGAATCTTATAAGGAAAATCCGGCAGTATCTCAGTCTGTTAAACACGGTTTCCATTAGAACATCGAAAGCGAAGCAGTACCGGCTTGCTCAGTGCATGGGAGGGTGAATACCTCTCTCGACTGAGTCTGCTGTAACCTGGTACGTGAGTTGGTGCATGAAAAAATCCTGCGTGGCTTCAATGTCCTGCATGCTCGAATGACACCTCTGGCTTTCTAATCCAGTTGCTAGGTCTCTCATCTGGAATAGGCGCAAAATTAGGAAACCTCTTATAGCGGAAAACGTTAGCCTTAGTACTAGGTGCCTCCATATTGAAATGACCAACACCTTTGGCCCTCATTGAGGTCATCCCCAAAGTGGGCCACTGAGCGGCCATTAAAAAGAGAAAAAATGTAAGATTATGTTGCCTTCATAAAAGGAATGAGTAATATCTACATGAACTAAAAGATTACCGAAGTCCTGAAATTATCATAAAAGAGGTTATTCAAGATATCTTTGATATAGTTACAGATATTTAAGATTTGTCGAAGGACACTCCTGGGTATTTATCACGGTACCCAGTCTTGAAGGCTCTTAGCCTCGTTAAAAACTTTTATCACGTTGTGGTTTGGGTCCCCACAATTTTTATAGAATATACATCTTTAATTGCGATCTCGATTTTCAGGAATGTCGTGGATTTTAGTTGAATGTCGATTCAACATTGACAAGATTGTGCCATATCGGAAGGGAAAAAATCGTTTTTTAATTGTTCTAATACAAAACTAAATGAAAAGTAACAATGGAATCAATTTTTAACTATACTATGGCCAAAATTATTTAAAAGCAATAATAAGAGCCCTTTTTAACTGTCCAAATGTCAAAAATTGCATAAAAGAAACAATGAAATCGATTTCTAATTGTCTTAGACCAAAATCCGTATGAAAAGCAACAACCAAATTGACTGCTTAGTTATCCCGAGGCCAAAAACCAAATAAAAAGTAACGATGAAATCTATTTTTAACAGTCATGAGGCCAAAAGCCATATAAAAGTTTACAACGTGCTCAATTTTTAATTGTTTTGTGTCCAAAATCCATACAAAAAGCAACTATGAAATTGACTGTTTAATTATCCTGAGGCCAAAAACCAAATAAAAAATAACAATGAAATAGATTTTTAACTGTCATGAGGCCAAAAAAACATGTAAAAGTTAAATTTGTGATCGATTTTAAACTGTCTTGAGGCCAAACACAATTAAAAAAACAACGACAATGAAATCTGTTGTTAATTATTCCCAGACTTGCGCAAGACATGTTCTGTTCAATATGCTGTACAGTTTTTCGCCTCAGGCTGAAACCGAGAAACAGCATATTCCACTACTCGTCGAAGTGTCTCAGGGATAATGTATTTTCAATAAAGATGAGTTTGAAGTCGGATCACTGAATACACTGTTCATAGTTAGAAGTCACATGATTATCAGGTTATCTTCTATGGTAGGCTGTTGGAAAATGACAGTTAATGATTCTGCGATTTCCTCAGTGCCCCTTGAGCAGTTGATCCCTGGATTTGCAATATGTGGAAGGACGCCATCTTGCATAAAAATGATGTTACTTATTCACGTATACTGTTTAAGCGTTGGAATAACGTGGTTACTCAGACTCTCAGAGCATTTATCATTGGTGGCACAGGTAACAGGACCTACACGAACCATCTCCTCGGGAAAAGAAAGGCCCTTCCAAAAACTGTCACTATACATTCAGTTACCTTTTCGAAATGAGGAGGTAGAGGTTAATATGTGAACGGATTTGTGGTGGCGATCACATATTTAATTTTAATAATCATTTACTTTGGCAATTTTTAAATGTAATCTATCCAAAATCAAGAATTCTAAATCTTTTCTATTCTCTGTTTTCGGTCACTTCGGCTTTTATATCTGTATATTCGCTTTTCCCGGTATGCATTATTCTTAATTGTTTATTCGTCTCTTCAGACATGGTGGCATCGTTGTGCTAAAAATAGATTGCATTGCGTCCGTTTGCAAAATCAACGGCCTTTTGTTTGCCCCTTCTTTGGCTTGGTGCTGACATTTTTATTTTTAGTTGCCCTGCTACATCTTTAAAATTGTTTGCTCGCGATCACGTTATTTTTTTTTTATTGTATTAAATTTTAGGGTTGCTCTGGAATTGGCGTTATTTATCTCTGCCAAATTGTTGTTCTCGCCAATGTGTAATTCTCTGCTGGCGTAATTTTCAATTCATTTTCCCTCTTAATTTCACTGTCCATATAGGACGTAATTTTATTTCGCTGAGCCACCACCGCCCGTTGTAATAACGTTCAATAGTATCTTTTAAATAAATAGTTTTAGCCATTCAAAGTCTTTTTCTTTACTGAAACTAAGTGCATCGAACCTGGTTTCTCTTATTACACAACACCTTTTAATCTTAAATTTAAGTCTGCAACCTCAATCTCTTCGTCATATAATTAAACGAGTGTCTCTCTGAAATTTTTGAGATACGGGTAAATGGTACAAATTAAGCTTGCCATGTTTTAAGAGTGTTCAGAGTAACCCCCTCCAGCATCAGTATCATCATCATCCAGCAAAAAATTCACACAGCAAGATCAGGGGAATAGGGTGGATGTTCGATCACTTTGATGTGTTTTTGTTCAAGAAATTCCACGGTCAATTTTGCCGTGTGAGAAGATGCATTGCCATGATGAAGCATGAATCATCTTACATTAACTCCTTGAAGAGTTTCTGGAAGTCACTTAGTGGTGTACCAGTTAGCTGTAACTATCTTCTTTCCCTCCTGCTTGATGATGACTTTGACCAATCCTGTACTTCTGAAGAAAACGGAATACATTACTTTTTTCATTGTTCATTGTCTTTTCGCCATAGTTGGTTTGGGGTCATCTTCAAAGACCTACACTTTACTGACGACTTGGAACGTCAAAATACGGTATGTGCATTAACATTTCATCCCCAGCACTAAGCAATTTTAGAAATAAGACCATAAAAGAGTTCTAATTTACATTTCAAACACATTTTTCTTATTCCTTCGTCTATCGTCTGCCACTGTCTCAAAAATTTCAGAATATTCTGCAATTTTAAGTATTGACATGCCCTTGGACATGAAAATGAGCTTTGTCTGCCCACTTCTTCGCGAGTAAGAAATACCAGAGTAAAAGTTTGTCTTCCTGGCAGGTCAGCTAAAAGCAACTCCAGAAAAAAGATAACTTTTATGGCTAGTAATGCAGGATATTTCGTATAATTTTATACACTATGCTTAAAGGCATGTCCAGAGTTCTGGCGATTCCACGAGCACTACGCATTTGGACGCCGTATCTCGTCTCTCACTGAATTTTTTATTTCACGAAATCACTTACCTTCAAGGTTTAGAACCTAGTGACTGGCGCCCATATCATCTATCAGAAATTAGTTGCTTTTTTAAGAGTTTTCAACCATTTACTATTGTACAGGGTTCTAATGCAATGCGTACTTTACATTATATTGAATAAGACAAACTTTTCACAAATCGTTGATTACTATAATAAGATACTATTCTGTCCTTATCTTCATTAGATATATATATATATATATATATATACAATTCTTAACATTGACAACACATATTACTTGTTTTCAATGTGTTTTCCATGTGCTCAAGTCTGGTATGTAGATTTATTATCGCTATTTCTATTTTTTGCTACCTTCTTGATTTCTTTTTTTCCTTTATATAGTAGGGTAGGGCCCAGAACGTGTGGAGTTAATATCTCTTTTGATATGCCACACAACCGAAACCCTACTATTTTGTTTGCTTTTAATTATAATCCACTGTTCGTGGTGACAGTCGTTATAATTTCCGCTTCATTCTATTTTCACATTAATTATTGCACTTCATTTGGCTTAGCTTTTATTAATTTTTATTATTATTATCTTTTCAAAATGTGGTTTCTAATTCTTGCTTCTAGCTGTTATATTTTTAATGCGAGGTATGTCTTATTTGTAGTATGTTTTGTGTTTTACTTATTAGTGCAGTATATTTTGTGTTATTTACTTATATATATATATATATATATATATATATATATATATATATATATATATATGTAATGTATAAAAAGGTAATTTGGGTTTTACTAGTTTGGGTATTGTTCAAGCGGGTACTTTCACTGTAAGTTTTACTTTCCTGTCATACTTGCCACGCGCGCTCTGGAGCTATGTTTTATTTATTTTGTTATTTGCCAGACATCAGGCCGTCGATTCTGAGTTCTTTAGATGTACACGTGTCCTCACGCCCTTGTAGGCCCGGATGCGGGTCATGTTGGTAAATGTGTGTGGTTCGATCAGAGATAAGAGAGAGGAGGAGTTGTGTCTTCGCAGACCACGTGGTGTGGTAAGCGTAAATACTCCCGCACATCGAAAATCGGGGGACTTCTGCCACTGGAACTGCTTAATGAGTCCACGCTGATTCTTGTACCCGTCTTGTACCCGTTCCCAGGATGATTGCCTGTGTTCCAATTAAAAATTTTAAATCGTAAAAAAAAAAAAAAAATTAACGCTCAATAATCCGGGAGACGGGTTCATCGCCCATCGTTCGCAGGAGATGCAGCGCGCCTCTTCACCGACCAGCTGATGGCCTACTCCTTGAGTCCGCTCTCCACCGGCCAACTTCGTCGAGTCCTGCTCTGGGAGATTTCAACACCGACTGATGTGTCAGGTTATCTTCTGAAGTACTTCACAGAACGTCCTGTACGTTCTACGCCGTTAATGCCGAAATGGAAGAGCGTCTGCATTGATGAACAGCCTATGCGGTATTTCTGCGGCGCTCATCATACCGAAATCTGCGCCTCCTAATTCATCTTTTTTTTTTTTCTTTTTCGCACATTCGCCACAAACCAAGAGAAACTCCTGTCATCATTACGGCGCGGCGGTGCGTCAAAATTTACTGCCTTCATTGCCCCAAAACAGGGCCCCTTTTCTCCGTGCCGAATATTTTTGTTTTTGCGGTTGACCGAAACTCCTCCTGCCTGCATTGAACTTGTGAGAGAAGGTATTTTTTTTGTGTGTGTTTTGTTTATTGTTGAAGACTGACGATTTCAACTTGTGGATATTGATTAAGTGAAGTAAGCAAATTATATTTTCAGAGTTGAAGTGAACATTACAGTATTATATTTAAATGGATATTAATTGTGTGTGTGTTATTTTAAAGGGCTATTTTAGTGTTGATGAAAAAAAAAATTGATATATCTGCATTTTTCCCATTAATATAGTATTTTCATTAAGGTAAGATTTTGTAAATTTATTGCAGTATTATTATTAATGTTGCTAAATAAAAATTCTGAATGCAATTATTAAATGCTTCTCCGTTCAGGTAAAAATTTAGAAAAAATTTCAGCATGTCGTTAGATGGTAAAGAAAATATACAAACTATTGCCACTATGTCCCTGCAAAAAAGTGATGAGTTTATTGCCCCCTTTAATTTTGAAGATAATATGAGTTTTGAAAGTTGGATAGCATATTACGAACAGTGTTGCTTACAACAAAATAAAGATGAAGACTGGAAATTTCAAAATATAGGAAAATTTCTTAAGGGGTCTGCCTTACCAACATACATAAATAATATTGCAAATTGTAATAATTGGCAAGAATTGATTGAAATACTGAGAGAAAAATATATTTCATCTACCGTGTTTACTTTCATGGATTTTACAAATTTAAAACTAGAAAAAATTTCGAATCTTATAACTTATTTTCATGAAAAATTAGAAATAGGTAGAAAATTGGAGCTACCTAATAATATAATATTAGAAGGATTGACCAATGGTCTTCCTAGTAATGTGAGAGCTCTTTTAACCCTGCAACCACTCAGTAGTGCCACCGAGTGGCTTAAGGTAGCGTCAAAATTAATTAAAATTCACGAACCGCCCCAACAGGCAAGCTTTACCTCCTCGCCCAATAATGCACAAAATCCTAGTTACTTTACACCCAAGCTTCGGAATTATAGACCCTACCATGCTCCTGTTTATAACCGACCAAATTGGCGTCAACCAATTCATAATTCAACCCAAGGGCGAACCCCAATAAATAATTGGCCCCGTTTTCGACCCCTATCTCAAAGTCCTCAAAGTTTACACGACCAAAATAATGTCAATTACCAAGAAAGCACCCTACCTAGAACTCCATGTAGAAAATGTGAGGGGCTAGGGGTAAGTAATGCTTTCCATTGGGCGCATAATTGTCCCTTTAAAAGTAACAACCAAATTGCGACAAACCCATATGCGACACCAATTATGACTCACCCGAATATGACTTCGAACACCACTATTTTAAATTCACAAAATAATGGTACTGAGACCTCGCGAGAAGAGAACTTATGACTATTTACTGTACCCGGGTACCTAAGGAAAAAATTAACTCAACCCAAAATTGACAATTTTGAATTTTTAAGTGTTGCCTGTGTCATAGACACTGGTTCTACACTCTCTGTCTTGCCGCAAAGTTTTGTTGGACGATATAATTTAGAAGTACAGAGAGTCTCGCCTTTAAATGTTACTCAGGCAGATGGACTGCTGATACTTGATACAGTGTGTTATGTTAATTTAGAAATTGGAAACATTACTCAGTGTGTAAAATTTTTTATAGTATATTCAAGCCTGCCATATGCCATATTGGGTTTACCAGAGTGTAAAAAGTTTTGTTTATATATTGATTGTGTGAATTTATGTGTTTTTCAAAATAATGTTAGATTACCTTTATACAATTATGATGCCTTACCTATGTCTCTACATTTAAATCAATCCACAGTTACTAGATTAAAATGTAAAGTTAACTCTTCACCTTCCAAAATTCCTTGGACTAAGTTACTAGAGCAGGTTATTAGTGAATATAATAACACACCTCATTCAGTAACGAAGTTTACACCCATGTATTTAATGTTTGGAAAATTGCCATATGACTCACCTATTTCGGAAAATACCTATCCTCCTGTTGATGAAGCTCGAAAATTAGCAAAAGAAAGGACAATAGAATTTCATAATAAAAATAAAATTAGATATGACAATAAATTCATAGAAGCTAATTTCGAACCAGGAGATCTTGTAATTTATGAAGAATTTAACTACCCAAATACACGTAAATTATCTCCTACTTTTTCAGGTCCTTATTCAATTGTAAACAAATGTTCTTCAGTTACATTCGAAATTGATAAACCTAATTACCATACTAAGTAACCTACGGAAATAGTTCACTCTTCTAAATTAAGACCTTATTTCCCTCCTGACAAATTAAAGCTATCCCACGAAGGTGATTAAAAATAATTGATCCTTTAAAAAAAAAATTGAAAAAAAAAATGTATTCAAAATTTCTAAGTGTTGCGTTTGGAACCCTGAATACTCGACTTAAAGTCTATCGTCTATCCTTTTTTCTTTTATGCTTCTACCAACCTTTCTCTGTCACCCGCTTCTCTTAGTCATTGAAGAAGTCCCCAAGTCCGAGTGTGTGCGGTGTAAGTAAAATTGCACCTTTTTTCTTTGTATATTTTATAGATATTATGCAAACAATAAATGAAGCTAGACTTAGACTAGGCTGGGACTTCCTCTCAATAATCCCCCAGTCTTTCCCAACTGTCTATTGAGTAATTTCTTCCCCTTTTTTGGAAGCTATGAGGCAATGGCCAAGTTTTCTCTTTCGTAGTTGACAATAGTCTTCCTTTTTCGGGATCATTTGAACCCATTTTTGTTGTCATACTATGGAGAGTTTAAAGTTTGGGCAAACTTAAAATGCCTACAAGTGGTATTTACTATACTCCATACCTGTGTGACGGTACTGCTGTTTCACAACTATGGTTTTCGAAATTTTCTACACACTACGCACATTTTTTTTTTATTTTTATATTGCCTTTACATTAAATAAATTAACTCCATTTTGCCAACTATTTTGCCAAGTTATTTTCATTCCATTCACTTTATGCCATGCAAGCCAAAGCCATAAGTATTTGCCAAAGAAAATGAATGTCAGCCATGTTTATTAAATTTTGTTTAATTATATTACTATATTGTTGTACAGTATTATTGTATCCCACCTAGGTTGTAAATATTACTTGTGATAATTTGAAAAAAAATTGTGCGCACTCATTGTTTTATTTTTATTGTCGTACTATTGCATCATTATGTTTTGTCAAATTTTAGAAACTGCATCCTGCCTCTCTAGTATTGTACAACATAACTCCAGAATTCTAGCCAGAAAAATTTAAGGTGTCTAAACTTGAAAATTAGATTAGTTCGCAGTTTTAAGATTAGGTTGCAAGGACGTCTGACTCGCAAGTGAGAGACTGGCCACCTCAATGATATTGCTCGTCAGACTTCTTTTGCCGGGGGGGATATTGTAATGTATAAAAAGGTAATTTGGGTTTTACTAGTTTGGGTATTGTTCAAGCGGATACTTTCACTGTAAGTTTTACTTTCCTGTCATACTTGCCACGCGCGCTCTGGAGCTATGTTTTATTTATTTTGTTATTTGCCAGACATCAGGCCGTCGATTCTGAGTTCTTTAGATGTACACGTGTCCTCACGCCCTTGTAGGCCCGGATGCGGGTCATGTTGGTAAATGTGTGTGGTTCGATCAGAGATAAGAGAGAGGAGGACTTGTGTCTTCGCAGACCACGTGGTGTGGTAAGCGTAAATACTCCCGCACATCGAAAATCGGGGGACTTCTGCCACTGGAACTGCTTAATGAGTCCACGCTGATTCTTGTACCCGTCTCCCGTCCCCTCCCCTCTTCTCATTCTAAATTGTAACTTAAATGTAATGTTCAATAAACCATATTACCTGCCTTAACTCTGAAACTTTACTTGAAATATCTGACGTCTCATATATATATATATATATATATATATATATATATATATAAAATTAGACTTTTGTCTGTACATTACTTGGAATTCAAAAATTTTCCGATTTCTATCCGTTTCAAGCACCTGGGAGTCCGGTGCGACCCTCAAAAAAAAGTTTGTCTGTCTGTCATTCTTTCCGTGACGCTTTTTTTGTTCAAGCATCACGTAAAAACGACTGAAGCGAATGATATGAAATTGGGTATCATGATAGGTGATCACTCAACTTAAAACATAGGCGTCGAATTAAAAAAAAATCTTGATTGGAATTTGAGATTTTGCGAAAATCCTTTCAAACTGCGTAAATTTGTGTTCAAGCATCACGTAAAAACGACTGAAGCGAATGATATGAAATTGGGTGTCATGATAAGTAGTCACTCATCTTAAAAAATAGGCGTCGAAATTTAAAAAAAATCTGGATTGGATTTTGAGATTTTGCGAAAATCCTTTCAAACTGCGTAAATTTGTGTTCAAGCATCACGTAAAAACGACTGAAGCGAATGATATGAAATTGGGTGTCATGATAGGTGGTCACTGAACTTAAAACATAGGCGTCCAATTTTAAAAAAAATCTTGATTGGATTTTGAGATTTTGCGAAAATCCTTTCAATCTGCGTAAATTTGTGTTCAAGCATCACGTAAAAACGGCTGAAGCGAATGATATGAAATTGGGTGCCATGATAGGTGCTGACTCAACTTAAAACATAGGTGTCGAATTAAAAAAAATCTTGATTAGATTTTGAGATTTTGCGAAAATCATTTCAAACTGCGTAAATTTGTGCTCGCACATCACGTAATAACTGCAAAGGTGAAAAAATGATATTTGGTGAAATGATAGGTGGTCACTCACCTTAAACTATAAGCATCTAATTAAAAAAAAATCGATCAGATTTCGAGATTTTGTGAAAATCGCTTAAAACCGAGTGAATGTTTGTTCCCGCATTAGGTATTAACGACTAAAGCGAATGATATGAAATTTGGTCACATGATAGATGGTTGCTCAACATAAACTATAGGTGTCCAATTTTTTAAACATTTTTATTAGATTTTGAGATTTTCTGAAAATTCTTTCAAAATACGTTTATATTTCTTCAAACATCATGTAATAACGACTAATACGAACGATACGAAATTTAGTGATATGATAGGTAGTTGCTAATCTTAATTTATAGGCGTTGAATTTTTTAAATATTTCGATTACATTTTGAGATTTTGTGAAAATCGTTTTAAAATGCTGAAATTTTGTTCCAGCATCACGAAATAAAGACTGCAGGGAATGTAACGAAATTGGGTGACATGATAGGTTGTCACTCAACTTAAATTCTAGGCTTCAAATTTTTCAAAAATGTTGATTAGATTTTGAGATTTTGCGAAAATTATTTCAATATGCGAAAATATTTGTTTGCGCATCACATAATTACGAATAAAGCGAATGAAATGACATTACTTAGTTACTCTCTAACCTATAATATTTTAACAATACATAAAAATTATAACTTCGCTTTCTTTACTTTGGCGATATACTACATCCATTCTGTGTACTCCTACAATGCTGACGAAAGTTCTTACTTTTTGGAAATTTGCATTCACTAACCCGTCAAGGACGGGTACTTCAGCTAGTATATATATATTACCATTGAAAATACCGAGAAACTTTTTATACATTATTTTATGCTCTCCGGCATTTAAATAGAAATCATAATCAAAAGTCCTCAACTACTATTTTGGTGTAATTGAACTCGAGGGCTGTAGACTACAGCCATGCCTTTCCAGGAAAAATTTCAGAGTTCTATAATAAATCAAGATAGTTTATCACGTGAATCGGAGATAAAAGAGGACGGAGAAGCTGTCCCTCTTTAAATTAAAAAAAAAGTGCACATAATAAACATTATATTGACTTGAAACTAATACTGGAGTCAGATATCACAGCATGCACTGAAAAAACTATCAATCAAAATAAATACTGAAATGAATGAAATTTCCTTTTAGTAGAAAACTGTAGTACTGTGTAGACTATAACCCATAGAATTTTCTCATAGGTCACAGTCTTTGAAACTAACACTTTATCTACCGGCGGCCATACTTATAAAGATACATGTAACTGTGTCTATGTGTATATGTATGTTGAGACCCAAAGCTTCACGTGCTCATGTGTCAGCCAGCCTTTTCAACTCATAAAAAACAAATTAAAAAATAGTATAAGGTAAGATTCTGGTTCAGACGCTAAGTAACTTTCGTCACTGAAAAAGATGAGAAGTCACAATATGAATCTACCAAATATAAGTGACGTGTCATTACATTTAAAATGTTGACATTACAGTTTCAGGATCATTGGTAATAGCTGAGTCTAAGGCTAGGCTGAGTTAAGATCACAATAGAAAGATTTTAGCCCATTGTTGAAATATCGTTTTTTTCTTCTTCTTTTGTAATAAAGAAAAGAATATTGATCCCGTAAGCAGGTATTTAGCCTTCCCTAAAAATACCCAAAAAGCTTACCCATTTAGGCCAAGAATAAACATGAATATTCTTAATATCTATTTAAAGTCAATCACCAAGATATATTCTTGATATAAACCTTAATACTTGATAATCAACCTTAAAGAACAAATAAATGTTTGAAGGCATGCTCACAACTTTCTTTGGTTCTCTTTCTTAAAATGACACTACGGGGATGATTTTATTTCAGCACTTGGAAGGGTACTTCAGCGAAGGTATCCGAAGATCAATTTCAAAATGAATTCCGAGACACCCTGAAACAACCCCGGGAGTACAGACAGCAAACACTCCCCGAAATTTTAACGATCTTGCTCTCAGGTAATTTACGGAGCAGGGAATCTATTATTTAGTCTTCAGGTGGCGCGAATACACACTCTCTCATTCCCTCTACGTGAGAAAGAAAAAGAAAAAAAAATCCCTCTGAAATGGCTAAGTAAATAACTATCGTACAACTGTTCTTTTTTTTAAAGGGGGGAAAAATCCAAGAGACTGCAGCAAAAATCCCCCTAATAATTCACACCTAGAATGCCAAAGAACAACACGTGGTTGTATTTCAGAATCCATTCCAAACAAAGCTCGGCGGGGCGTTGCCACAGAACTTATTACCAAGTCGTGAGAGGAAAATAACGAAAATGTGTAAAAAAGCTTTCCTGGAATTGTTGTGGCCCGTGATTTAGAAGTCATAACGAGGTCACCCATCTCGGGGCCTTTCTTGCTTGTTGCCTTCTTTAGGGGTATCACCCGCTGTGCCATATGGTGAAATGTGAAGGTAAGTAATGCGGACCGGGAGCCTTTCGGATTATTTCGCGTAAGGCGTTGGTGGAGCTTTTGATTGCGTTCCATATTAGTTATGTTCACCTGTAGCGCCATGAATTTTGTGGATTCTGGGGGTGGGATGGCTTTGCGGCCGTGCATCAACATTATTCCGGAGACTTGTGTGTCGGAGACAGTGGTCGTGAAAAATGAATATATTCTTTTTTTCTTCTTCACTTTACCGAGGGAGGATCTTCTTGCACTAATTTATTATTCAAGTAAAACATGCCGAGCTTAGCTATCTTCTTCAAAGTAACGTTTCCTTTTTTTATATATTTGAGGAGAAAAGATTATTCAATTTTATGCAAGGAATTGCATGATTTTCGTTCTGTATCTTTAGATATTGGTCAATAGGAATTTTATAAGAATGGCATACCAAGATATTTCAGAAACAATGGAAGATGAGCGATGTACTTCAAACTTTCCTCAAAACTCAGAACAAATTTGTAAATGAATGATAGTGGAAATGAAAGAGAAAAAAAATTTCCTCTGCGAACTTCATGCAGTTTAGTTCGCAGAAGCATTTTTTTTTTTCTCGTTGGTTGTATGTATATTATAATATCTGGTGCAGTTTAGTTCGCAGAGGCAATTTTTTCTGATTGGTTGTGTGTATATTATAATATATTGTCCACACAAATACAAACAAGAAAATTTACCAAAACAGATGTTTTGATTCTAAAACATTTTCTAGCAGTTTTTCTACATACTTACCATTACATTTAAATTCGTTAATGACTCTCTTAATTAGAACAACGTTACTGAGGATTGCTAAATTACCACAAATTGAAATTCATCAGCGTGTCTCTATTGAAGAGCTTAAAATTCTAAGTACACATCACTTCAACGGGGAAGGAAAAGAAATCCAGAAAACAAGCCATTGTTATGTTGTTTCGCAGTGAAGTTAAATTGTTCTCAAACTGTTACCTTGAATAATTTTAATTGTGCCGTATCAGTAAGTTTTCTCTCCCTTCTGATGACGATTTTATCTTAGAAGTGTTTTATAGTAGGATTCTGAAGATCTTACATACAAAACTTAGGTATATATCAAGGAAGATCTTCAGTAAAATTGCTTAGCATGTGTTCTCGCTTCAATAGATAACAAACTTAATGACTTTCAGTTTAAAGTTAAAAGAACTTTTATGCGTGAAAAAAGATATTTGCTAGGAATTTTTCCAATGTAAATTCATCACATCAAACATAAAAGTCAAACCGAAATCATCCGAATTAAAATTTTGATTGCATACTATCATGCTCTTAAATAACTTTCTGGAAAATCCGATGTGCATACAGTATTAATAATTTTTATGAGATTGAAGAGTTTGGGAAGGTTTGGTTTCCCCAAACATCGGCGAACATTGATAACGCCATAAAACTTTTAACATCGTCCATCATTTTTCCCTTCTCATTTTATTAATGGTTCTCGAAAGACAGGTTTAAAACCATCGTAACAGCTTTTAATAATGGACCATTACTTTTTACTGTTGAAATAATCACATTATAATGAGTTCCCACATTACATATTCGTAATCCAGTTGGCAGACAGTGTTTGTTTGAGAAAAATGTTTTATGGTTTGTCGAATTTTTAGGAATATGTTTTTATTTTAATTCCTAAAGCATTAATTTTTATTTTACATTTGGAAAGTTATCTAAATTTTTATTTTTATTTTAAACGATATTGGTTATTTTAAACTTAGTACAGTTCATTTATATGTAAATGCACCTACAAACGCAAAACTGGTTAAAAAAAATACATTTTCCCCTCATTTCATTTTCTGTTTGAGCTACGCTACTACTAAAATATAGACATCTTAACAAAAGCAGTTTAGATAAAATATGTTTCAAGAAATTAAAAAAAAATATTATGTTCCATAAAAAGGGTAACAGAAAAATATTCAATTAAAATTTTCTCTAGTTTCCAAAGTTCAATTACAGTGAGAATAATGTAAAATTCCGTTCTGAAAGAGAACAAAAAACTGTACCATAGATTGTAGTACAGTTTTACAGAAAGAATATAGATTACCTCATATTAAACAGAATTACACAAGTTAATATTGAATGATAAGGGGTTAGAGATTGTATGGTGGTTAGAGAACCATTCTACTACAACCAGAGTCCAGTTTCGATGGGTTTGAATGTAATTTCATCCACCTTTTCATAGCAATGTGTGTAATTGTGCTTAACATATAATGGTGTACAGTGCGAGGCTCTTTGTCATGAAAATAAGGGTCAATAAATAAGAGCAAAAATAAGGGTGATGTATTATTTATATGTTTTAATGTTCATAGTGTTTTTAATCTTTTAATTAAAAAAATGTTTTTTGACTTTAAAATGAGCAAAAATATGAGTGATGTAACATTTCTGTGTTTCAATGTTCATAGTGTTTTTAATGTTATTATGTGTTTTTTAGACTTTCTGATTGTGATATTTTTAAAGCCTGCCTTTGAGCAACCTGGGCTGATGTAATCCCATTTATGAGAATTCGTATAATTTGGAGAGCAAAATAAATTTCCCAGCGAAGGAGTTTGAACGGAGCAAACCGCTTTGCGGTCGCCGTCTTCGGCTTGGGTGTATTATACCATTTCATAGGAGGTAGTGCTGGTCCACCTATTAAGTCCCTCCGTATGAAAGTGACCAGTAGTTTGCGCCTTAGTAATGATGAATGATTGATGCTCCAGTGCATGCCCTTGAAAAAGAGTTATGATATTACCGGTTTCTTAAAAGTTTATAGAATTTTATTTATTTAAACGCTAGGGTACAAAGAAGTATATTCACTATTTATAATTAAATAATTTCTGAACAAAAAGATCATATGCCCATTAGTCTAGTATATGCATAGTGTACTGGTGGGCCCAGTTTATCATTTATTTCACGCATGCTCAGGTGGTTGGTAGTTGACAGTATGATACTATACACATTAGATGATGTCCAACTGCAGTCAGTGGGTGCAGTTTGCAGACATCAACAATATAAAACAGTAACTGATACAGGAGCATTTCAGTCGTAAGGTAACTGTCTTTACTTGCTGAAATTTAGGAATCGGGGCTATCTCTCGTACTCATTAAATAATATCTGTCTAACATGCAATTAAACGGTTAACCTTTTTTCAGTTGAGTGTTAAAGTAGACTACTGGCGAAAAGTATTGTTAAGTTTTAGAAATCTAAATCTTTTCCAAGATTAAGCCCCCTCTCCCCCGTCAAAATTAACAATCAATATAATTGCTATTTTTAATGTCAAAATGTTAAATTAATATCTTTGAAGACAAGATAGCATTAAGTTAAAGAAGAAAAATAATTATTTAATTTATTGAAAAAAATAGCATAAAATATATATAGGTTTTTATAGAAATCATAATCCATTTTGGCTAGCCGGAATAAAATTAAATAAAGAATTAATTTCAATGTTGTTCTGCAAAAAGAGGATTATAAATAAATGCAATTGAACTAAAGATCATTTATTATGTTGCTGAACAGCCTTGACTTTGATCACAACAGCCACTCTTTTAGATATGGAATCCACAATGTTTTACAACACTTCCTTCGGTGTTTCATGGTGCCAATTTAAATTATTGGCTCCAGAAGCTCTGATTTTGTTTTTTGGTGATTTTCAGATATATTCTTTCCAATTATATTACATAAGTTCTCAAAAATATTAAATCTGGCAAATTGCCTGTTCATTTTTTCTGGGCTTCTTCTTGAAACGATGGTTAGATTTCTCAAACTTGCAATACTTTTGACCAGTAGTGTATTTGGCTAGTTTATAAAAGACATTGCACACCTTGGATTCAGCAAAATTCTGCGCGCGTGCTTATCCTCCGTGCCGTCCACATGTGTGCCTTAATCCTTTAACGCGCAGTGATCCCGCTCTGGGAACATCAAATTCTGACGTTTTGACAGTTGCCAGTAACGAAGAATAGATTTGATTTCTATGAAAATAGTTGCGGTTGACATAGCTCCACGAGAATCCTTTACTTTTTAGCACGTCATTTCCCGTAGAAAAATTGTCAAGATTATTTTTAACAGCACTGACATCTGCTGAAAAATGGAAGAACGCGAGAACAGTTGGATCGATTGCCCAATGCTGGAAAAAGGGCAGCCGTTGCCATCGCTCGACTTAACTACCAGCAAGATGGCGGACGATCGAAACGTTCATCGCGTGCCACAGATCTAGAGACCCCTTTTTTGACGCAGCTGGCTGTGCCCGCATTGGGAAAGGGTTGTGACTCAAAGGGTTAGCCTTTTTTCAGCTGAGCGTTAAAGTAGTTGGCTAGTTTGAAAAAGACATTGCACCACCTTGGATTCAGCAACATTCCGCGCGCGTGCTTATCCTCCGTGCCGTCCGCATGCGTGCCTTAACAGGCGTAAATATGTTGTCAGATGCATCGTAGGAGCAGATCGCAATCTTTAACAGCCGCCCATCTCCCTCGGAAGGCAAAGTTCATTTCGGGGTGTTTTAAATCACCCGGATGTCCTCGTGATAGACATCTTGCGCTAAGCTGTCAAACATTTCACGGAACATACACCACCCACGCTAAAAATGAGGTGGAGGAAGCGATCTCGTACTTCCCCACCCTCATCTTAGATCTAGGTAAGGAAAGGAGAAAAATTGATTGAATTCCTTTCCCCCCCCCCCAGCTCTTTTTTTTTTTTATAATAACGATTATGTGTCGCTTAAAATATCTTGAACGCAATTCTGGTGGCGTAGGAAAAGAAGAAACATCACAGTAAGGGGCATTCAGGCGAGATTTGCCATATGAAGATAGTTATGCTGTATTTAGATTATCTTTTTTTTAACGCTTTAACGCGCAGTGCTCCCGCTCTGGGAACACCCAACTCTGACGTTTTGACTGTTGCCAGTCACGAAGAATAGATGTGATTTCTATAAAAATAGTTGCGGGTGACAGAGCTCCCCACGAGAATCCTTTACTTTTTAGCACGTTATTTCCCGTAAAAAAATGGTCACGATTATTTTTATAACAGCACTGACATCTGCTGGAAAATGAAAGAATGCGAGAACAGCTGGATAGATTGCCCAAAGCTGAAAAAAGGGAAGCCGTTGCCATCTCTCGACTTAACTACCAGCAAGATGGCGGACGATCGAAACGTTCATCGCGTGCCACAGATCTAGAGACCCTTTTTTGACGACATCACCTCATTAATACTTTGGGCACATTTTATTAATTCAGAATTTTTTGTACGGTGTTCGTATGCCAATTTAAAAAGTCTAATTTTTTGAAAATTAACGAGAGGATTTTTTTTAACGTAGTCTTTTCTCCTACCTTATTTTGAATATTTTTTCAATGTACACTGCAATAAAGAATTAAAGTATGTTACCCACCTTCTTGTGACACCCTGTATATTCTATTATATAGATGTAACATTTGTAAGCATTAATCGGCACTCTAGTGTTTGAGATTGTACTTGAATTTGAAACTGGGTGACAACCTCCTATTAATTTTTAAGTATTCAAAAGATAATTTGCCAATGTAAAATATTTTCCTATAAGTGGAAACAAAGTTTCACGTATAACCTGAAAATTTTCACGTTATAATTTTCCTTTTTAAACGCGTTATAACATACGCCTATCTGCAAAAAGAAGCAAAACTATTTCTCCTCTAAGCTACACGGAAATAATAAGACGCCTTAGCCTGAGGCTCTAAGGCAATTTCGTGCCAGTATTAGTGATCTAAAAAGAAATTTTCTAATCTCATCTATCAATCTAATTAAGTAAAACTCTTTCATGCTTGGCTGGAAAATATTTTCAATTTTTTCCTGAACTAAATCGGTTAGTTACCTTTTAAGGTATTGATGGTGAACAGCTTTTTAAACAAAAATATGTTTGGCTGTTACATTTTACGTTACATATTACTTTTTTCACGAAGTACTTGATTTCTGACATATTCTTGAAACTGAATCAACTCCTCTTTCAAGGGACTACTCATAATTTGTAGCCTTATGATATTTTAATAAGACGTGTGTATTATCTTTTTCACTGAGAAAAATAATCTTCGAAATTTTTGTTATTTATGCATTGCTCTTATTTACTCGAGAAATCAGATACATTGTGCTCATTTAAATTCACTGAACATTTTGATTTTGTAATTCTGTGTTCAGAATATGACATAGGATACATTACAGGAGACTTGCTTTATTTTTTACCTAAGAATATTTTAATGAATTTTCATAAATGATAAGTGGATATCCTTGGTGGGTTATTTACATTAATAAGTCCAACAAACGCAGCCATAAGAACTAAACGAATATTGAAGTTGCATAATCTCGCAGCCCAAAAACTAATTTTTGTCTTTGGTCTCTCTTGCAGCGATATCGCTTGTCTTACATGTCCTTCTCTAAAAACACTCTTTCAACAAACATTCCACCAGATGAGAACTTTGCGATTGAGATTTACCGGATGTTCTTAGTGCAGATTTCTCCGCAACGATCGGAGTCTTTTAAATGTTTCGTAGAGGATATACCATCTACATGGACTGGAACTTCTGCAAAAAGATCGGTGAAATTGATATTCCATTTTTGCTAAACAAAATGGCGTCGTTTTACCGAAAAGGTTCAAACTGGCCCCTCAGAAGTTTCTGTGTAATTTAGTGGATGATGTTGCATCTTCAAACCGGATGTACGGCAAAAATGTACTGTGTTTGTTAGCGTTTGGTATCAATATTTCGTTTTGGCAGATTGAAATTGTGACAGATGATCCACTCATGATAAACACATTTCATTATTTTCAATACTGTTGCCAAATCTCGGAGTGAAATTCCCTTTTGGAGTTCAATTTAATCTTAAATTCATATTTTACTCGTCAATAATGAAGTTTGTATTTTGCTGCATTTAAATTGTTTAACTTCAACGGGAGACGAGGACTTTTATTTTTCCCATAAGATAACACGGGGTTTGGTAGTTTCTCGACAAATATTTAGCCGAGTTCAATGTTGGGTACTTATTTGAGTCATATTCAGCGAAAAAGTCCCCAAGCTTGGTATCATTTGGCTTGGTATCATATTATGAGGCCTGTAATGCTTGTTTTCCAGCATAGGATTAGTACTACGCAATCGATTTACGCAATAATTAGGGAATGTTCCCGAAACGGAATCGCCTCGAAAATGCTAGAAAAAACAAAATCTCTCCGAAAGAAAATTAAAAGGTGCAGAAAAAATAAATCAGCCACTCAGTTAGTTTTGTGTGTGATTAAGGCAAACCTACACGAGGGGTATCTGCCTAAGATGTGGGATTCCTTGGTAGGAGGACTTTCTAAGGGGTTCTAACGCGTATTCACGTTACATATGGAGAAAACCTACCAAAACTTCAGACTGTTAGATCGACGACCGCGCGATGGGACCCGAATCCGGGACCTTCACACTTCGGCCGACTACCATTTTCAGTGATATAACCACTGTGCGATGGTGAGGCCTCAATTAGTTTTGAATAGCCTCTTGCAGAGTTCTCTACTACTATTATTTTGTTGTGAGAAACGCAGTTCTCTTTCGCTTGGTTTATTTTAAGTTTGTGAATTCTATATTAATATATAATGAGGAGCAGTTTAGAGTTCATAGTTAGCCAATAGAAGCATTTTAATGTATGTAAGTTACAGTATGTGAAGAAATCTCAGTAATCGTTTGAGTGTTGAATGAAAGTCGAGTTACTATTTGAGAACTATGCATTGAAGATTAGGGAAACAAAAAACTTTGCGCTTCGCCTTTTCATTTGGATTGGTTTCTGGAACTTTCTACACGCCCTGGACTTTCTAGTGTACGAAGCCGGAAATTCAACAGTTTCTGCAAGAAAATGTCTAAATTTTGATTGCAGTTACAGGTGTCGGGAAATCTCTCGTCCATCGCGCGAACAAAAGGATAATAACAATTGGAAAACTTGCTAGTTCTAGAAATTTTCTAAACTGAAATATGTTTCTCAAGTAGTAGTATAGATGTAATTGGATTATTTTAAACGGAAGCCATTGAATATAACTAAAAAGAGATATCTATAAAAGTTAGCGGAAATTCGGGATTGGCGTGTTCCGCGCAAGCAGCTCAAAATGCTTTAAATAAAGTTTAGAATATTTGACTTAGAAAGTTGATGTTACTATAGTGTTTTACTAATCAACGTATTGTTTAAATAAAGTGAAGATGATATGTTGAATTTTAGCATTAACTGCTAAACGTGATAAAACTGAAATTGTGTTTCTCAAGGCTCGATTACTGCAAAGACAGCTAAGCTGAACTAAGGTCACCCGAATATTTGGATGCATCTTAAAAAAGGAATAATTTTAAATTTTAAAATATTATTTTCACATTTAAAAAGGAACAATTTTCATTTTTAAGTATAATTCTCAGATTTAAAAAAAGGGCAATTTTCATTGCCCAGTTCGTAAAATGGGCTTGAGAAAGTACCCCAGGATTAAGGTGCCAACTTTTCTTGACTAGGCCTTAACATTGCTTTTATCTACTAAATTATTAGAGCTCTCATATCCTAATGTTGCCTAGCTGGAGCTGTGAAATGCGAATTCCACATTTCTCTCTCTGTATATAAGTATATAAATCGGCATGTATCGTCTCTGACTTTGAACGGACGGTGCAGGGAATGAACTGTTGTGAGCAGTTCCATTCAAATATTTTTATTATAATTTTCAGGTTTTTAAAAACTTTTCCCGGAAGAATTTCGTTACTGCTACGTGATTACTACTGAATTCAAACTTATTGACTGTATGGATCACAAGTATGTTAAAAAAGATAAAAGTAAATTACTTATAACTATCGATAATATTTAGGCGATGCTGAGGTTTTCAACTCCCTCTGCACGAGTTACCACTCATTTGGAGTGTTTATAAAAAAATTATCGATTTCTTAAAAGCCCAAGTCACCTATAAATGGCTAGGTCTTTTTCTATGGAATGTACATTTTCTTGGGTTTCATAAAAGTTGTTTTCTTTCTGTAGAATGTTTCTTGGCTCCTCTTTTAATAAATTCAACAAGATATATTGGTGTATGGGGATTCCGCTTATTTAAGGGGGCACAATTTATTAATAATATCACAACGGAGGAAAAATATTTTGAGTTGCAGATTCATTTCAGTGATTAAGTCATTTTCAAGTGCATTTCTTAACAGTTGAATGGTGAAGAATTTTAATAAGTTTCCTCTAGTTGCATTTATCATTATTTATTGCGTTTTCCTTACGAAATGAATTTTTTCCATCAAACTTTTTACTGCCCCCTCCCAACTCTTTTTAATGGTACACATGAGCCTGTCAGAACCTACTATGGAATTAGGTTTCGCAGATATATTTCATATCTTGCAGCTTCATGGTATTCTAATAAGACTTGTTTATTTGTTTCTGTTTCCAGAAAATGTATCTTCGTAGTAGCTTTTTAATAAACACTGCTAACAATTCACGCTTCGTAGCAGTAGTGATATGCTGTTCATTTCGTTTATTCTCTGCAGGTTCTTCTGTAATCTCTTCTTTATTAAACTTTTTCAATTTGGTGCATATTCTGCTTTAGTTTTCTGATAATGAATCACTTAGGTGTGTAACACTATAACAGTGAGAGGAAATATTTGACACGAGGGAAAATTTATCGTCTTTTTACCACGTGAAAATTAATTAATAACACTGCAACTTCACAATATTAAAACTCTGTGAAAAATAGAAATATTTATTACGAGACTAAATGTTTGAATAAAGGAAGGTATTAGATCAGGATTCTTTATTTTCAGTAGAAAAGGGATACAAAAAATGAATCAACACATTCGATATTAAAATTTTAGCTAGCCGCAAAATAATAAGTAGTTTTTCTGAAAAAAAAAGACGTATCAGCAAATTGTAATCAAAATTCTTACTCTAAATTAAATGTCCGATATCAATAAATAAAATTACTAGATAATTAGAATTTTTATTTATGAAACACATTATTACAATTTTTTTCAATGTAATAAAGTATTTTTTAAATACAGTTACTCCGCTAAATTTTGAAATGCGGCCAGGATCAGTTGTTATTAGGTGATAAATGTTGAGTTCAACTTTCTGTATTTACTTCATTGTGTATTTTCTGCCGAGCACAAACCGAGATTTGTAACCCTCTAATTTATCTTTACCCTTTGTATATTCTAATATTATAACTTAACTCAAAAATAAGAGCATTGAAAATGAAAGAAAAGACCACTTTTATTAATGACCTATGAAAAAGCTGGAAATATATATGTTTACGACAAATATAACACCGAACTGTTCTAAGAAACAAATAACAATCCAACAGTGATAATTATATAAGTTATTTAAACATTTTTGAAAAGCATTTAAGGCACTTCACAGAAACGTGAAAAACTTCGTTTTAACCACTGGTGGGTCACTTAATTGTTTAAAATCTCACAGCACACAAATTTTCCAAATGTATTTTAATTATAAGGTACAACGAACTCTTGAGCTCGATTGTTGGTCCTCGATTAAAAGTTAGATGCTTCCATAGAAATGAAATGTTGTTCAGGCATTAGACTTTGCTAGTAGGGATGGACGCGAGACGAGAACCAGGGCTGTCTCGTCTCGTCTCGTAGTGCTAAACCTCTGTCTCGTCTCGTCTTGGAAACACTTTGTCTCGTCTCGCGTCTTGCAGAGAAATTGCCAGTCTCGTCTCCCGAGTCTCGTAAAATTAAGGACTGCGATTTTGTTACCATATTTTTAATAACATTAATACAATTTTATTGAAAATTAATATTAATAATAACAGTAACTTATACATATTACCATCTTAGTACATGTATTAGTTCTCATATTAACTCATATGTGCAATGGAAGTGATAAAAATTCAGATTTAATCCATATATATAATGTGACATGCACCGAAATTTCATTTTTATTTATTTATTTCCGAAACTACGTAATCATAATATGTATGGTTCATGGGAGTTTCATTTGCTTTAGAAAATATATAAAGTTTTGAATTTTTGTTAGAAATGATGCAGAACTCAGGATATGTAGCGCAAATAAAATTTTAATCTCATTAAGCGGCCCCGATGTACGTAATAGGGAATTCATAAAAGTTTCAATTGGGCACGGGATAATTATAGTGAAGCCTGCTTATACCCCTTCTCGTTTTAGTGCAGGAGATATTGGTTTCACATTTAATCAGGAACCCGGGTTTACCTCGTTCATTCACACCATCAAAAAGAAGAGACAACAGAGAGGACTTGAGACCAGGGTTGTTTCTCAACGATAGGGATTTAACTGCGCCCCTAGAAAGTTACCGCCCGGGTGGGCGCCCCCTCTCCCCCCCCTCCCCCCTACGCTACGTCATTGCGTCTGGGAAAGTTTGAGGATTGAGAATAATATCGGTACAAGGATATTTCAACCACGTGTCGGGCCATTGGGGGCATTTATATACTCCAGAATTACACTACTCAGACTAAGCATCAATGCAAACGAAAGTTGCTCTACTTTTAATCTATCTCTGATATACCCACAACCCGATTATCACACAGGGAAGCGGGGTAGTAGCCCAGTGCCCCTGAAGAAAAAGGAGGCCTCATATAACCTGATTATAAATTCATATGTACTGAAATAATAATTGGAGGGGGAACAGAATTTTCCCTGTAATAGCTGCTATTACCTAATTGTCTATCACTAGATCAAGTTACAGACATATTTTTGAGGTGATAAATACGATTTGATCAAAGTACAAAAACTACAGTTAACTGAAATGCAATTTTCGAGTACTGGTGCTTTGTGTTTTATGATTTAAAGAAGAAAAGAAAATTACAAAAATTTTGTCTGTACAGGAAAATTTTGTACGAAACTTGACACGCGTATCATACAATAGCCATTCCTGACTCAGCGTCCATATAAGCTAATGGTACAAATTGGTTACTAATATTAAAATAAAAATAATTTTTAAATGTATAATCTTGCTCAAATATATGTAAGTAATTTTAAAGTTCAATTTTGGAAATCTTAAAAAAAGCTTTGTGTTGCGAAAATTCGACAGCGGTCAAAAATAGGTTAAAATGCTTGTGATAGTAAAGGGGGCCCCAAAGTTAGTGCCCCTGAACCCCATCTAAATATGGTCAGACTTTGGGCATACCGTACTGCCTTTTCTCTCTTTACTTATTGTTTTTATTGTTTTCTACTCTTCGCTGTCTTCTTTCTTTTTTGTGATTCTTTCTTTAGCCTCTCTCTTGTGTGTTTTGTATATTCCTCGTCCTACCCTAATTTTAAATGTTGCGTGTTTGGGCGTATTGTAATGTGCTGATAGTATACCAGGAACGATAATAAAGGAGACGCAAGTTAAACGGTAGAGGATTCAGTCAAAGTGTACCCTCCCATCTCAGGATGGCATACCTCCTCAAATGCAGCACTGTTATTCTGATTGAAAAGTAATTCGTATCATAAATTTATGCGAGACGAGAAATCTCGCGCGAGACAAGACTTGATCTCGTTTAGCAAAATATTTACTTTCTCGTCTCGCAAAAAATTGCCTGTCACGCGTCCATCCCTAGAAATATTTTTTTTCCTTTTTTTATTTGCGCGTGCGCGATATTTTTCCATTTCGTGCTACGTTTGTAAATTTTAAGAAATAAGCTTTTTGATTTTTATGTAATTTGATTTTCACTATTTACTTTTCTCAGACTTGAATGTATCTTACATTGTCTGGTTGTATACTAAAGTTTTTAATGATATCCAATATAATACTAATTCAACAAGGATTAGAAATTTATACACTTCGTGAAGTGCAAGTTGTATAGTAACTTGAATCTACTAGTAAACAATTTATATATTAATTTTGATCACCAAGAAAGAATATTTTCTGTCTTGGAGACCAATAAGTGCCATTTATTCAATTTAAGAATGATACACACATACTTTCAAATTATTATTATTCCTTAAGCATTAATTAATTATGTGAAACCTGTCTTAAGCGGTTCCTTTATTAAATATAAATATTTTATGGTTCCTTGAATTTGGAATTGAGAAACTTTTAAAATGCAAACGAAATTACAAGAGAAAGTATTTTTTACTGAAAATTTCTGTTACCTGAAAAACGTAACATTGAAAAAATTTAGGCATAAAAAGTTACTGACCTCTTTTCCCCAATTCGTTACATGTAAATATTTTATTTATTTATTTAAAATTTTAGAATATTATATTTTAACAGAAATATTTAGGTGTTGTTTAAGAAAAAATAATGCTTATGTTCGGGATTTTTTCACTACACAATGATATACATGATAACAGTCATTATTTAACGTTCAATGATAATTGCAACTAATATTAACTCATCAAGATTATTTTGCAAAGGAATTTGTTTTAAAAACTTGTGACAGTACTATCATTTTGTTTTTCATACCGAAAACTCATATTTTACTGCATTACAAATTGAAGCTTTAGAAGCAATTTACTTGCGAATGTGTATTTCAATTATTTTGTTACCTTTTATGAACTGCTATTTAAATTCATCTTGAAAAATATACTATTTATATTTGGATTGTTCAAAATTTAGCAAACTATGCTACTTCAATTTCGAACGTGTATAAACCAATAAACACAAAACACATATAATTATTATAATTATTTTCAATGCTTAAACTATATTATTTTCACATGAACTTTCATTCTTCAAAAAATTGGCTTTAGATTTTTTTTTAATTTTTAAGTTTAAGGCAAAAATACGCTATTAAAACTGTTACTTCGTCTATCAAATGAACCATTTTGCATATAACTTAATTATATTGCATCTCAAGTTAAAATATGAATCAAATATGTTTAGAGAACTATTCTGTGGAGAACAGCAAATATTATATTCAAAGACATAATATCAATGAGCTGCACTCAAATAGACGTAGTAAATTAAAATGAATATTCAGTCATAATTGTAAAGGACTGTTTTGAAGCTTGTGCATTCAACGTTACAAACTCTCTGAATACCATATTGTTACGGGCATGATATTCATACCCTATCTTCAAGATGAAGGAATTACATATACTGCACATTTATCCCCCTTGATATTCAGTAATTTGTATACTGTTCTGGGCGCACAAACTTCAAATGAGACGCGACGACAAACCACACAAACCCGTTAGAGCGAAACCTAAATGACGCGAACAAATATTACTTTTTGATGGACTGACGAAAACATCCAGTTCTTTTGCATTTGTGAAGCCATGCGCTGACTTCATTGAGGATAATCACTCAGAAATGATAGCTTTTTATGACTTTAATCTACACTTTCTTCTGCATTTTACTTCTCCTCTTTCTTTCATTATTCATTGTATTGTGTCGAATCTCATATTTACACATATTCCTGATGATACCGAAGTGAACCTTAAAAATGATTAGAGTTTCAATTTTTTACTGTCTAGCATCATACATTCTATGACACCTTGGGTTCGGGTTCATTTCCCGGCTTGGGATTTGGTGTTAACTTGTCCGTCCATTCACAGGGGTAACGTTGGCCACTTACTGGGTACTCCCATTATAAAGGGGCCAATACTTCGGAAATGATGAATTCTTGATGGGCAAGTGTCCGCTCTTTGGGGCGAGGGAAAAAATTTCCTAAAAGATTGTACAGCAGTAGCTCTAAAAAAATGATGTGGTAAAACAAAATAATAATTTTTCTAAACAAATTGCAGTGTTATAGAGGAAATTACTTTTTTAACACAGTGACATTTTTCATATTATGAAATTATTTCATTTCTGAACAATATGCTTTTCTTGTCAAAATCCACGACAGTATTTGTATACTGATAAAACTATAATCTTTCCACCCCTTTCAACTATTGTCAGCCGATACCGAACAAAATCTATTAAATCTAAAAATATTTAATCTAAATAAAAGCCATTACACAGCAGACAAAGCAACATGAATATCTCTTTAAAATAAAGTGGTTCAGTTATACTTTGTAGCGAGTAAAGGCTGTCACAAAAACTCATTTAGGAATCTCACTGTTGTGTTGAATGCCAAATACCTAGCTCGGATTATTTAGAAACAAATTCTTCCAACTAGGCTACTTCCCCTCACTGAGCATAGTTTTATACTCACACTTTCTGAAATTTCAAATGCTCAGTATAAAATTATCCATCTTAACGTCAATGGCCGACCCTTGTTGCAGATTTCCAATTTGTGCGTTTCGGTATACATACAAATGGACATTTTTCCAAGTTGGTTAATTTCTTCATTGAACATTCTCAATGACCGAATTTTCGACGCACTTACGAAAAATTCTCTTGTTTTCCGACAGTACAATTTTTTTTTGTAAAACATTGAAATCGGGGACAATGCATTTCGTAAAGCAATCCAACAATCTTTTTTTTTTAATTTCGTTCGTACTTGCCTCCCTCTACATTCTGATAATTCCGAATATAAATTTGTTATCAATCTCATCCGTCTCGACTCCTGGGTGTTCCGAGGACTATTATCTGGCACTCGAGGAAACCGTAGCTAATCTAGAAAAATCCTCTGTGAATCCCATTTACAGCTAGTTTTTCCACGATAGGTGCCCCCCGCAGCGACTGTTGAAAAAGATGGCGGAATAAAAAAAAAACCCGGTGGTTTATTGAATGAGGAAAGTCATTCGTCCAGCTGTGAAAGAAATGGATGCGTGTCATGTCAGGTGAAGTTTATTTTCGCTCTTCTGTTTTAATATGGATTTCTCTAGAGGAGGAAAAAAAAATACGATTTTCCTTATCTCGTAATATTCGGCACATAAGTATATACTCTCTCAGGAAGGTTCTAAATTTAGAAAAAAATAATGACTTTTGTTTTTAGGAAAGTCCAGCAGTAGACCAGTCGATTAAACTCGGTTCCCATTATTACTCGTTTATACTCAGCCCACTTCTGCGGCAATGGACAGAAGAAATGGAAGTAACAAGAATGTGAACAACTCACTCGTCCTGCTCATGCCATAGCCTTTCTTGCTGCCCTTCCTTCTGCCTGCGAAAATTTAGAAAAAAGTATTGAATTTTGTTTTAAGAAAAGTCCGGCAGTAGATCAGTCGATTAAACTCGGTTCCCATTATTCCACGTTTACACTCAGCCCACTTAAGGCAATAAGCAGGAGAAATGGAAGTAACAAGAATGTGAACATCTCACTCATCCTGCTAATCCCATAACCTTTCTTGCTGCCTTTCCTCCTGCCTGCGCTCCCTCCTGAAAGAAATTTTGAAGGCAGCCAGGAGAGAAGAAACGCAGGAAAGCATGGCAGGAGAAGAGGAGTACAGCAGACTGTAAAATCCTCACTGCCTTTGGAGCTGCCGCAAAATATTTACTGGAAAAAAGCGGCAGCGAGAAGTGGTAATGGCTGAATGTAAATGGGCTAGTAGACTACCGAAAGTGAAGCAGTGCTTGGGAGCCTGAACTCCTCTCTCGACTGCTGTGGATCGTGTACACTAAAAGGAGTTGGTGCACTTAAAATCTGACAGGGCTCCAATGTCTTTCCCGTTACAAGTTTTTTTGAACTGTTTCTTCATGAAGCCCCTTATCCTAAAGCCGTCAGTGTCGAATTAGAAAACCCGCCCAGTCAGAAACTCCATTCGCATTTCGGAGTCGAAGGGGTTATAGTCCACGAGGATGTTGCTTTTTTGGTATTATTTTTCGCTGGTGTTTTTTATGTCGAACATGACAGTGGAACGTTTCAGTTTCAAATTGAATGGCGGTATGAGACCTTGAGAAGAAATGAGTTTTGGACTTGGAGAGAGGTGGACAAGCCTCGGACTGGTGAAACAATTTCTTGAGTGGAATTGGGACCCGGTGCTGCTTTAAATTATAATTGTGTTATTTTATTTGTATGAGGTGGAACACTCGCTTCAAAGTTTACCTATCGATCGTCCATTTAATGTTTACTTATAATATTGTATTTTTTTGTACAATATAGTTGTATTAAATATTATATAATCAAGAGATTTTGTTTGGTGCCAACATCGAAAACTTTACGATGTTCTCTTGAGGTGCAAATCCAGATGCTAGATCTCTCTCCTGGAATTGGTTCAAAATTAGGAGATCACTCGTAGGAGTCAATGTTGACCTGCCTACCAGGCGCCCCTATAATCAGATAACCAACATCTCAAAGTTTTCATAGCGGTCAAGCTTCCAGTAGGACACTGACCTGACCATTAAAAAGAAAAAAAATGTTTGCTTTAGAAATTACGAGCACAATTTTAGAGAGTCAGTCATTTGAATATAAAAATCTTACATTTTTTGGGAGCAGACTGTTAATTTACAGAAAAAAAAAAATATATACAAGCTGTATTGCATGCCCACACATGCACAAAATTCTACAATTGTACACTAGTTCTAAATATTAAAGCCCGAGTAATAATGCAAATGCAACGTGTAAAGGGTTTTTCTAAAAATAATTATAAAATTTGATCTGGATAACACATGAGTTCCTTGTACATCTATCAACTCAGATATACATTGGGTGAACTTCATCTAAAATTATTTCATTTGAAAGAGATAAAATACTGCAATAATACTAAGGTTTAGCGATTTCAAGTATCTGAGATATCGCCAAGCTCAGTTTATTTTTAAGAACTTGTTTTTGGTACTTAATTTGGCAAGCTTGGAATAGTTTGCAAGAATTTAAATATAGCCGAAATAGTGATTAACTACAGACTTTTAATGAATTGAAGGTATCCATAGACCTTAATGCATTGAAAGTATTTTGGGTGATCCTTTAAATAAATTACCCAAAGATTGCAATGACAAAAATTAAAAAATGCGCAATTACATATTACAATAGTTCTAAATACAAAATATCAGAATTCTACGGTTAAAAGATATAGAAATGCCAAATACGTAATTACTTTAGCGCCAAATTTGGAGAAATTTCGGAAAAAGTCACCAAGGTCGATGACAGATGGCGAGATTTTGGGCATCTCCCAAACAATGACGGACTGTAGACATAATCTATTAAAGATGTCGATAGCCTACACCTTATTATTCTAATATCAGGTGGCCATGTAAGTAAACTATCCAATAGAATGGAACAAAAAAGGGAGATACACAACTAGGTATGACAGCATTCCTAAATATAAAATTTCAACAATCTAGAACCAACAGTTTTTGAGATAAGCGAATTACGTACATACGTACGTACGTACAGACGTCAGAAAAAAAGCTAGCCAAAATGGAATGGTCAAGATGGATTGTCCATATATCTATACAAACATACATACATGCGTAAATTCAGACGCCTTGCGAAAACTCTTCAAAGTGAATATAGAGATAGTCAAAATCTATTCTTTCATCAAAAGTGGCATATTGAAATTTTTCGCTATCACTATTCTTCGTTTTACTTCGCACAAGGAAGCTACATGTAATTGATCCAATAAATCTGCAGATTAGAGAAAAATATGAGCACAAAATTACCGGCTTCATTATTTTGCATCGACTGACTAATGCACACAGTTTAAATGGTTAATTGCTTTTTACTGAAACCTCTCTACTTCTTGCTTTATTCTAATGGTTTATGAAAAAATTGATAATTTAGGCCCGTGATGAATGCTCTATTCTAACAAAATATTTTTAAAGTTTCGTTTCAAATGTATGAAAAATTTCAGTGAATGCGATATACATATTTCTGTATAAAGAACAATTTGTGTTCATTTAGCAGAAGAAATTCATAAATGTTAAATATGCTTTACATAATTTTTGAGGTGAAATTATTATTCCGAAAGTTTAGTTTTTTTTACTTCTTTGTACGAAACATTGTAACAGCAAAAATATCAGCATTCAGATTTTCACGGAAAAATTGAATTTTGTTTCCTTGTATAAGTAAAAGGAAGCAATGTTTTCAAAAAGAAAAAAAAATTCAGCATTCAGATTTTTATGGTGAACTCGATTTTGTCTATCTCTTAATGTACTTTGAGAAGTTACTGCATGACGTCTGTGCTTAGGTATGTGTGCATGTATGTATGTAATCATTTGGCAGGATGTCTGTGCTTATATGTATACGTATGCATGTATCTCACATAACTTTGAAAAGGTTTTTATAAGATGTCAAAATTTTTGTTTTTAGGACTGTTGTAACACTTAGTTGTGCACCTCCCTGTTTTATTGTAATCGACTGGGTAATTTGTTTACAGAATCAACCAAAATACATTCAATATATTCACAGACAGTCATTTAATTTGAAAATCTGCGGGCAGTCGTTATTTGGGTCATGACCAAAATCTCAGCAACTTTCATCAAACTTAGCGATTTTCAGAGATGTATCGTCATATTTGATACCAAAACTAAATTTCAAAAACTAAATCCACATTGGCAATACCTACTATGTTTCGTTAGAAACTATCAAATATTAATCTTGTTAAAGCATCTTATAACACTTTCATTTGAAGTAAGTTTAAATGAAGTACTTTAAAAAATTAATATTGTGTAATAGTTAATAGTCTATGTAACATTTAACGTGTAAGTGTTGATATACGTGCAAGAAAGTCATATTGTGTCCGGATAATTTTTTATGTACTTTTTTTTAACAGATTATCAAATAGAAAGCTCCAAACCTGAAAGAGAAAAAAGAAGAAGAAAACAGTACAGATATTAGAATAATAAAAATGTAAGAATAGTTATTTGAGAAGAACTGCGTTAATTAAATTTGTAGAAAATTTATAGAAATTATTAATCCATCCAGTTCAATGTAGCTTTATGCCATTGCTTTATATTGCACATATTCACTTCAGTTCGTATACCATACCAGCATAATTTTTACCATTATAAGTCAAAACATGCAATCGGCACTAGAAGGACTAATGTCTATTAATATTAAAAGAAAATTTTTTTCTTCGAGATTTCTGAAGATATAAAACAAAACTGTTTAAGGAACAAGAACTACTTTTTCACAGAAGAAAAAAAAATCATTAAAACCAACTGATAAGGAACGTTAGGGAAAAAAAATCTGTCAGTAAAAAAAATAGCTAAAATATCCCAAGGAACGCTTTTTATTCTTCATTAAAAAAATTTATTAACTACCTACCTTAACCGAATTTTCCACTGAAGGTTCAGTAGAATAACCCTGCGAAAAGCTGATACCTTCGCCAAGAACAAAATATTAAAAAAAAAAATAAAATAAAATGGCGTTAAAAAAGTCATCACGCATCAAGTTTCAGTGTCACTTAAGTACCTCGACTATCAAGTGTCTTTTCATTTCAGTTTATTCATTGATCATTTGGAGATTTAACAATCTTCTTGGAAGAAAGCGAGAATAAAAAAAAGTTACTTGTGGAAATTAGTTTTTAAGTTAAAAGAAATAAGAAATGGAGCTGATATTCTGACAATATTCTCTTCGTTATTTATAAAAGTAACTAACAATAACTTTAACCTCTGAGAAGTTGAGACGCATAATTCCGTCAAGTAAATTCTAGTTTTAACTGCAATACAACTCTATTTTTTCATCCTTAAAGTTTGAAAGTAGTGTTTCGAATTAAATTTTTGTCAGTCTCTCTAGAAAATTTCTTTACTGTTTCAATTAACTTTATGTAAAGTTACTTGGTTTTTTCCAGATTTATTTTTTACATTATAACACTGCATAAACTGAAAAATGTTTTCTGAGTTTTCCAGGGAGCGGGTCATCCTTTTTTTTCATTCTGTACGTAGATTTAACTTGTTTTTCCTTTTAGTTTCGAGCACAAACTAATGGAATTTCCATTCTTCAGACAGCGTTGCTTTTTAAAAAGGGGTTTACAGCCAAGTCGAATTTTGGGGCCCACAGTTGAGCTTGACTTTAAGGATTGAAAGACTTTAAAGCGTTTGCGTAAGGTTTGAAACATAATTTTTTCAATTCCTACTATTAGGTCACACTCTTCCTATATATATGTTGTACAAATTTTTAATCGTTAATAAAATACTTTTTTATTCATCCACTCAAGTTCAAAAAACATTTTTTTAAAACTTGTAGTGGATGACACTGGATGTTAATACTGTTTTGGTCCCAATCAACGTGATAATTTATCTACAGGACCGCCCAAAAGATTCGAAATACATTACGCTCTATGGGCCGAAATTCATTAAACTCGCATATCTCAAAAACTATTAGACGTAGAATGTTGAAATCAGGATTGTTGTAACATCTAGTTATGCGCCCGCCATTTCGGTCCCACTCGACTAGATAGTTTATCTACAAGGCCGTCCAAAATAGTTTTAATACATTACGCTCTATGGGCAGAATTCATTAAAGCGTATTTTAGAGGTATTACGCTAGTTCAAATGACTCAGAATTGATATATGCTGTTGAGGGTTACAAAATGAATTTTTCCATCGAAGAAAGTGTCTTTATCATGTATAGTGCTGCTATCATCCGTTTCAAGTACAATACCGTCCTACCATATAGTTAGGTAATGGTTCACCACGGCCACGTGCCTCCCTCAAAAATTACGCCAAAAGTCGCCAAGCTTAGTACGTGTGTATTTTTTTCACTCTCAAATATCAAGAACTATTAGTCGTAGAATCTTGAAATTTCATGTATAAGATTGTTGTAACATCTAGTTGCGCATCTTTGCCAAAAGATCACCAAATTTGGCGATAGTCAGTGATTTGGTCCATGCCCAAAATATCGCCCAATCTGGCGATATCTGTCATTGATTAGTCCATGCCCCAAACCTCGCCATTTGTCGTTGACCTTGGCGAGTTTTGCCGAAATATGACCAAATTTGGCACCGAAAATTATTTCGTATTTCGCATAACTCTAAAACTTTTAAAGGTAGAATGCTGAAATTTTGTATATAGAACTATTGTAACACCTAACTGTGTATTTTTTTTTTTTTTTTTTTCAATCCCTACTATTAGTTCACACTCTCCCTATATATATTTATAAATCTTATTCAAATTTTCAGTCGTTAGTAAAATACATTTTATTCATCCACTCAAATTCAAATAGTTTTTTCAAATGTAAATTCATTAATTAAATGTAATTAATTAAATTTAATAAAATGTAACTAAAATAAAACTTTTCGATGTTGACCTAAGTAGAAATTGACTTAATTTTTTTATATATTACTTGTTTAATAATTAAGTACACACGATTTTTTAATAATAAAGCACATGAGACATAAGATTAAAAAAATTATGATGATATTTTGTCAGTGGTTTTTGCATACGTCAGAAGCTCTTTTTTATAATTTTAATTAAATTTGAAAATACATTAGTAGAAAATCAATATTAACTTCCGTATCACAGTATTTGTGTTAGTTTTATTAAATTTTGGAACTACTAAGAATTGAGAATAAGGTGTAGTAGAAGTTGGGGTTCAACAATGAAACAAAATTTACTAATTTTTTTTTCCTGTTCACAAATTTACATGTCGAAAAAAAAACTTAGTGGGCCCTTTTTACATACTCTTTTCCCCATCTAATTGAATTTTTTTGAGCTTGTAAGTAGCTCATCTCTCTATTCTAAAAAAAAGTAAAGGCCGCTGGCGCTGTCAAAGCTTGTCAGCTTATCTCCTCCTAAACCGTGGGGATTTGAGTTTCGACTAAGGTGCCCACAGATTCGAAAAATTCCGAGGAACCTGCTAAGCTGATTTAAATTTCGAAAATCGAATTATTTTAGAAGATACTAATAAAAAACTGAAAAAAATAAACCGAATGGTTTGCCAGATTTGGCATAAAATCATTCATTCCTTTGCAACAAAGCGTTTCCAAGTATTTAGAATCGTGTGAAATTTACAAACATGAGTTAGAATTACGCCCATTTTACGCCAAAATAAAAACTATATGAAATAAGTAACTCAAAATGTGTTACACAAAGTTGACAATTTTCAAATTGTAAGTTCGCTTAGACAACAGGAGTTTAGAATTAGCAATTATTCGTTTTTCCAAAACAGAATAACTAATATCTTGAAAATGAAAAATAATTAAAATGCAGATTATTTTAAAGCCGTTTCTCGTCCAGCTGGATTATTTGCTACCAGTAGAAATATTTGGCGGCGTTAGCTATGCCATTATAGCAGTTATAGTACACTTTGGATATTTGCTAGCGCGACGAGATGGTATTATTCGTGGTGTTAAGTACGCCAATCTGCAAACGATTATGTTAATGAAAATATGGATAACGGTTTTCCAGTAACCTTAAATGAACAGTAAATATATGTTGTAAGCATGTGTAAATCGCCAAATAATGAAAAGTCGCCATCGGTGGCAGGCTATTTTATCTGTTCCGTAGCTTTTATTAACTTTACATGTACGCAAGTCGCCAAATAATGAAAAATCGCCATGGGTGGCAAATTCGCAAGGTGTCCAATAGGTTTTACATTATTAAAAATACAGCTGAAACATATGTTCTGATTTTATTACGCTTTAGCTCCTAATTAATATAACTTTTGAATGGCAACAAACAAACATTTACAAACATGAGTTAGAATTACGCCCATTTTACGCCAAAATAAATATTTCTTCTATATTAATAAAACAATGTGTAAACTGTTAGTTTGTTTGAATGTGTCTCGCGCTCGCGTAGCTCGCAGACGGGTGATCGTAGACCTACCAAATTTTGTACGGACATTTTCCATGACAGTTCCCGACACACCTCGAAGCGATTTTTTCAAAATTCGAATTATTTTAGGAGATATCGATAAAAAACGTATCGCAAAAGGCTAATTTTTGCTTTCCACCATTTCGTAATTGTGCATTTTTCTGTGCAGCTTTTCTCCATCTATTAATGACTATGTCATTTTATCACTCCCCCCTTTATTGAAAATTGTGTGAAAAAAGTGTCCCAAAAATGCGACATAAAAGTATGCCACATAATTTTACATATATTTAAACACTATTAGTTCACAACAGATTTAATCTATTGTTACAGCATTTCTTAAGCTGTAGAATAGGCATGTGTCAATCGCCAAATAATGAAAAGTCGCCATGGGTGGCAGGCAGGCTATTCTATCTGTTCCGTAGCTTTTATTAACTTTACATGTACGCAAGTCGCCAAATAATGAAAAATCGCCATGGGTGGCAAATTCGCAAGGTGTCCAATAGGTTTTACATTATTAAAAATACAGCTGAAACAGATGTTCTGATTTTATTACGCTTTATCTCCTAATTAATATAACTTTTGAATGGCAACATTAAATATCATTGTGTTTCTGAGGAGTGCAAATAATTTTTCCAGCGATTATAAGCAGAGTCCGCACTCCAGGTGGAGTATTGCTCAGGTCCCGTACAACACGGATTCCCATAACAAAATATCTTCCGTGTTATGAGGGGGAGGGGGAGGGGGTCTACTGTAGTGTGAAGTTTAAATTTTTATGTACCAATGAAGATGCAAGAACCAAGCAATGTGTAGCTCAGTAACATTCTATCTGATCCAATCTTCGGGTTTTGTCTGTTGAAATTATGTCTTTTTTACGAATAAGCCTGATTAGGGGCCGAATGCCTCATACGAAAAGCGAGCGTAGCGAGTCTGGGGGACTTGGCCTCTAGTATTTAAAAAATTTCAAAAGGTAAATATCTGTCAGTGTTTCATTGTACCCCAAATACCGGGTTATAATGAGACATTTAATAACACGTCACAAACACTCAAATAATGATGAGTCAAATGTCAAATTTCAGCATATAAGTTTTATGTACATTTATAAGAGACATTAGTGAAACATAAATGTAAAATTTGGAGATACGGTACGATTTAAAAACAATTCCTCGTTAACATTATGTGCTATAGAGATCTCAATATATAACAATGATATCTTTATTTTAAGTGAATGCATTCACCCGGGTTACAATGAAACATGTTTCATTGTATCCCAAATTGAGGCTACAAACTAAATGAATTTTTAATCATTCCTAATATTTACGTTTTTAATTCTGGATTCTAAAGTATGAAGACCACGCCCCAGGGATCACAAAATTTGAAAAATAAATAATTATACCTATGAAAGAGGTAAAACAAAATTACTTTAATAACGAAATTTACTTTTAATGGTGAAAATCCAATAATTTTCTATATCTCTTCTTGTAAAAATGCAGTTTTCTCCAAATCCCGTGAGTAACTGGAACATATATTTCTATAATAGGTGAGTGAGTTTCAACTTTCTGTGACAAGTCCTATTGATTTTAGATTGCGTGTTTCCTTGTGCCCCGTGTTTCATTGGACCGCATCTTCCCCTACTGACCTCTGTGCCAGATTCAGCTCAACGGTTGCCTCTCATTGCCATTTACGGCCGTATTCACCAAACACTTAACACGCGGATTAAACCAAACTCGAGTGTTAAAGTCATCGGTAATGTATCTTACCGATCACTATAACACGCGTTTCAGGATTAATTCGCGTGTCAAGTGTTTGATGAATACGGCCGTTAATGGTGTACTTATACTGGTACGTTAGTGTTTTTGTTACTAGTAATCCCAGTTCTATGTTTTGTCAAAATGAGCACACATTGTACTAAAACTTAAAATGACAACGAAAAAGAGTACCTGCCCGTTGAGTTGATGTTACTGGTATTCGAAGTCCTGGTAAAATTTAGCACATTGTGCTGCAATTACAGTCTCACATCTCATTATGCGGGTTAAAATAACGCAATTCTTTCCAATATGGGAGCTTGCTTTTTTCAAAAATTTAAATATTCTTTTTCTTACAGCCCCTCTGTAAGGCCTGCGCTGCCCAGCCGCGCCTTCGCGCTCTGGGGTGCGGATGCACATGCCTCGGCCAGGTGGTCAGCCGGACACAAAGCCCCCAGTGTTTGACTCAAAGTAAGCTTGGTCCTCATTTTATCGACCCACTCAAAGAGATGAAAGGCTGAGTCGACCTTTCCCAGCCCGGGATTTGAACCCCCGTACCTGTGGGACGGCAGCGCGGCGCGCTAACCATTACGCCACTTCACATTAATAATTAGTGGAACTTATTCTATATTATTATAGTTAACTTATCAGTAAAAAAATAGTATTGATAACTATAATATGTTATAGCAGAGCACGTATAAAAATAAAAAATAATAAATCTATAAAGGTTTAAGTAGCCCGGATGCATATAGGATACAGATTAATTTATTTACTTTGTAGGTTAAACGATCAATAAATAGAAAAAGAGTAATAAAATACTGCAAAACCTAAATATGTAGCAATATCTTTTTATATTTCTATTTTTCTAGTAAATTTATCACGATTTATTGAGTTTATGCTTATAACCTGTCACTTGTCTATGAATATAATGAGAATGTTTTTAAAAAGAGAAATATGATTGATTTAGCTAACTCTTTTTATTTTTGAAGATTTACTAACGAAGAATAATTAATGAGGTTTTAACTATTAGACAACATGCTTTTAATATGTTCATTTTGAAACGGCATTTTTAAAAGCGATGTTTATTATTCCTCAATTAAAAACTAATAAAATGTTTTTAAAAAGGTTAAAAGAAAATTACTGAACATTGATGTAATTAAGTTTAAAAATGTGGCATAAAAGACATATTAGAATAAAATAATCAGAAGACAAACATGTTTTCGTTTCTTTGAAAGCAGAGTATTCTCGAATCCACAGAAAAAAAAATAGAAACGTAAGTTTAAATTTAAACAAAAGAAGAGGGGAAACATTAGTAGTCATTTTAAGAAAAGAAATAGTGCAAAGAAAAGCAAGGGAAATAAAAGGCTTAATAGAAAAGGAAACCAATAATAAAATAGGGATTGTGGAATAAAGAATGAAATTTGCAAAAAGCGATAATAATTATAAATAAAATGAAGAAAAGTAAAGTGAAACAAAATTACACCACAAAATGAATGCAAATATTAAAGCCGACAAGAATAAATAAGACAAAATGGTAAATTTTACAAATATTGGTAAAATTTACAAAATATATTACAAAATATGTGAAAAGCATTTATATAATTTACAGCTATAACATTTTTTATAAACAGTAAGAATTTAATCATGCAATAGAATTGATTAACATACCTTAATGAAATTAATTATAAGTTTAATATTTTCTGATGTAGTTAAATAATTCTAGTAAAAGTAATTTAAGAAATCGTAGGTTTTCGAGTTAAAAAAATAAGTAATTTTTTATAGAGCATTTTTACTCGTGTACTTAATGGAATTTGTCAGTCACAATTTTGTTTACTTCACATTACATGCAGATCATATAACTTTTAACGATTATGTAAATGACGCTAACGTGTAAAAAGTTTTTGTTTAGTATGTAGCTCTAATGAAAGTTTTCATCAATCAAACTATGTTGTCATCTGTTTTTTCCTCTACAGCTTTTGACGCTAGGTATTAAAAAAAGAATGTGCCATAAAGTTTTCTTGAAATAGCAATTAAAAGAAAATTTTAATTGATGTTTCTTGTCCATGAAAATAATCTAGTATATTAATATTTTTTTTTCCGCTCGTTGTGGAAAAAAGCTGTATATATACCTTTTTTAAACTCAACATGTCAAACTTATGTTTTGCCATCGTATGTTATCGTATGTTTTTAAGAGTTTAATCAGTTTTTTTGGGAGAAAAAGCAAACTTCGCAAATGTTCACATCAGCGCAGTCAATGAAGGACAGTAATTGCTACGTTAATAAGTAATTATTCTTAGTTTTAAATTATAAAATGAGACTCATAAAACGTTATTTTGCATAGATAGGTTTTATTTTAATTAACAAAATACTTACAATCCTTCAATTTGAAAGAAATTTGAATCATCTTTCAAGACAGAATATGTCATCTTAGTTGTATAACGGACAGAAAAAAAAAATCAACAAAAGCATTCACAAAGTATAATACAGATTTAAAAATTGTATAAGGAACTAATGATTAAGAAATGTTGCGAAAAAGGTGTTCAAATTCCGAATTTTTTAAAAGAAATCTTTAAAGAGCTCTAGTTTTCTTTCTTCAGAAATTAGACTTTGAATGAACATGAATGCATATAGTTTTAATGTCTTCACGCAGCTTTATGTTATGCAGCACGTTTGATGAAAGTATTTTAAGACCGTTTTGTTTTTTAGAACTCAAAAACGCATTTTCTTTTTAAATCTTTAATTCCTCATTAAATATACAAAAATACTTTTGGCTTCAGATTGATAGGAACAAAAATATTATTGTGATACTCGTTTTTTAATTACTTAGCGTAAACAATATTACGAAACATACTTCCAAAACTAATTTGCCTGTCCCTCTGTCTATTTTCTTTTTTTGCTGCGATTGTCGTGGAGCATGCTGTTTTAAAGTATTAGATGGTGGCCGTCAATAAAGATAATCACATTGAACATACTTTATACTAATTTCACAACAAAGGCATTAGAAACTCATAATATTTTCTTTATTTGTCTGCATTAAAATACAGTCAAACGCCATCTTGTCTTGATTTTTTGAAGTATGTTTTTCCCCCACAGAAATCGCTCTTCTAACTCATTAAGATTTCTTACAAGTTTTTTAAGGGGGTAATATGAGCTATAACTAGCCAGTGCGATCCCAGTATATACAGGGTGCTGATTAAAGTTTCCTTATTCAGAGCAGTGAATAGGTATATACTGTTACCCTGTATTTACTGATCAGAATAGCACAGCATTCTGAGCAGTACTTTCGCTGTACACTGCTCTGAATACTAAAAGTTATGAACACCTTGTATATACAGGGACTGGCGAACTATAGTTTCGAATTTCGCCCTAGTTTTAAAACCAACAGAGTCGTTTTCTTTCAAGCCACGGGGTCCCTGGCACCTATTTTTATGTGGCAGCCTAGTTATACTTGAGAACTCATTTTTATGACCCTGTGTTACATAAGCGTTTTCATAAAGTTGTTGTAAAAGCACCCTAAAAACTCAGCTAGGGGCCCCAAATAGTTAATTTTATAACACCAACAAATATAAAGACATATAAAGACCAACAAATTTAAAAGGTGAGTATTATCCCTGTATATATAAATAGAGGTCTTTGCCCATCTCTGACCAAATATGGCGAAAACGTGACTTGACATTTTGCCGTTCTACTTCATTTACAGTTCATTATCAGAAGTGAAAAAAAGAATTAGAAAGAAAAAAAATGTCCCCAATCTTTCCAAAAAAAAGAAAAAAAATGTATGAAATGACAGTAACTTTAAACCGTCGCGATAGCAAAATAAGTGAAAAAAAAGTAAAGACTGATTTGAAATATTTTCTGAATTTTTTTTTATCATCTAGTGACTGATGGTGGGTGACAACTGATAAAATATCTTTTGACCGACTTTTATCCATGTTTCCATCAGTTACTTTTATCTGGAAACTTTTAACTAGGTGTTTAGTGTTTAAAGTGCCACGAAAATGGCTTTCTAGAGTTCGATTATTATCTTATAGAGATGGTATCGCTTGAGATTCTAATCGATTAGGTATTCGATACCGTTTGAGCGAGGTTTCAGTTAATTAAGTCATTTAAAGAAGAATATAATTTTTGCGTTTCATTTTCGAACGCAAATGATCAAAAATGCGATTATAAACTTATTTCAGCGTGGAGTGAAATTTAGATTTGCGTAAATTGTGATAGTTATAACGCACGGTGAAAAATATTTGGAAAAGAAAAAGTGAATAAAAGGAAAATATTTCTAATGGAAATGCATAGAAAGAAATTTCAATTATAAAATTTGTTTTTTCTTTAAGGGGTACAAAGAAAATTCGCAAATAAAATAATATCAAATATAATAGTTGCACTGGAATGCAATGTCGTTTTTTAAATTAAATTTAAACAGATAAAAAATTCTTAAAAAGTTTTTAACTACAAGAAAATTGTGTCCAATCGGAAGATTCATATTCATTACTTTTTAATATTAGTTACTTTTTAAAGAAAACATTTCACGTATATCTATTTTTTCTTTCAAGAAAAGTGGAAAAGTGCCGTCCATTCTTCTTGGAGAGCGAATTTCAAAATGCCTGGAAATATTTTTTTCCCCCATCTCTTTTACATTTTACAACGTTTTTTATTTTGTTTGATAGAAGAACGCTTTAGGACCCTACCCCAATTAAAAAATAATTTCTAAAAATCCTTTTTTATTAAGTACCTATTTTACAAACCTCTCCTACATGTCGAAATTTGTACTATTAGTTTCAATAGTTTAGAAAAGGCTAAATATTTACTTGCACAAAAACGAATGACTTTAATTTCTGGTCGGCCTAATATCTAAGAAGTATGTAATAATTTTATTAAAAAAGCATTAATGAAAATATACTGATGGACATTTTTGGTTTGCAACAATATATTATATTATATGGAAAGCAGACATACAAGTACAACATATTCTTATTATATGCATCATTTCACGCAATGCACACATAACACATGCATTTTAGACTATTGGCTTGAACATTATTTTGTTTTCTAATTAGAAAGAAAACTTTTGTATTTTACATAAGCATAAATTCAAGTAGAATTTTTATATATAAACAATATGTATAAAAAAAAATGGATTGTTTTCCATTTTTTATTAAACATGAATAAAAATATAGTCTGGTAAGCGTCAATTTTAGACATAACTATTTTGAAAATATTTTAAAACAGTGCATTCCGAAATTCATTCTGTATATTATAAAAACTATTAAGATCAAAAGTGGGGAAATTTAATAATAAAGAAAGGCCATTCAGTAAATTAAGTTTTAGAAAAGGCTTTGTTTGTATTGTACGTTATAACAATAACTGAAAATTGTAAATTTAGTGATTTTCTCCCTTCTATAACTCACTATTTAACTAAATATTAAAAGCTGTTCTTTACTCTTAAATAGTGAAATACACAATGGTTATAGTGATGCAAGATAATAGTTTTAACTGAATTAAAATTTTAGTTAGATCAACTAAGATTATTTGTGTAGTAGATAAGTTTTTTTTTTTTTTTTTTAGTAGACAGTAAGTAGATAAGTTTTTTTTCTCTGTTTTTTATTACAAAAATATCGTCTGTTAATCAAATGAAGCAGTTTTAACAAATTTTATTTTTGAATGTATGAATAGAATCATTGAAACTTTCAGGATATTTTGATAATTCGTCTAATTTGTACGTCTGTAAAGTGCTGTAATTTATCGGAACACCTAACATGAAAGACATTGGGAGTCTAAAGTTAAGCTCAACTGAGTAGGAAAAAACCACGTTTTGTTGGAAAAAATAAAAAAAAAATAAAAAGCACATTTTTTCATTATCTTACTTAAGACAAGGATATGTGTGACACATAACGCTCGAGAAGCTACATATGAACAGATGTTATATGGTTTATACAGATACTAATTATCTAGACCAGGATTCATGCAATTGGGTAGAAAATTATTTTTATGTCGAAAACAAATACATTTATTTTTTTCAGTACAATTTCATGTTCAATGAAATATGAGTGTCTGTCATGTTCGGAATTGTTTAATATTTAATGATCACAAAGGTTGTTGTACGTAGAAAGTAATCCCCATGTATACAAAAAAACAGTCTTGTTTTAAAATAAGAATGATGCTGCTTGAATATTAGTTAACTTCTGTTTATTACAAGTAAATAATATCATTTGTACGTTTTCGTGTCCACATAAGCAAATAACTTTTACAGTATACATATTGTTACGAGTATCATGAGTGTTTTAAATATGCCATGTCAGAGAGCATGTATAACGTTATCTACATTTTAAATTGTATGTGTCTTTAGATCTGATATCCCCTGCATGTGAATTACTGCACTTTATTTTTATATATCAATAATTATAAACCTTTTATAACATTTATGACACTTAATTTCTCTTTGATCGGGTTGAAAAAATTTTGTACTTTACTGTTCCCTCCAAAATAAGTTCACTTTTTAATTGTTTATTAAAGTTACATACATTTGCATATTCTATGTTTTAACAGACTTGTTTAAAATTTAGTAAATGAATTTATTTGTCTCTCTTAATGATAGAGGAAAATGAAAAAACAATTAACGTTTAAAAAGTCATAAATTTTTATTATGACAAACACTGTTCCTGAATACAGCAACAATTTGGCTTCTTCTCTTTTAATTTTAGAAATCAATTCAAAAGCAATTAAATTTATCATTTTTCATTCATCATTTAAATTCATATACAACAGACAGAAAAATATTTCACAGTCTTCAAGTCCAACTTTGCGCAAATCTGAAGAATGGTATTTTTTTAGTTGCATGTATTTTCAGTATTTTTTTCTTTACAGATTCAAGAACAACATCACAGAACTTGAAAATGTCCCTTTGGTAATAACGATGGTGAAGACTATGCTACCACTACTACTAATAATGATGGTGATGGTGAAACACATATTGGATGTTTTAATTTTTTTACTTTTGGCTATTATTGCAGGGTTTTCTTACCTAAATCTCACATATGATTAGCTGCATCAAAAACTTAGAGGATTCATATTCTGATGTAGGTGTCAAAGCGAGATTGTATTTTTTTTTCATGTTTGTTCTCACGAAGGCAAATTACACTTTAATGTCATCAGCACGTAAAACCAATCATCAGGAGCAAATTGTGGAGACATAATTCTACATCTTTGATTTATACACAGAATTATTTTAGGCGTGAATAATGATAGAATTGCTATTCTATTGGCTGTGTGATGTAAAAATTTTCAGATAGACTCAATAATAAGTCCTTATTCAAAATCGTTTTTGAAGAAGTAGCTGACATAGTAGTTGCTCCCTCAAAAATGACTAAAAATATGGTCTTATGACAAAATATAAAGTTTATGCTTTCGTATGTTTGAATTTGCGAGTTTTAATTCAACTAATACGATTACAACAGCTATATTTTATTAGTTACAGCTACGAATTCTAACAAAAAGTTTCAATTCACTAAAAAGTTTTTTAAAAATCAATTCATCCTTTTTTCAATAAATGAAATTAATGATAGTTTTGATACATATTTCATGGAGTAGTTAACAAAGATTTTGATAATCATCGTTTAAAATTTAGTGGCTATTTTTGAATATTTTTTTTTTCCTTTCTTCAAAATGCTTTTCATCAAACAATCAAGTTTGATCGAAACACACCTGTTTGCTTTAAGGAGGTTTCTAAAATTTCACTTTAGTAGAAGAAGTAAACAAAATAAGTTTAAGAACTCATAGAACACAATAAAATAAATTTCATACAAAGATGAGAATCAATTTTTGTACTCGTGTGACGTACACTGTCTGTTTTATTCTCATTGCATGCACATCAAACTTTTATCTCTTATTCCAAGACGATTGTGAAACAACAAAATAACAACATCACAGTCTTACGACTTTTGCATTTGCCAGATGAAACACAGACCATCTTGACAACTAAGTGTCCCTTTCCTTATCTCTGACAGCGGGTGACTGTGAGACAAATTTTCGCTACCCTTCTCCATTCCTCAAACAATAACTCACTGAAGCGACTGCTGCAAACGCAGCTCTCTACAGGAGATGGCGTAAATCTTGATTGTAATGGCCGCACTTCCATTTCTTCTTCAGACTGCATATTGCTGCTTTCTCTTTTTCTTCCAGAAGAGCAAGAGCAGAGAGAATAAATATGTTACGAGGTGTTGTTCATCCTACGTTCTCGGCTGCTGGCGAAATGATCGCGAGGCGCATTTGCTTTTATCAGCTTGAAGATAAGAAACAACCGCTGTCATTTCTTTTTCAGATGTATTTCTAAGGTGTGACTGATGTTTGGTTTTAATTCCATAGACATTTCGTTGGTTTATAAAGCCATTACTAAAATCAGTAACTGACTACGAATTACTGAAATTGAAAAATAATCTAGACGATGAAATAATAATGATATTTCAATCGGCGAATGGCTTAGATTTGCTCCGTCCATCTATCAGTCCTTGTGAATGTATGCGTGAATAGCCGAGAGTTTACACTTAGAATTACGAGTAGATCAGTAAAACCAGAAAGAGAAATGTGATGCCAAACACATCGATTATCCCAAAATATTTTTTCCAGTACAATATACTTTTTTGTACATGAAGTACTGTTGAAATTCAAAATATTTAAGGTTTCCATTACCTTATTTTCCTTTTTCACTGTTAAATGATCTACAAAATAAAACTTTTCTATAAGTTAGGTAATGTACACACGCACTTTATATAAGATCGCTTTATTTTCCTTCATCCTAGTTTTCCTTCCAATTTTTCTGAAGCTTGCGTCTTCTATGTTCTAGCCCAGAGGGATAATGATTTGCACAATAGATTGCCTTCTCACATATTAAATTTGTGACAAGGCAATGTATTCGAACTGTTCGCTCTTTGAGCAGGAACAGTTCAACTCAACCTTCTATCCTTATAAAGGGCTCATAAAATTGTGATAGAGTATGCTTTCGAATCTAAACATTAGAGTCTTGCGTCAAGCCTGACCATCAGGCCTGGGCGTATACTTCTGCACACCAGGGCTCATGGTTGGAAAGGAATGACTGGGCATCTCAGGGTCCCTTATGGGTATTGTGCCAGTGATTTTACTTTTTCAAGATTGATTCTGTTGTATCTTATATTTATTAATTGATTGAATTAGCTTATTAGTCAGGCATTGAAAAATAAGTCTTTAACTTTTCCAGCAATGCATGTATATTTCAATGATTTTGTGTGTAGTTTTAGCAGAACGAAGATTATTTAAAACATCTGATTATTAGCATACTATATTAAAAAGTAATTATCATTATTTTTCAACTGTTTATTTAATTTACTATCTGCTGATCATTAAATGGATTGCTTATACCTACGAGGAATAAAAATCTAGCGCCTTTAAAACTTAGTTAACTTATATAGCATTACTGAATTATATATTCAATAAGTAATGTGCAGAATTATTTTAAAATCGGCATATTTCTTACAAAATTTGAGAAATAAAAATTTTTAGGAAAAGAGAAACTTGTTAATATTTCAGATTACTAAAATAGTTAGCCCACTGCCAAATTTTCTAACTCAGACATAACTATCATTGAGACATATAAAATTTGTCTTGCTTCCTTCAGTTATTCGCACTGCAAATAATGCTTTATTTTAACTTATTTCTTACATTAAATGTACAGTGAATAATTAAAGTAAATAAGAATACTAGCAAGAAAAAAACCTTAATTACTGTATGCAGGATGCAATATCTGGAAATTGCTGTGCGAACTCCTATTAAAGAGTTTTAAACTGTTATAAATCTTTACGATTGGAGACTATTTCCTCAGTAAATATCAATAACACATTTAAGTTCCGTCAAAAGTTATGGAAGTTAAATTGTTAACAAACGAAAGTCGTGTAATCTGTGAAAGGGTTGCCAAAATACACTAAGAGACTCTTTTAAATGCAATATAAATATATATGAAGAGCCGAAGTGATTTTCTAATCCAATCCGAGGTTCCTGTTGTATAATGGGTATACTATATACAAAACGGATTGCTGATGACGTTATTAGGAAATATTTTCGCTCAGGAGGAATTTTCACTAAGTGAAATCTCCGTTTGAGGGAATTTACATGTATATATTTAAATACAGGTTTTCTTCCCTTGAAAATTGAACAACGCTATTAAAGCACAACTTGTACAACTATCATCCATAGATAGTAATGTGCTGAATTTTTTAAATTTCGTTTTTGGAAAAGAATTATTAAGGTTAATTGTTCTTGAAGAGAAAATGCATGTATTTTTTGTTACACTTGAAATAACTTAACCCTTTGAGGCGCAACCCTTTCTAGAGACCCCTGTGCTCGCGCATAGCCAGCTGCGTCAAAAAAGGGTCTCTAGATCTGTGGCACGCGATGAACGTTTCGATCGTCCACCATCTTGCTGGTAGTTAAGTCGAGCGATGGCAACGGCTGCCATTTTTTCAGCATTGAGCAATCGATCCAGCTGTTCTCGCGTTCTTCCATTTTTCAGCAGATATCAGTGCTGTTAAAAATAATCGTGACCATTTTTTTATGGAAAATGACGTGCTAAAAAGTAAAGGATTCTCGTGGAGCTATGTCACCCGCCACTATTTTTATAGAAATCAAATCTATTCTTCGTGACCTGCAGCAATCAAAACGTCAACAGTTTGGTGGTTTCAGAGCGAAACCACTGCGCGTTAAAGGGTTAATGTCAATGAAACGCACTACTTTGCTCAATGGCATTAATATTTTCGAACCTTTTAAAAAAATCCAATGGCTTTGTACACAATATATCCCACCAGCTTATTTTTGTTCACTGGAAAACCAGAAAAATAAATAATGTTAAACTAATGGTCTATGAAACACAATTTTAGTTCGTTAACGTAGTGCAATGTGCATAACTTTATAATCGAAGAATTGTTAAAACTTTTTTTCGTGAATCATTTTATTCGTAAGCAACGAGACTTCCCATTAGTTTTATTAAATTGAAGAAAAAATATTTTTGGAGAGCTTAATTTATATAAAAAATGTCAAGAAATAATTTTGATTAATGAAGGTAATCAACAAATATTTTGACTTTAGTTGTGGGGAAATTAAAAAAAAAAAAAAAAAAGAAGCTGTATTTCTTAATTTTTGAAGTGCAGACCTACCTCAATAATTGGCATAAACTGTTCAAATACCATTAACAGTCGATTAAAGGAATCGGAAAAGTCATCAATCAAATTTCTGGAGACTCGTTAAACGGTTCCGCTTGCTGTACAAACACCATTAGTCGCACCCTAACAGAGAAATTGTCTTGAAGAGATTTTTCGGCCTGCACAAAGGAAGTATTGGCGTTCTATTAATTAACTTAATACGTTACCGGGGAAGAAGACTTTTACCCGCGTTTCAAGCGGCGATTGCTGAAACCATTAAAGACTGCAAGATTAAGATCTGGCGACAGGCCAATCATGCAGTTATGACAACAAGGTTTCAAAGACTGATCGTCTTGCCCGAGGCCAGGTAGTTAAGGAGAGAATTGCGACACGTGGAGTTTTCATGTAAAAAAGACCAACAGAAAAACGTCGATTCCCACTGATAAAATGCCACTGCATATCTTGGTGGACAAGTGTGATGGAAAACTTTGTGGACAACTATGCATTTTTCGGACGGATTTCCATCTGCAAAGTTGTAATTACAGAGAGCGATAAAGTAAGTTTATCGTGTAATTACAACGAATGAGCTCAAATTTAGGATAAGTTTTTTTTTCTTTTACAGCGACATTTGAAAAGAAATGTTTCTGTAGGTTTAAGTGACTGCTATTTCGCCTTTTTATTTCGTTTAGACAAGCTATTTTTAAAGCAATATGAACCGTAAACAATTTTGAAGGAATAAACGAAATTCTTGGTTCATATTAAAATGAATGATAAGATACTTTAGAACAATTATTACGAATTATTACGAATTATTAGATATTTATGAACTGAAAGATGGGACAAGAAATCACATCAAATATAAAGCACCGTAAGTTAAGAAGCCTGAAAGTTTTAAAGCCATCCATTCTAAAATATATGGTAGTCACATACTGATAAAAATAAATATTACAGTTTACTCCAAATATCAGTTTTGTATATTTCAAAATTAACGATTGAGCATTTTTCATTGAAAAATGAAAGTATAGGATCAGTTTTACCAAAAGACCCACGCTTTAGAATTATTAATATTTTTAATGATTACGTTTGAAATCTGCAAATGAATAACTGTTTATATTTTTTACAAGCTTGCGAAAACTACAGCTTGTTTGTTTCTTTCAGGACAAAATGTTCTTGACCTACTCGAAGAAAATCTAAAATGTTAATATTGGCTGTTACATATCTTGACATCAGAAAACTTCATGATAATATTATCATAACTGATGTAAAAACGGAAATAGCTGTATGCTTGAATATTGAAATGTATGATATGAAATTAAAGTTATGTAGTTTTAAAATCTTATATGCTTATTCTAATGACCCCAGATAAAATATAAATGTCATAAAAAAAAAAATATTTACCTAAAATATAGCAACCTACGCAAAATATAGTTAAAAAACCAATAAGAGCGTTTTTATCACAAAAAATTATTTTTTTCGGATAATACACAGTTTTATTTAGAGTGCACACGTTGAAAACTCCAAATTTTGTTCCTTTTTAACTTCTAAAATAATAATGACACCCTTTGAAAAAGGCGCGGAAATTATGAACCGCGAAAGAACGCTAGAGCTTCATGACATTAAAAACACACATTTATCATTCTTCTGCAACCGTGAAAAATACCTCTCTGGCATTAATGAAACTGAAACATTTGTGAACGCCCCCAATTATAAATATTTACTATATTTTACATGTGTTTGCTTAAAAAACTGATTGAAAATCTGGGCTTGCTTCCCCGAAATTAACTTTATGTTACCTTATGTAACCTTATGTTAACCCCGGACTACTTATTTTTGAAATGGTGACCTAATCTTACTTGGCTTATGACCTTAAAAAGAAAGTCTTATGAAGCATGTAGTAAGTTTGGTTAAATCAAGTTAAGCCAAGTAATTTTGATTTATGGCTTGGTGTTCAGAAACTTCCCACCTGAAAGTTTGCGGGAGATTTTATTTTCTTGGAGTCCGGGCTCTATGTGCAGGATGATCGCTGTTTCGGGCAACAGTCTTTTGCGGAGGAAAAAGCTTGTGAGTGACGAAAAGCTTAAGGAAACGGTACTAAAATTCCTGCAATGAACTGGTGGCGTAAGTCTACGAGGTAAGTATAAAAATCTTTCATATGGTATAAGTGCTATATGTGCAGGGGGACTTAGTGGAAAAATAGCTTCATTTAGTACATGTAAAAATAAAGTTTGTCACGAAATCTATAGTCGTTACTTATTATTTATCAAACGGGTGCTACTTTCCGAACGTGCCTCGTATCTTGGTTCATTTGGAAAGTTTAAGCTTCCGTGTTTTATCTTTGCTCCTCATCCCTAAAGCCGGATAATTTTTTCGCAGGTTCACTATGTTATTTCAAGACACGTCATATTTGGTTTTTCAACTTCTCCAAAGTTGTCGACAGTCGTATTGCTTAGGGAACATGACAATATTGATGGAGCATTTGAACATTGTTCTTCTGTGCTGTATTTAAATCTATTTTACCCCATAATTTAGTACCTCATTAAGAAACGTCATAATTATAAATTAGCTCTATCTTGGAATCCACCGCAAAAAAATTCCCTACCCTTATGTCATTCCGACACATCAAAAGAAACTTCGTGTTTCAAGGACATAACGTGCACCTTATTTTCTTCAACAGTAAGGTATCGAAATCTCATATTTTTCATTACAAGTCAAGTTTAAGGCAATTCATATAAATATTATGAAGGGAGATGAAATGCACATACATTCAAATTTTTAAAAATATATTTGAACTATGTTAGCTTATATACTTCTTCGAAGAAGTTTCTAAATGGGTTTTAGAAAGTAAAGTAGCTCTCTTTTAAAAACAAAACTAGGACTCTAATATGTGCATATTCCGCATCTTCAATCTTTAAATGCTCAGTGAATTCTTCGCTGCGATTTTAATCGTTTTATGCTGTTCTCTCTTCGCATAAGTGGGCCATTCTTCTGCTTTTATAATCGGCTATTACTTATTCAACGAGCGGTGGCGCAAAGACATAACACCAGTGGCTTCCAGCAGTTATGACTCATTCCTCCTAGCACCTCCATAAATACACTTAAGATATCCAAAGGCCATTCCTCTTCTTTTATGAGAGGGGTTGGGCAATAACATCTGATGATATTCTTTTTTTTTTGCGTTTTTCCATTCCCTGAAATGCACGGCACGTCCGAAGGACACACCGATAAGAAAATGGCTACCGAACAAGAGTTGACAACGGTGTAATCTCGGCTGTGACATCGGCGGTCATGCCCACACCCTTAGTATTAATTACAGTGATTACACATTTCAGCACCACCTCGCAATTCAGGAGGCGGTCGCCGACTGGTCTGAAAGTCAGACAAGACTTCAGAGAGCGAGAGCGAGACCGCGCCGAGCTTGCCCAAGGTAGTTGAGCGTTCGCGCCTGACGCCTCCTTAGAATACTCACCTGTGTGTGTGTGTGTGCAGCAGGAGAAATGCATTAAGTGAATAGTCGTGTTAGCGAGTAGTCAAACGCCTTGTAAAGAAACATGTTGAACACAATAATGGTTTTCGTCGACGTCTGTTCCCGATACATATTTATTACGCGATTTTCGAGTCTAGTTGAGATATCTCATGCCGTATGTCAATTATGAGATAAAAGCGGTGATTCTTAGGTGGCAATTAATGGTGTTAATGAATAAAATTGCGTTGTCTAGATAGTGAGAATCGAGGAATTCTTAAATTTTCTGTTGTCTGAGAATTATATATATATATATATATATATATATATATATATATATATATATTACTGTTATTTTATAAACTAGGTACGTGTGAACATTTCATTGTTAAACATTATTTTCTTGCGTAGATATTTCTTTTAACTGCATACCAGTAAATTGTTTCTTACAAACAGCTGCTGCATGGGGAAAGAATTAAAAGGAAAAATATTTCATTGAGCTTTGAATATTCACGCACGCACAGTAAAAAAGTAAGCTGAACAATAAGAAATAGGTCAAAATTAAGAACGCAACAGAGAGGGATGAGTTGACAAATATATAAATGTTGCTTAACTTAAAAAAATCTTTTATTTGCTTATGAAGACATTAGACATCCACACAGAATGCACAAAAGAAAAAAATTAAGAGTAATTTTTGATATGTCGGAAAAAAAAGACCCTTTAACTCGATCGGAACAAAATACTCAGTCAATTGAAGAAATTTCGAGAAAAGCATGAAAAGAATATAAAATGAATCCTGAAAAAGAAGTATTTGTCATTCTCAAAAGTTAAAATTAATCTCTATGGGGAATATGATAAACCAAGGATAAAAATCTTATTTATGTATTGAATTGTTATGAAACTTTTATAAGTTGTTGAACCTTAAAATCTAATTCGCCAAGAGAAAAAAAAAATCCTCAATTGCTTTAAATATCCTAACGCAGAGCAAAATTTGTAAAAAAAAAAAAAAAAAAAAAAAAAAAAAAGTATGAAAGTTTTATGAGAAATAAGTTTTATAATTTGGAAGTTTCGTCAAAGCACTTTTAAATGTAGACTCTTAAAAAAGAAAAACAAATCACAGTAATATCTGTCTGTTTATAAAAGTACTTTTAAGTAATATCTAAAGATATTCAAAGAGCTCAAGAACTGAGCTATAAATTTTATTTTTAGTACTTAAATGCGCATCCAGAAAACACTTAACCACTTTATATGATAGATGAGATTTTCAATATACTTCTGAATATTTAATTTTAATTATTTCAAGAAAAATATTTTATTTAATAAAACCAAAAATACACCAGAAATCCTTGAGGAATCATTTGGGAAATCATGTAGGAAATCATTTAGGAATACGCCTGAAAAATTGGCACTAGCTTTTTGCACTTCACTGAAACTTTTTAAAATTAGGGGAAGGGCGATTGGGCAAAATGGGGTGGTAGGGCAAAACGGGGTTTTTGATTTTTCCCGCTTATCAAATTCTGCTATCTCTAGCTGCTATCTCTAGCCAAGTCATTGCTATAGGTTATGCATAACGTGTCTATATTTCATTTCCAAATGGAATACTGCTTGCAGAGTCACAGACAGATATGCTCTTAAGATTTATTACTTTTTTCATTACCCTGATCTGAGGTAAGTGTAAAGTTAGGGTATTTTTTATTAGGTTCGCATATAGATATTAACATGAAAGTTTGCACTTGCTAAAAGGATGCTTTTAAGTAAATTGCACGAAAAAGTAGAATTACCCCTAATACGATATACCAATTCTGCCTAGTTCTTTTGAATGACTGCTTGTGAGGCAAAACGGTGTATTTCGAAGTGAGAAAAAATGGGGTACTACCCCAGTGTCGCAATGCAGAAACGTCGGATAATCTGATAGTTGAAAAGCTAAAAGGCGTCGTGTTTCTACTCTACCAACAGACCAAACATCATCAGTGATCCATAAGATGTAGATGTTACATGCTTGTACTGTAGCGATATGTACAACAGGTCAGCACAAGCAGTAGGGTCGGTCAAGTGCTATGCATGTAACAAGTGAGCTCATGACTTGCGTACTGGAGTTGACGAGGATGGTGACAAGTCCTATGTGGACTGTGTACTATGCGGACTGCGCTTGTACCCCATTTTTCCCTATCCTGTAAGGCAAAATGGGGTAGTTTGCAGCTTTGGATATATTGAGATGCAAATTCCGAAATATGCAGTGTGTTTCAAAATTTAATACTGCATAGTAACACCTAAGAAAAGGAAAAGGTACAAATGCATTTCCCCCCCAAATTTGAATTATTAATGTGTTACAAAGCAATGAAACTAAACCTATAATTTTGTAAAGAGTTTTAAAATTAAATAAAATAGCATCTACATTTTTTGCTGGACTAGATCTAAGATTTACTTTTCAAAAGAAAATTTTCATGAGCCTAAGCATAACAATTACGGATTTTTCTCTTCCGTATTTCATTCATATTAATTATGAATTTTTACATCATATTTCACAAAGTCATAAATAGAGAGAGAAATATGGATAAATTTTACTTTAAAAATCGGCACAATTAAAAATCTCTTTCAAAATAATTTATGAAAGATTACGACCATTGAAATTATGAGTTAATTTAGTAAACTAAAACCTTAAAAGGACTTACATTAGGTTCTTCTGTTGTTATCTCTATTACAGCCACTTTCTAACTGTTCATTTGAATATTTATGTAGGCATGGCAAGCTAACCCACTCAGCTCTTTTCGTAGAAAGCTGAAATCATACATTACAAAGCAAAACCTTGTATTTAATGTTAAATTTAAGTATAAAAATAAATGGTGATGAGCTTTAAAAAATTATTCGTAAAGTTAGAAATTATACGCAAGGTTAGAATCGTAACAACTTGCTTCTACGATAACTAGAACTGAAGATATTACTTTCCTTTTCATCTTTTCATTTCTTTTTTTTTTGCTATGCAATATAAAGATTGCAATGAAGATTAAATATGCTTGAAACTGTTTAGATTGACAGATTTTAGAAATTTAATATCAACATTTCATCACCTATTTTACGAAGAAGCACAAACACCCTTTAAGATTCAAAAAGAGTGCGCAAAAAGAAATCTGGCGTAAGTTATTATAGCTTATTTTTTTAACGCAAAATTCAATCAGAGTACCTGATAAGCAAGTCACTTTATTTGATGAATGCTGAGTTAAAAAATGAAAGGTGCTACTAAGTTAATGCTAATAAGACTAAGCGAATATAAATAGGCTGATATGAACAAGATCGATTGGCGTATTAAAATCGATAATGACAGGTAATGGAATTTTTTTTTTCTCCCGTTCCCATTTCAACCTTAATATGACAGATTTGAATAATCTGACCGTATGATGTGTTTGAAGTGAATTAATTATTCAGAATGCGCTCACAGTTTGTGTCAAAATATCTGTACGTTTCCCAACTTTGAAGGGAAATATTTACAAAGCTATAGAAAATAGACGCATTTTGGAAAAAAGAATAAAAAGTAACATCGTATCTAACAGTAAGTAGATCCCACGAGTAGATAATGGTGGTTTGCGAACACCCAGGGTACCGTGTTGAGTAAGTTGTAATAAGGAGATTTACGAAAATAATTTACTACACGACAACTGCACCATTCGCCATTTTATTTTTCAGATTTTGGAAGATTCTCGCAAAGAGAAAGCTCCTAGCCACTGGTTTAGAAGATAGAGCCTTTCACAGTTGGGATATCATCCAGCATAAAATGAAACGAATCTAGTTCAAGCGTCTAAAATAAACAAATTATTTGCAATAGTTTCCTCAAGCCGCCCCGCAAACAAACAAGAAAAAAGGGCTTGGAAAATCTAATCTCTCTTTTTTCTCCCACAATTCAGGGGAAAAAATTAGTCAGTTTAAGCTTTTATTAATATGTTTCACGCCTCTATGTAATTTTCGACGAAACAAAGCAGAAATGTATATGAGAAGAGGGCATTATATAATACCATTTACTTTTTAGTAATAAATACTGGTTTTCAAATAAAACCCTTAAAACCATCATGAATACTTACTACAACTTATTGCAATGAAATACTATTTATTTTGTTGTTATTAGAATATATTATTTTAAAAAGTTACAAAAGGTGATTATAATGGAATTGTCGGGAAATGTGAAATAGATATTTTAAACCATTGAAACACTGATTAGACTTAAAAAAACACAGTTCTTTTTAAATATAAAACCATACTTTTAAGATTATGTGCAGTTTGTTTCTGCTTCTACTCGATTTACAAAAGTCACAGAGTATAATTTGCTTTCTCTGCTCTAGTACAATCAAGGCAAGCCTACAGAGAATGGCTGAACCAATGAATGCTAACTTTCCCTCATGCTTTTCGAAGAATTTTCCTCCAAAGAAGATACATTCAGCATCTTCGTTTTCCAGTTCTTTAGTTGATGGCATAAAATCCAACAAAGTATTCCATAATACCCGACAGGCCATCTTGGAAAATGAACCTTCAAACTGATGGACAAAACATTGTCAGCTAACAAAGGACCATAGTATAACAAACTGCAATTCTTTTAGAGTACATTACGCTTAGCATAAATGTTCAAGTCACATGCATACTAGTTAGTCCTCTACTGCTAGTTCAGGTTAAATTTATAAGCTCATCATTGTAATATAGTTTTAATGACAAAATTTTTATACCAATTGTTCCTTCATCGCAAAATAGCATTTTATTTGCAAATTTGATAGGGAAGTTAGGAACAGGTTGACGTAAAATAACTCCGATACACTTAAAAATATTCGCAGCACGCACGCATTGACCTTGCTTATTTAACTATACATAAGTGAAGAAAAGCTAAAGAGTTATTTCAAAAATATATTAAAAATAAGTAACTTGCTTAACAAAGCAGGAAAATAACAATAAGAGATTTACAATGCGGAGGTCCTATGCGGATGTATATACATAAATATACATAAGGCTATAATTGTATGAAAAAATGTGGAAGATAACATAGATAATAAATACAAGACAACATAAAAATTGATGAATTCTGACAGAAATGACAAGAACTGATGAAATGCCAAAAATACACACAAGAGAATAAACTTCAAGAGTCACATTTGCGTGATTTCAGGTAGTATGTCAGTAACATCTGTACGCGTTCCTAAAGAACTATTTTTCACCGAAAAACTGAAGAAGAATGTTTGAAATTTTGCATTTCTGGAAGAAAAAAAAAGAAGTTTTTGCATTTGACTCATTCTTAAAAACACGAATAAGGAAAAGGAAGCATCCATGTTTTGTTACTGTTCCGTTTCAACACATTCAATGCGCTTTTCAAAAGGATTCAAAATATTTCTTTTGAGGGACAGGAAGACGGTACGTAAATTGGTAGATTGACAAATAGAAACATAGTTTCAAGTTGCTATTTGAAACTTGAGAAATTTAAACTGTTCCCGAGGATTTAATCATAAGTTAAAAACAAGGAAGATGAATGATGTCAATTATGATATAAAATCATCGGTCTTTATAGATTATAAGATATTTTTTTTTGCATTTTACTACTTTTTAATAAAGGAGAAAATTAAAAAGTCAATGTCAAAAATCGACGATGAAAAAAAGGGAGATTTGATATTTCCACATCCTTACAACGATGTGAGTGAACAGGTTAAAACTAATAAAAATTAAACCATTTATTTGCAAATACTGCCCTTAGAATCTAAACCTGCGAGAATTCTATCGTGGACCCCTTTGAATGAACTTTCAGTATTTCGTGTATTATTTTCTACAGAATAGCTTTCATTTATAATCTTGAATCCTGTTTTCTTTCATTGGAATTCACTGTGCCGGAGAGTGCATCATAACCGATGCGTTTTCTTTATTTGTTTTTCTCTTTTCATGATGTTGGAAAATGAATCATAATTAATTTGTCACTACTGTTTGGTTTTCTTGTCTCAATATACTTGAAAGTGTATTAATCTACATGTCGGTCCCATTTATTATTTAAAATTGGTGGAAAGGACATCATAATCCATATTTACTTTTTCGAAGCAATTTCTTCCCGCTCTCTTTTTATATTCTAACGATATTTTGATTAAACTAATTTTGGAAAGTTAAAATTATTCTTAGTTGCATTTTTGTTTGTCGATAAGATCCTCACGTGGTCGAAAAATCGCCAGGCATGGCAATTGTGATACATGATTATATTTCGAAAATTGAAAAATACGATTTCAAAAAGTTGTTGACACATTTTAGGGGTTTGAAATTAATAGCTCTGTCTATGTAATGCTTGAAAAAATCTACTTGTACTACACACACAGTTTGAGTATGATATATTATGCTACAGTTACATACAAATAACATACATTTGCATATCTTTTCCGGTGAGTTCATACTGACAGCAGTTTTAGAATCGTCTACTAAGACTGAAATTCAGTGATGATGTATCTAAATAAATAAAATATGAAGAAGTTTAGAAGAATGAGAATTAGAGTAAGATGAAAGTATATATGACCACGTGGTACAAATTTCAAATTTGTGAATTTTTAACTCTTAATTGTAGGAAAAATATTGTTTTAATTAATTAGGGAGGGAGGATTTGACCTTTCAAGAAGATATAGTAGAATTATTTTTTCCTTGGGATTATTTGCCCAATATGTAAGAAGGTGGTCTTAATTACCCTAGCTAATCACAAAATGAAAATCATCACTCTTTTTCAAAACTGGTGACTGCAGACGGACTCATATTTTCCGATTGACATATGCCTACCAAGAACATGAATAAACTATCAGAAATCAAATTTTCACGTGACGGCTGTTCCCTAGGGAATGGGTTATGACATAATGGGAAACTGTCTTTTCATTTGAATATGATAAAGTAACTATTTATTTTAAAGAAATTTCCATAGTCTGAATCACTTTTTGAATTTGTATGTCTGATTTATTTTTTTTACAAACTCTCATCTGGAATACTCTTAATGTCTTTATTGTATCTCTGCTTCGGCTCGCAGAACATTACAGTAAATTATAAACATTTGAAATTTTAAGAAATAAACGCTAACAAATATTTCCGTTTTTAATTTATTTCTAAGTTACAAAGAGAAAATGAATGAAGTATTTAAAGACTTTTCCTTAATACAATGATATAAGACTTTTTTCTTGGTCAGAATTACTCTTTCTACTTTGTTTTTACGTATGGTCACGTTTACCCGACTTTTAAAAAATGATCATGAATTTAAAAAATATTTAATTATGCTACTGAAATCAAGAACATGCCTGAACCTCCAATAAACATTAGAAACATATTTTTAATATGAATTTGCTGTATGGAAAAATATGTCCTTAGTGCGAAATAATTTTGAACGCAGAACCGTCAAATGAAAATTTAATGTACTGTTAATTTTACAAATGTTACTACCTTAAAAATACACTCATGTCCATAAATTAAGGATAATGAAGTTCAGGCAAAGAAAGAGAAAGAAGCAAAACAAATTTGACTTATTTGTTAAGTCTATTTATTAAACAAAAAGTAAAGAGCAAAAAAGATGCTATATGTTTGACATAATTAATAAAAATTGCAAGTTTTACTCTCCAAAACTCAAATTTCAAAAAAGAACCTATTTACAAAAAACATTATAAGATGGTTAGTAGGATGGTTAATACGGAGTATGTCTCCCGGACGATGCAATACAGGCCTGGCAACGCCTAGGCATGCTGAGTATCAAATGATCAATCTGATCTTGGGGAATATTACACCACTCATCAAGCAATTCACTCCGAAGTTCCGGTAGACAGGTGGGAGGGGGTTGACGGGCTGCAATTCGTCGGCCAAGCATATCCCACACATGCTCTATTGGATTCAAGTCCGGTGAGTATGCTGGCCAATGCATACGGGTGATATCCTCCGATTGAAGGCATTCGTCTACAATGTTTGCACGGTGAGGACGGGCGTTGTCATCCATAAACACAAATTCAGCACCCATGGCGCCCCGAAACAAACGTACATGTTGTTCCAGAATGACATCCCGATAGATGTGGCCTGTCATCGTTACACTCTGAACATGCAGGTCAGTTCTGGAACCAAGAATAATTCCTCCCCAAACGAGCCATCCTGCACCACCGTAACGGTGTCTTTCAATGGTGTTCTCTTGGTGGTAACGGGTACCTGGCGCTCTCCAGATGAATGTCCGGCGAGAATCAGACTCCAAACTAAACCTGGACTCGTCGGAAAACATCACACAAGACCATTGTTGCAGTGTCCACAATGCATCATGCTCTCTACTCCAGGTTAATCGCAGGCGACAGTGAGTTGCGGTAAGTGGAACACATCTGACAGGCCTACGAGCATATAGACCAATGTGCCCTAAGCGTCTGTACATGGTCTGCCTTGAAACTGTCGTACCGGTAGCTGAAGAGAGCTGACGAGACAGGTCTGATGCTGTACTCCGTCTGTTTCTTTTGGCAGTAACTGCCAAATAGCGGTCCTCATTCGGCGTTGTAACTCGGGGGCGACCTGTGCTGTAACGTCTACTCACATTACCATCATCTTGGAATCGTTGCCAAAGCCTGGAGATGACACTCTGGGCGATTCCAAGTTCCTCGGATACTTCCAGCTGGGTACGTCCACATTCCAGTCGTCCGATAATTCTGCCACGTAAAACATCATCCAAATGCCTCCTTTGTGCCATAACTATGCGGTTTTTGCACTGAAAGGCTTTCACAGCGCTTGTGAACAATTTTACTTCTTTGCCACCATTCCTTATATACCCCTCTCTTACACTCTCGTCATTGTGACGTACCATCCACGCCATCTGGTGGTTTTCCTGTAATTTGCATATTCTTCTTCAAGATGTGTGTGACCATTCCACAGGTGAAATTTTTATTTTAGAGATCAATTTCTGTGTGATTCTGAATTATCCTTAATTTATGGACATGAGTGTACTAAAAGTTAGTGATGAGATACCAATCATGTAAAATGCATTTTAAGCTTTATGCCTAATATTTTTGCAAAACTTAAACATTGATAGATTTTTAAAAAAATCCATTCACGCTTAAATCTATTGATTAAAACTAACACTCCTTTATTGATTAAATTTCTTATCGGCTGATTTAAATCCTTTTACGCTAAAAAATACTCATTAAAGACAATAATTTGCTATCTCCTCAATTCCCCTCAATGCTCAGGATTCGCTAGTTTCTATTATACTCCATTTTTCACTAAAATCTTGTCTATTTGAGAATTCTGTCTCTCCCCCACGAAAGATGCGTAGTAAGGTATCCTATTACTTTCACGTGACCAACGCTCTGGCTCTAACGGAAAACGGTACAGTCACCACAGACAACACAACGCGGGAATCCTATGGCTTACGCAGTGGTTATTTATATTCTTTGTTGCGGCGAGCATCGAAGAGCAAACATGTCGTTATCAAAATATGAATTAAAGTAGATATGAATTAATCAGAGTTTCTGAAGAGGATACCCGATGATACTTTAGAATGGTGATAATTTTATTTATATCCGAATACCAAATACATCTTTTTCATATTCAGAGTTGTGAAATAAATTCAACCTAAATGTGGAGAGGATGCTTTCGGTAAAAATTTTGTTTTAATGGACATAGTTTCTTACGATTGGATTATAAAAATCTCGTCGCTCTTGTAAAACAAATGAAGTTATGATATCTTCAGTCAAGTGAGTAAGTACTGTTTTACCTTTCTCATGTAAATAAATTGGGTTGCTGCTTTAATTAAATCTTACAGCTGGTTTAACCATGATTGCATTTGTGTATTCTGACTGTACTGTGAATTCGTTTTATAACTAGAGACTATAGTGAAATTATATTCTATTTATTAAAAAAATACTTTTTTATGGTGTATTAAGATATATGTAATGTATTTGTCTTGATTTAAAATTTATTTTCTCGGGCTTATAATCATAGATTACAGCTCTGATAATAAAAAATGAAGAAAACGAATCATTCAATATATAAATCAAAAACAGCAAATTTTCATAAGACACCCTTTTTCTAGCTTAAAATAATAATATTAATTGAGTACAGATATATTAATTAAAAAATCACTGATTTTGTAAAAACGCTCATTCTATAGCTTAAATAATAATCATAATTGAGTACAGTTATATTAATCAAAAACGGACAGACACTCCTCATTTTTGATTATTGTTTAGCCTAAATGGAGCTGTTGTAGAATGCTCAAAAATTGAGAATTTTTCGCTCCATTGATATTTGTCGATTAATGGAGCATATTTTACTCAATGGCTGTTTGGAGAATGGCTGTTTGAAGTCAATGATTGAGTAAAAATATACTCCGTTTGATTATTATTTTACTCAATCGATTTAAGCGTGTTGGTCATGGCAATACTGCTATCATAATTACCCCCCTTGAGCTTATATACTAAAATTTATCAAATAAAAATCTTCTTTTATCGCCTCTTAAATTTTTTTTTTTAAAATGGTGGTGGTTTTTTGGTTTGGTTATTCGTCCCTATTTAAAAAAAAATGTATATGTTCTTCGACTACTGCCGTATTTATTTATGTCCCTAATACTTATTTTATCGAGGTCTCTTTTTAGAGATAATAGATGTAAAATGTTCATTTTTTTGTTTTTACACAAGAGCGGAAGAAAGAATTTCAACATGCCTCTAAACAAGAAGATTTAAAGAACCACTGAAAGATATTAATGCGCTTCAAGCTAATTAAAATTAATATATACGTTATTAAAGTTTATGACAGCACGCTCGCCACTGAAAATGGTAGACATATCCTTCATAATTTTTTACCTGAATTCACAAAATAATTCTCATATATGCAGTAATTAAAAGAAATAGTTTAAAGATTCATTCACAGTTGCAAACACGCGATAACAGAGGCACAACAGTAAGCTCAATAGCAAGTAGATTTGATGGTAATATTATGTTAGAAGAAAATACGTTTGGTAAGTCTTGAAAGTCTCCATTGCTGGTAACTTCTATAATGTATATTACGAAGATATCCTTTTCGAAAAAACGTGCATTGAAATGTTCTGTTATATATAGTATCATCGTAATAATTAAATAGTTAAGAGAAAATCAGTTTCCGTGAAACTTTCGTTAGAAACTAAATTCTTTTAGCAGCATAGAAATACTATGATTTCTATATATTGAACTAGTACTATCATCAAATAGAACTTGATGCATATTTTATCAAAAAGCGTAATTGTAATATAACATTGGAGAATAAACAAACACAGAATTTCAGTAACACCCAGCCAAGTTTTCTTATTACGGTGAAAGAATAAATTTTGAAATAGGAAACTTGTACAAACAAAGATGCTTTTAAGAAACTGCATTGTTGTACAGCTCATGACTAATAACGAGAAAAAAATGATTAAAGTTCTAGAAACAGAAAATTTTGATATGACTCCACCTTCTTTAGCTATTTTTGAGTTATATTCTCATTAAATCGGAAAATACAGGTTTCAACAATAAGTCAACTCAAAATGAACTGAATAATTCATAGCACTCCCCCGCTGAATTTTTTTTTTTTTTTCGCTCAAAGATTAGATTAATCATTAATATGAATAAAATTCTTCATTTTTGTATTTTATCCTGTCAGGAATAAAATTTGTATGATTATGAATGCTCATATTCGAGAATAAACGTATTTATTTTTTAACATAAATGCTTGATTTGTACGTGGGTTGAATTCAGATGTTTCAAATGAACTCTCTGCTCCGTCGGTATTGTACGTTGATTATGTACTTGAAAAGTTTGTGTGCTTCATAGAAGTAGTTTCTCTGGTTATAATTTGAAATTGGAAGATAAAGTGTGTACACTGAGTTTTAAAAACATAACATTTAAACTGTGTTTAGCTAAAATGTTATTTTATAAGTATGAAAGAAAGACTCAGTGTTTAATGAAAATGGTAACGTACTCTACAACTGAAAAGAATTTTTAGATGACAAATGCACCCACTAGTCAAAGAATCTGTAATTAAGGATTACTTTATTGAATTGACGATGCTACCTTATTCAACAACATAACTTATTTTTTTTAAAACAATATTTTTTGTCATTAAAAAATATTTTTGCCGAAGATAACATAATTGCTTACACCTGTTATTATGAATAGTTTAATTATAAGACCTCTAATGTATAAAAAATTAAGATAGCTCATTTAGAGGTTTTCCAACAATTAGATTTAAATAAAAAAGCTGTTGGCTCCCTTATTGTGAAAAACGATTGAATTGTCTGCCTGTAAATTAATCCAATCAAGGGTCATTTTTTATTTGATAAGTCTGGATCCAAGTTTAACATATACATACATACATAAATGTAAAAATTTTAGTACTTAGTCTTTCTCTTTATATATATTCATATATGTTCGATATTGTGTGTTTAGTTTTAATAGTAAAATTTATACCTCAGTAATACAAAAATCTTTATTGATATTTTTGATATTAAAAAGTTTCAAAGTAAAAAAACCCCATCTAAGATACACACTTATACAGAAAAATGTTTTAAACGTGCAACTTTTTTGTATAAAAATTGCATTTGAATGAGTTTGGAAAAGCGAGAAGTATTGTCTTTAAGTAATATTTTTTAAAATTTAAAACAACTTTCAATTTATAGAAGGAAGTAATGGTAATAGATCACACTAAGAATACAAACTGTTTTTTAATTAATTTTACTCATACATTATGCTAAGAAGAATTACCTATTGCGGTGAAGGTGACAACGAAAAAGAATCATGAAAAACGTGCTTCTAATTGAAATCATGATTTAAATTTATCACACCTTTACAGCTTTAATTCAACATGATACTAGTTCTCTCTCTTTTTTTTTTAGCTGATACGAAGCTGATGATAAGTAGTAAATTTATTTTGTAAATTAATTGTACTTGTCATCTGTCTTGTTCTCAGAACTTTTATTTATTGATAAATAAGATTTTGGGACGCCTTTACCTCTGAATGTTATGATTAATTAACTGTTAAAAAGGAAAATGTAAGTATGTTTTAATATTATTCATAGACTTTGTTTTTAGCAAAATATACCAAACAATAATTTCGTGAAATGTTGATAATAGTACCTGTTTTTTTGTAGTATGCTTCATAGGATGACTGTAGGTTCCAAGATAATGTTTTATATAATTCATGCTTGGTAAACGATGACAGATTTTATGAAATGATTCGACAGTTGAAAAATGAATAATTTATAATTTCAAAAACTGATCAAAGTAAGTTTGCTAGACTATTTTGCGATAAACATTCCCAAGATGATGGAAATGAAGTACGTTTATGAAATGTTTTGGCTCAATCAATGTTGAATAAAACACATAATTTATAATTTAAATAAAATATCAAAAATGTGTTTGATATAATAAATATTAGTTATAAGAAGAAATATATGCATATATGCATATATGATTTATATAATAGACATATTGAATTTTATTTTATAGAGTTTAAGCCATGAAATGAAATGAATTGAAATGAAATGTGGTATTACAGCCGATTATCTTCGCAAGGTATCAAGGCTGATGAGGGGGTTTTCCATGGGGACTTCCTAAGGGGTCATAACCCGTATTTACAATAAATGTTTAGGGAAAAATAGGCGGAAAACCCCGGCTAGGTCGACGGACGCAACCTGGGTTTGAACCAAGAACCTTCCGTCTCCCAGTTGAGAACGGAAATGCATTCGGCCACTGGTGTGGACGATTTAAGTCGTGTACACTGACTAAAAAGATAATATTATGTGATTTTATTCAACAAAATAGATGTTGGATAAAATATATAGTTTATAATTTAAATAAAAATAGTAGAAACATATTAGATAATGTGAATTTAGAAGCAGATGAAAAAAGTCAAATTTGAAGTGATTTAAGATGAATAATGAATAAAACGTAGTGACTGTAATAATAAGGAAGTATTTCATACAAAAGATATTGAATGTTTGATATTTATCAAGCTCACAAATTTATAAAAATGAGACAAATTCAGGAAGTAATATTGTTGATAGGTGTATAAATTTGGCATTTGTGAAAGATAAAAAAAAGTACTATGATTTTTCGAAAGCCTGTTGAATTAAAAAATAAAAAAACAATGTGATTTCCATTTTTACAACATGATGAGGAAACTGTGATTACACGCGAGATTTAAATATTTTATATTAACGGTAACTTATAATTCAAACATCACAATTTAAAATTTTATCACGATTAACACAACTAAAGTGTTTTAATTTACATGAATTATCAAATGAATTAATTTAATATTGTGTGAAGCTTGCACATCGGATAAACTTGAAATAAAAAAATTCTTCCTAAATAGAAAAAAATCAACGAAAGCCTTTTAATCCGTTCTCTAGTGATATAAAGTACAACTTTACTAGACAAGTATACGTTAGTAAATCTTTTCTAATGTTAACAGCTTAAACATTTAAAAAAATATTTTTAGATAAAAGAGTTTATTTCTTCCTAGCTTTAGAAATTCTAAGCACAGCGCCATAATTATACACATTTCTATACATTTTAAACCAGCGACTATGTATAAAACAAGAAACTTAAAACCTTCTCCTGGGTATTTTTCCTCCTTTATTTTAAGCACAAAAATTAAGACGACCCCCCAAGAATAAATTTTATGCTAACCGGCAGCAAACAAAATTACATGAATTTGAAGCGGTTAAGTCCGCCAAAATCAACAGTTGTTGAAGAAAATTTTAAGACGCTAGTCGTTCCTTAAGAGAGTCTAGGCCGGATGATTTATTCCGGCGCACTCTTTAATCCGAGTGCCGCAAAGAATCGGGAATCATGATTTTAAAATTACATGTTTACATAATCATCTCACGATCTCTCAAGGTGCTGCCGTGCTCTGAAAAACGGATTCATTTGTAATCGTGCGGGGAGCAGGGTAAAAATTGAGTTTTGGGTGCTTTCAAATCGGAATTCGTATTGGGTTAGAAATTGTGAATTTAAGGAATGGTTAAAGGGAGATTTTGTACGAATAAAATGGACGAGTTTAATTTTTTAGTACATCGAAACTTTTCATTCACGAATAAAAGCACAAGCCAGCTCCGATGTTTTTTTAGTGTTATTTGGGTATCACATTAAGAAAATATATTTAAGAAATATATTGCAAAATATAAAATAAAATGTCTTATGCCTTCTATAGTATTTGAATACAAACATGTTTCTCTGAGTATTTTGAGTTATCAAAACAAGTTATGTCACACTTGATATGAGTAATTTTTTTATATACCTGATTATGTAGAGTGCATATGCGTGTTTGCATTACCGCTAATAAAATAAATAAAATATGGAATTTTTTAAATCATTTTTTTTAACATAAAGGTTGTTCTCAAAATGAGAAAACATTCTTTTAGATTATATTTAATAATAAAAATCGATAAGTTAAATTTCTAACTTAGAAAAAATGATTAATGTTAAGGATATAAATTAAATTATATACATATTAATAATTTTTTCTCAAATTTTCCCCCCTGAGCATATAATATTTTCGATCTCTTAACCCTTTATATACTGAATGTAAAATGCCGTAAAACTAAACTTGTTAAAAAAAATTTCATTGCTTCTATATAATCATTTCTTGAAACCAAGAATCCCCACCAACTAGTTTACTTAATCAGCTTACACCAGGACTGCTTGTTCTAAAGTAAGATTGTTTTAAATACATAGTTGGGCATTAGTAAATTTTCAGAATTATATTTTATGATTATAGATGATATATGATGATTATTCTTTTTATTTCTTATTACATTAATCAGTATTAATAATTTATTGTCTAACTAAAAGAAGAGAAGAGTAGCAGTTTCACGTGATATTCTTGTAGTTCACAATGCAAAAAAAAAAAAAAAAGAAGAAGAGGGGAAAAATTCTTTTAAAACAATTATTTCTATGAATTATATGGGTTATTCACGTTAGAAAAATGTATTCCCAAAAAACAAAAAGTTAAAAACAAAAATTATGTTATTTGTATAATAACATGAAACACGCACATACGCATCTGCAATCATTAAACATTACTGACGTTACCCCTTCCTAATTACGATAAAATAAAACCCAATAGAACTAAATCTTAAAATAATTTATAGCGATTTAAGTTCTTTCAAAATATGTATGCGAAGCACTTAAAAATTTGTGTCACAAATATTGCTAAAAATCGTTTTTAATTGTGTGCAATGTAATTAATCGGAAAAAGTTAATATTACTGAATTATACTACAATAATTTTTATAGTAAAATGTAACAATATTTATAAGAAATTCAGTTTGGAGATGATAGTTTCAAAAAATTGTAATTAAAAAAAGTTATAGAGCGATTTTGTTCTCTCCAAAATTTAATGCTTAATTCTATGAGCTTGCGAATAGCTACATTTTCAGAATTTCGACATCATTATCGAAAGGTTTTCTTTTATTCGTGAAATATGATATTTTTAAGAAAAGTGTGCCACGACTCATATTTATTTTTATAAAACAAAAATAATGGAAGATTACAGAAGTATGCCTTCAGAGAATATTCAGCTTAATGATTGCATTTTCCGAAAAACGTAAACGTATGATTCTGCTCGTTTTTTTTTTCAAAACCCTATAAAAATACGCAAACAAAGTACAATTTGGTACGTATCAAGTTTAATTTAGAAATCGTTCTGACTACGATTTGTATGTTACTATAAACTGTACACTTAATTAAATATTTCTCTCAAAATTTACTGCTAGCAGCTCTCAGAGTAAATTGAAAATGCAAATACTATCCATATAAAAACTTTGACAGATAAGGCTTTGATTAATTCTTGTGTCTTGTTAGATTTTAAACTATTTAGTTTGTATAGAAGTAAGTGCTTTTTTTTCGTTATGTGTTAAACAGAAGTCTTAATGGATGGAATTTATTTATTCTCTTTTTTTTTCGATTGTCTCATTTATACATAAATATAAAAGCCAAAAACACGAGCAGTTTGCCATAGTAAAATTAATAAAATACTGATACATGTAATTTATGTATTAGTTAATGCGCTTGCGCGTTTGTAAAGCACTGTCAGAAGAATAATACATGAATAGCAAAAGAAAACGTATAGAAACACTTATACAAAAATTAGCACGAAAACGTTGTGAAAATTTCGATAGCAAACCGGATTTCGCATGTATGACCTGCCGTCAGTGCTAGAACGAGAGAGAGAAATGTTTCTCTTCATATAGAAAAAGTAGTGATTCAAGATAGTGTTTATAAAAGCCAATAGGAAAACAGGGATACAGATACTTACTTTTCGTACTGGTGCTTTTATAGGTAGCCTTTTGGCGCTTATTTATTACCTTATGCACCAAGTTACGTTTTCCTTTTACTATCACAGCGGGCTGACTTATGAGGTTTCCAATTTCGGATACATGTTTGTCTTTCCTTAAATGTTAATTTTAAGGAACATTTAATTAGTAAAACCTAAGTTTGCACTAGAAAAAGAGTTGTGTGCTTTTGTTATTTAATGAGAGAACATTTTTTAATGTTTTCGTAGTCACGTTGTCATGATATTTAGAGAGCAACAAAATATTTATAGTTATGCATAAATGCTTCTTTGAATTAAAGCAAAAACTTGATATGATTTGAGATGTTTATTCTAGCGTGATGTCTTCTTAATATTTCTAAAACTAAATTTTTATTTTCGCAACATTTATACATATGTGTGTGTGTGCGTGTATCGAAAAAAAAACTCCATTTAAGATCTGTAATCAATATTCCAAACCAGGAGGGATTTCAAAGGATTACCTTGCTTGACGAATTCTGACTTATCTTTGAAGATTTTTTTCCGTATTTTAATTTTTTACATCTGATTTAGTTTATTAGGAGGTAGAATCAGGGGAAAAGAAGAAATAAAGATGAAAGCAAAAATAAGAGACGTGAAGGATTAAAGAACTCCTGTTTGCAATTAGCATTGCTAATGCATTACACAGACAATTTGAGAAAAAGCTGATTAACAAGGACTTTTAAAGAAAAGACGCTGGGAAATGAGTGTAAAATTATGGTGAAAAAAATCTCTGAAAGGAATTTAAATGAAGAAATAATAGGTATGAGCTGCGCGTCATAGGAAATAATAAATAAGTAAAATAATGAAGTAAACGAAAAATAAAATGCAAGAAAGAGTTCTTTTGACTAGACAAAAAAATCTTCATACCAATTTACAGTAAACATAGAGTGTTTTCCTTGTACTTGATAGAAGAATTATGTCCAGTTTTTTTTTTGTATTAAAACGTCCTGCGATAAGATGTATTGACATTTCATTTTATCAATTCTAAAGTGTTTTATTTTAAAGTTCAATAATAAAGTGTCCATTTCATAGTAATAAGTTATATATGAAATAGGTTATATAGATATACCATATAGTAAAAAGTTTACATTTTCTGACCCGTTCATTTAAAGTGTCGTACAATATTTAATGAATACGAATATGATCTAAACTATTATCAATTTAAGCCATTTATGTTGGATCAATCTTAGGTTACAATGCATCATTTTATGGCAATCAGATTTTGGAAGCACTTGATTCATAAAGTTAGGTGGGAAGCCTGGGGGGAAAACATGGCGTGCGAAATTTTTTAAAAAGTACATCAGTTATTTTTCCTGGAATCAATTAATCGATATTTATTTAATGGAGCGGTTAATAAGGTTACCGAGTTAATTAGTTCTTTCAATCTTTTGATGGATATAACAGGTCCGAAGCCATTTAACACTTGTTTTATTTTTCGGATGACGTTAGCTGTGAAATAATTAGCCATAAGATTAATTCTCACACAGCGGGTTTATGATAACTTAATTTTGGTCTCACTTTCTTAATTAAGTTTACTTATGGTATTTATTGGATTGATGAAGTGAAACAATGACGTGTTTTTCTAAATCATCATTGCTTTTTTTCCCAAGATATTGATATTTAGAAAAACAAATACATATAAGGTGTACCAAAATGATGCTAATATGCTTTAATTCTAATCCATCAGGGATAAGTGGGCAATAAAAATTGAAAATATTTTCAAAATAAGGAAGGGAAAAAGATTACACCAGGAAAATTTTCCTCTTGTTGATTTTCAAAAAAATTACATTTCTTAAAATTTTTATGCGATCCCAGTACAAACAAATCCCCAGTTGCTAAAATGTGCCACATGTACTAAAGAACGGAACTGATAAGTGGGCATCATTATAGAATGGACATGGATGCAAAGTTAGTGGAATTTATTTTGAAAAATATTATTATATTTTTAGTAAGCGTACATTTTCGACGACTGATCTTAATACTCTGAGTCTTAATGTTGGATTAGGTATCTCGTTAATTTGAAATCGTTGTCAAAAGAACTGGACGTAGAATAGTTTTGTTTTTAGAAGGTGACTTACACAGCAAAGAATACTGAAAAATACATTTGCCGTCCGCGAAAGCAGAAGATGACTCATCCGGCGTACAGCTCTAATCCTGATCCGTCAGATTTTCAACTTTTTCTGAAGCGAAACTATCGAGGCGTCATTATGAAGGCAACAAAAAAAAAACTTTCCTGAAGTCGCTGAACCTATTCTTGAATAGCCTACAACCGAAATCGCTGTACTTTTCACATGAAGTCGCTAAACACTTATCTTTACAGGAGTGTTTCTTGAAACTGATTTCCCAGTACGAAAAATGCAACATTTTGGTGGCGATTGTGTGGAAAAATTGTCAAAGTTTTGTATCTTGTTATTGTAAAGTTTTTACCTCTGTATTAATTTCACTTCCAGACGAGGAAAATGACGAAACTTATACTTTAAGAAAACTTCTCCTAAATGTTGTCTCTAAGCTAGAGACGCCATTTTAAAAGCAACATCTAGTCTTTTGAATCCCCAGTTCTTTTAAACGTGTATCAATTATTGTACAAACTTTTTCTAAAATTTTTATACTTGTGCTAATTAGATATTGATAATCTAACATATAACTAAGTACGGAAAATGCATCTTACTTTCACATGACTGACAGCCAGATCTCTGACTACGTACCAGCAACCAAGTACATGGGAAAATATAATTTTTTGTAATGTACTCTTGAAAGTATTACACTGTTTAATCTTCCAACTGTCGTCCATATTGCTGTCACAGCTGCATATGGGAAAACATTCATTTAGCTTGTGACCTATCAACTGACCTTCTTAAGTGTGGTGGAAAAGGGTGTAAATTTAGCTTAATTTTAAACATACATAATTAAAAAAATTTTGCTATATATAGCTCTATCTAACATTATTTTGGTAATAGTTTAGTGGATAAATCAAATCAGCTTTTCTCATGTATATTTTAATTTATCCGTCTGTTGTCTACAAAAAAGAAGGAAACATCTGCTTTTCATACAGAGACTTTTCATTCCGCCTCCACATATCATGAAGCCTCACCCTCACGAAGGAAGATTGCATCAACCTGTTGATCATTTTGTTCGTTGTGGAAGCTTATTTTTCTCATTATCTCCTTTGCTGCCGTATTACCTCCATTCTCATGCTACTGTCCCTTCAAAATTTTGCTTTGTAAAAAATTACCCAGGTTACTCATTGAAAAGGTTCCAGCACATGCTCTATCTCAGATGATATCAGAAAAGGTTGCGAAGGAGGGTGGGAGGTGATTTCACGCGCAATGTAAACTTTCCAAAAACGATCGCGAGATTATACGGACGCTGATGAGAGCTCACCTATTCCAAAAGAACTACGATTTTTATAGAGATATAAATGACAGATTTCGTATGTTGTTCCATTGCAAAGGGTTTCACGACTGCCAGTCGGGCATTTAACCAAGAAAACAAATTCTGCTGAAAATTGAGCTGAACAACTCAGAATTCCGTTCTTGTTCTCTTCTTTGCTCTTTTCTACTTTCATAGTCTCCATTTTTCTTCTGGCACCGGGAAAAAGATATTTTTTTTATCACGGTTTTTTTTTCCAGTAAGCTTCGTAGCGTTGTTTTCAGATTAATCAACTGCATTTGGGAAATTATGTTCGGAGCTCATATCCTGCCGATAGTTGTTGTTCGAAGTTTTTTGCGTCAATGGGTGTAGTTCGATATCAGCACGGGGAAGCCTGTGCTGTGTATTTTGGAAAATGCTATTGTTAATTTTTTTTTTAAGTTGAACACCATTGGTATCTCAACTTTTATTTTGAACTATTTGTCCTTCATCAGTGATAAGTAACTAAACAATGGTAGACGAGAGATATACGGGATTTCTTATTCGGCGAACCTTTAAAACTTCGAACCTGTAAGAAAACAAATGACATTTGACTCCCTGATAAAGGGAAAATGGACCACGTCGCACAGTTTAAATTAATAAGATTAAGCAAAGATAACGCAAAGACACAGTAGCGGATCCAGGGGAGGGGCTAGGGGGCTTCAGCCACCCCCAAAAGATATTGCTAAAGGGTAACATTCTCCTTTATTATAAATTTAAACAGCTAAAATGATCATATTTATAACTTAGCCCCACCCAAAAGCATGTACATTGGTTTAGACTAAAATTTTGATTTATCGTACATCTTAACTGGGCGAAATAAGCTTTTTTAAAAAAAATTAGCCCCTTCACAAAAAGATTTCTGGATCTGCCACTGCAAAGACATTCATTTAAAGCCTAAGCCCCATCCGTTGGCGGAAGTCTCTACACAGTTTTAGTATCCAGCTCTTTTCTCCATGTAGTACCTTGTACACTTGGCGTTTATGTGAGGGAAGGGAATCAAGGTACCATGCTGTGAGGCAGATTACCCAGGTTCTTTACCTCAAAACAAAGCCGTGATAAAAGACCAAGACATCGTAAAGTGGCATTTAAATTTTATTTAACATATCTACATATATATAAACTTCAATATAAAGTCCTGCGATGGCCGGGCAGACCTCAAAGAGACGCAGCCTTTTAGGGCAACAGCAAAGCGAAAAGTGTGTCGAGAAAACGCAATCCAAGCGAGTATTAACAGAAGCAAAACACGCCAAAGGGCACAAAAAAGTGCGAAAACAAAGAGGCGCCAGTAGGCGTTCAATACATTTCTATATAATTATTTTTGAATCCCTGACGCGCCAACAGGATAAAACAAAAAAATATATCAAATTGTAACCCAAAATGAAAGTCAATGTTATTTATAGATTTGTTGCCATATATGGCCATAAACAAATCATGGAAACTGAAACACTAAGTTTTACAAATGCAAAAGTGAAATAAAAAAGGAAAAATAAATGAATTTAAATAAGGCAGGTAAAGAAAATACACCTCTACAGGCGAATCGAAAAAAATCCGAATCGAAAGTGCAAAGAGTAAATTTTGAATACAGATTAAATTTAGAAATAATTAACAATTAAGTAATTTATAATAAGATATGTGATGATCTGCATCACACATACATCATGACTTTTATGGTGATAAACAAGTTAAATAGTGTAGTTTCTTGGTGGAATGCAACCAAATTTCCGGGAAACTTTAATGAGACCATGGGAGGGAGATCTACGTGAAAAAAAATATTTCAAATATACAAATCAAGTGGCGTTTTACAATGTTATAGTTGCTGATATGCAAGTTCTTCCACCGCGCAGAGGTGTAAAATATCTGTTTCCCGTCTTCATCGTTCTCTTCGCTTCTTGGTCAGTTTTTTTTCGGACTGAAACGTTGTGAAACGCCACCTGATGGAGGTTTTTGGACATTTTTTTCCGATCACATCTCTCTCCTACGGTCTAATTAAGGTATCCTGCAAATTTGACAACATTCTGACCAGTAGTTTTTGCAGTACACCGCTCTGAATAGGAGAACTTTAATTATGAATACCCTGTACATTAGAAAGACCAAGTTTAATAAAAAAAAATAATCCAAAGTGTCGTTTCACATTTTGAAGACAATCGAATACATTTCTTAAGCTTTAACTCTCCCTCTTACCAGACAACGAACTGAAACACTTCGCAGAAACTATTGTGAAATCAAGGAATGGAACTTTAAAACTCTCCAACTTTCGTTAATAATTTATTTATTTTCAAACAAAGAAAAAAAATACAACTAAAACTATTCTTAACTTACTTTAATTAAGTTTAGGCCAATTAAATAAAAAATTTAAATTCTTAATTTTTTTTGAGGCAGTGAGAATTAAAAAAAAGAAAATGCAACAGTGCTATGCAGAGTTCTAGCAAAGAAAATAAAAATTAGCTAATTTACTGATTCTCTTGTTTCAAGAACAAACAAAAAAACAAAGAAAACCTATTTAAGCCTCAAACCGGAATGGACAGATGACTGAAAGGTCTTTCCCCCTCATCAAGCCGCATTGCTAAATGGACAACGAAAGCCATCTCAAATGGGAGAAAAATTCTTTTTCAAAAAAATTTTGATATTTCAAAAGTATTTTAAATGTATCTTGGAAGTGTAAAATTATGAAAATTTGATCGCGTTAATCCAGTAATTAGTTAAGCTCCAGTAATTAATTAAGCTCATTAAGATTTTATGTGTTCTCCGTTGCCTCCACACTGACTGTTTTCGGAAGTTGGTTAGCAATAGTAGATTGGGTCTGGACATAATAAAACACAGTAAAAAATGCCTTTGTTTGTGCACACGAAATGTAAAGTATAAGCATTCGTCATTAAGGGTCAGACGGACACAAGCCACGACATTCATTTCAAACGCTCTTAGCATCAGATGACTCAATTATTTTGATAAAACATTAAAAAAATTAAAATATTTTATACTATTTGAATAATATCTATTGAAACAACATTTAAAAAAAGACTCTCCAAGTTTAGTTATGTTCCCTCTCAACCTCTAAAGCGTAAACGGGCACAGAGATACCAGGGCACTTCACCCCCTTTTGTATGATCGGCATATTTAGTAAAAAAGTAATGTTGATCTGTGGATCTTTGACACACAAAATTTTATTTTGTGTGTCAAATTTCACCAATAACTAGTAAGGTAGGATATGACTGATGTTTTTCTTCTGCATGGTCTTATTATCGTTTGTTTGCATCCATAAAATGTACTGTTTTCCTTCCTGACTTATGACCTGAAAATTCGAGGAAAGAGTACTTTATAACAGTAATATTGATTTTAAATTAAGAAATATGTTTTAAAGTCGTGAATAAGTAATGCACAATAATGGATAGAGTTTCTGGCAAAAAATAAAATCTATTAGAAGAAATTATGTGTTTCAATTAATAATAGCATAAATATTCTAAAATTAAAGTAATTATACTTATAAAACGAATAAATATTGTCAGTTAGAATAATTTGCCGTTTCAATACTTACATGTTTTGCACGGAGAGCTAAAAGTGTATATGTATAACATATTTCAACTGTCAATATTTTTGGAACCCCATTATACTACTGACATAAATTACTTGGTAATCAAAGTAAACAAAGTCTGTGATAGATACTCAAAACAAAGTTAATAACAAATGTCCTAACGCTTCATATCCATCGTAACATTATTTCACAGCTGGGATGGTATGAAAACAAAAATCAAATCCTTCAGAAATGAATAATGTACATATTGCGATTGATTTCACAAAATTCTTTCCTAAAATCGGTATAGATTGCTCTCTTTCCTTTAGGATTTCTTTCATAATGTAAAATAACACATGTTAAATGACATCACCTTTACACAAGAATCAAAACGCTAACAAATATGAAAGAAAGCATCATTTGTTCTGAACTGTTTAATTTTTGTCAAAGAGGAGCAATTCAGTTACTGTCTACTTAAGAATATTTTTTTAAAATTGAATAGTTGTGATAGATAAAAATAGTGGAAAATAAATTATGCTTTATAGACAAAGAAATGTGAAGAGTTTAACATATACCCAAAACACATCTAGCATAGAATTAAGAAATTCCCGAGGAAATGACTTATACATACTGATAGTTATAATATTACTACCCCATTCTGATCACTACATCTATTTATAGAGCAATTGCTTTTTTAAAGAAAAAAATAACTTTTATTACAGTCAAAAAATCGATAGTTACTCTCTAGAAAGAATGGAGTAAACAAAAAGAACAAAAACAATATATTAATGCAATTTATTTCCAACTATAAAATGATCTGATAAGGTCCACTGCTCTGTCTGTCTTTTGTCACTGTAAAGCAGGATAGATCTTTTGAGTATTCGTCTTTTGAATGCCAAATGCCCGTGTGATGGGAATTTTAGAGGGTTTAAAAATGCACAGGAACAACTTGAAGTAGGTGAGCTCTTTCAGTTTCTTTTCTTTAAATAAGTATTTCAATCAAAAAACCTTTCTTGTTTAGAAAGTGTTCTTAATCTGAAAAATAAATGAAATCTATGAATGCTAATTACAAAATGTAGGGAGATTTTAAATAGATAAGCGAATACCGTTTTTTTTTTCAGAACTGTTTCACCGCTTATGTTTTTACATGAAAGTGACATTACACATGAGTTTCCCTTATTTATTTTCGCAATCACTAACCTCCTGAACAGCTTGGACATTATTTAATGCGTAATTCCAATGCAATACTTGTATAGGTTAATCTTATAGCTGTTGTGCACGCCTAAATTTAGAGTAGTTTTTATCAAAATTAACAGTTTTTGAAAATTATGTTAAAAAGAACAGAAAATAGTAAGTACATATTCAAGTACTTTCTTAGGAGAGCAGTTTTCAAACATACATTTTTGTATCTTGCAGAGCTATTTAACATGTTGCTTTTGTCGTGACAAAGATACAGCTGTGAGAATTTTCTTCTGTGCTAAAGGTGACAATTCCGCTCTTGTCTTTGAGTACTCTGATCACTAAGGAGGGATCTAAAACCAACAAACCATCATTTCATACTACAGTGCTTGAATACATTGTGCATTAAATCATCTTTACAACCCCCTCCCCATCCGACTCTTTTATAAGTCTCTCAAGGTCTTAACCAGATATATTGTTCCGATTACAATATATTTAAGCCAAAAGTTTAGAATGCCATTTTCAAATGAATAGAACCAAATTAGTAAAAAAAGTAATAATAATTCTTAATTGCACCTTAAAAAGAAATTATAAAATTGACTTAGGTTAATGAACTTTTACTGTATGTAAATTGTGTTTGTCAGATCATTTTAATAACCAAAAACAATGACAAACACAACCAAATGATGCCTTAAAAATACAATAAAATATTCTTAATTAAGGCTAGCTATAAGTTAGAAAATTAAAGCTCCAGTCTAGAGTCATTACACGTAAACATCTATTAAAATATTCATGTAAAAATTCTGTTCTTAATTAGGCTGTTGATTTATTTATATACAAATCGACCTCGCTCTTTTGAGTGATGAAAATTACAGCAAAATCAAAGCTAGCTCAGTTTTTTCACTCCTTTCATAACGGAAAAAGAACTATTTTCTCAGTCACGGAGTGGTATTAAATTCAAGTCATTTTCAAACTAACAAGCAATTTTCCTTTATCATATCTTAAATTATCTCATAACAGCAGAAAAGAAAAACGCCTCTAGCCGTTTTATTTCTTTTCTGCAGAGAGTCAGTCACGAATTCATAGATCTCATTGCTTATTTCCCCCCCCCCCTCTCTCTGTTTGCAGTATCTGTACCAAGCCTTTGGTTTTGAAAATAAATGTGGCAGTCATACTGATGGGGTGTATGATGCTATCTGCGAATCTTTCATGCACGTCAGAATTCCTATACTGGTTTCAGGTTCGCGTGGGATTCGGTTAAAGAAACGTCAAACGTACTCAAATTTTGGTAAAATTTCATAAATCTTATTTATGAACGTAACTTTTTTAACCTAATTTGTTTTTCGTCAAAATTAGTTTTAGTAAAGCAGGAAGTTCAACGGATATAGTTTTGTTTAAGGTCAAAATAATTTTTTTTAATTTGAAATTTTAGCTGTGACCATTATACATGTGTGTTTCGTACACGCGGGACCAACTAAAATAGTACTTATTCGCTGACTAACCAACCCATCATCTTTAGGGCAAGATTCAAGAGCAACACAATTCGAAAATTTTCCGCTTCGAACAAGGGAAACTTCGAAATATATCAAAGTTTCTTATTCAGCGAAACAAACCAATCGTGTTTTGATCACGTGGCAGCGCAATAGGTTTTTTCATTGGAAGCATTCTGCCAAAACTTTCGAATTGTGGACGGAAAAACGTTCGATTCGAACTCGACCTCAATTCACTTGAATCTCGCATTTAGTCTCTTTGATCGGCAAAAGTCTCTGTAGCTTTGATGGAGTAAATGGAGTAAGATACTTGAGGTTTTCTTCAGTACATTTTGAAGTAAATTTTTTAGAATTAGCCTTGGATTTGAACACCCCAACCCAGAGGAATAAAAAAGCGCTTAGCAACGTAACCCTTGAGTCGAAAGGATTGTTGATAAACATTGCTCAATAACACGTCATTCGGGTCATGATTGCTCGAATGAATGAGCCGAGTCGCTTGTTTTCGGTACGAGACAAATGAATCATTTGGACTGCCTGACTTTGATGCATCGTCACGGCATCTTACCGTATTACATTTTATCATGCTAACCAGATTGTATGGTGGGTAAAGCACCATACTAAGGTTTCGGGTTTAACGCCCGGCGGTCGGGGCTTGATTCCTGACTGGGCATGGCTGTCCTTATGTCCGTCCCTTCATAGAGGTCGATGTTGGTCCACCTACTAGGTGTCCCCATAATAAAGGAACCAACAACTTCGGCCTTAGTAGTGGCCAATGCCTCCGAATCAGAGGGCCTCCATTGGAAAAAAAAATACCATAGAGGGCTCATACCGCGAGGTTACATGACCTGTATCCGTAATAAATAACTGAGCAATCTAATACGAAAATTTTGTCTAAAAATAATTCTACTTCAATGAAATCTACTTCAGTAATTTTGATGCTTTATTACTGATGTAAACTAGAGGGATTCTAACTATTAAATTTTGGTTTCAAACACTTAAAAATATATTCCTAAATATCTGTAAGGTAGGTTATCATGCGTGACTTCGTTAGCTTATATCATATACGCAACACAAAATTTTGAAATTTTTTTTTTTTCTTCTCTTGTTAGAGAATATTTTTCTAACGAACATGTTTATAAGAATTTGAATAAATAGTACATAAAAGAAGAAATGGAACTTAAATTATATCTTTAATTTCAATTGATATACACAAAAGAAAAGAATATTTTTATTTAAGATAAAGTTCTTTATACAGTGAATTATGTCTTATAAAAAGTTTAAATCTATTGAAAGAAACAAAAATAATCGGTTGTTTAACTGCTAACTTGTCATTTTCCATTATGTATGAACACAGCATATAAGAAACGGTCAAAATATAAAGTTTTGCATTAAGTACTGGAAAATGAACAATCGAATTTAATTTCAAATCACAGCCTATAAAATAATAAATATATTTATTAATTTATTAATGATACAGTAGAACCTAGTAAAGTGACCACCCTGGTAAAGAGACCACCTATCTATAATGACCACTTTTGTATAATTTCACTTTAAAGACACCACACTTTGCCATCTTTGTAAGGTGAACACCTTTATAAGATGACCAGTTTTGTCCTTCCCTAGCGTGGTCACATCCAAATCCAAAGGTAACAAAATCATACTTTTTATTTGATGACATATTTTCTTTTTAAATCATATTTATGAATTCATGAAATTACAAACATGCAAATCTCAGTAGCGTCAGAATCAGTATGACTTGAAATCTCAAAAATAAATTTTGATTTTACTCGAATCTACAGTTTTAAAGTATCAGCTAGCATATTTATGTAAATCTTTAGGAAGCATATTCAAGATTATATCATTATCATCTTTGCCACACAGAAAGCTTTTTTTTGACGTTTTTAACTTTCTATGATGCAATTCGTAATCGCTATAGTTTTAATCGCAGAACAATGGGAATGTGAAACCTCAAATTGAACGTATAGTATAAAAAAATAATGGATTGTAAAAGGCATTTCAAAATTATGCCAAAAATAGATATGTAGATGATCCTCTCTATCTCAAAAATTTAAGAAAAAAATGGAATGCACTAAATTACTAACGTACGTGTAAGCAACCTTTTTCTGTGGCAACTAACATTAAATATACAGCTTGAACTTAGATTTTCCCCCGAACTGTTCATGAAAATCCTTTAGGAGCACTTCAGCCGGCAGTCTTGTAAAGTGTCATGTGTGACAGATGGTATAATTTGGAAAAGACAATTCTGAGAAACAGTAACACTATATAATTTGTGTGATACATCACGCCGAGAACTGAAATCAAGTTAGTAATTTTGGTCACATATACCTGCCTGAGTATATGTACTTGATGCAAACCTCACAAGAGTTTTTTTTTTCTTTTTTTTTCCATCTCATAAAATGTTTCCTTGTTTTACCTGCCTCTCATTGGATGATGGATACTTGTTAGATTAAGAATTTGAAGACTATACAAGCATGAAGATAGATGCGTAGAAATATACTGCTTTAAGACGTGATGGCATTACAGTATTGTATGCTATAATGTGATTTGATATAGGAAAAGAAAACTAAGACTCACCTTACGATAGTTATAACAATGATTTTTTTTTTCCTTCTGTATGACCTGGATTAAAAGAAATAATCAAGATTTTTGGAAAAGTCACATAAGTAAAATAAGACCTTTGAAAAAATGTTTAAATTGAAATTTAAACATAAATAAACGAGGTGTGGCAATTAAATAACCGAACTTTTGTTACAAACGTTTATTGATCACCAATGGCATTAGAAGGTTTATAGACTTCCATGTACTCTCCTTGCGAATCTTTGCAACGCTTCACACAAATTTTGCACACTTCAAAATCGATCTGTTGGTCCATTTCTGTTAGCTTGTTGAGAAACTCCGACGCTTTTGCTTTCACATCTTCCACACTATCCCCTCAAGCTCGGATTTGACCTTGGGAAACATTGGCACGGTTTCAAAATTTTTAGACAGTGATTACTTGTGATGAATCATGGTAATTTTTTCAATTATGATCCTAAAACAAAGCTCCAGTTGATGCATTGGAAGAGTCCAAGTTCACCAGATTAACAAAAGAGAAAGTGAAAGTAAGCAAATCAAAATTCAAAGCCATTATGAGTGTTTGTATTTTTTGACAAGCATGGAATTGTTCACGTTCACTGGGTTACCAAAGGTCAGGCATTCAATCAACTATATTACACTGATGTTCTGACTGCTCTTCGTGAAAGAATGAAAGATGAAGACCCGATTTGAGGAGCAAAAATTCGTGGATGCTTCACCAAGACAATGCGCCTGCCCATTCTGCTTTTTTTGTAAAATTATTCTTTGTGCAATAGAGAATAACCACCATACTGTACAGACCTGGTCTCCTGCTTCTCTTCCCCCAAGGTCGAATCTGAGCTTAAGGTGAGAAAATTTGACAGTGTGGAAGAGGTGAAAGCAAAAGCGGCGGAGTTTCTCGACAAGATAACAGAAACGGACTACCAGAACTGCTTTGAACAGTCAAAAATTTGTACTGAAGCGTTGCAAGGATCGAAAGGAAAGTACATTGAAGGTGATAAATCTTCTAATGTCATTTTTCATCAATAAATGTTCTCTAGCACGAATCCGGTTATTTATCTGTTACACCTCGTATATACATACATACATACATATATATATATATATGCACAATATCTGCTCTGTAGACTAAATCCAAAATGTCCCCCTCCTCTCCGAAAATTAATTGCCTAACTTTTTTGTTCTCGCATTTCTTAAAAACGGTTGTAGCAAATGAAATGAACATTTACAATTGCATAAATTGAAAGTGAAACTGCTTTAATGTTCCTAAACTCTTGAACAGATCTCCAGAGTATCTGAGAACAGTGTGACATTTTTGTTCGCACGTACTGTGAAACAAGTGTGAAGTGAATGACATGAAATTCAGTAGCATTATAGTTTGATACACAAATTAATTTATTTAATTTACAAATTTATGAAAAAGCTTTGTTATTTTGAAAAATTGAGTAAAATGTTACCATTTATACATGAAAACAACAGAAACGAATAATATGAACAGTGGATGAAAAGTAGGGAGCTACGTAACCTAAAATTCAAATTTTGAATTAAAAAAAATTTAATAGCTTTCCGTGGGTTAAAAATTATGAAACATTTCTTTCAGTGTGAAGAACGAAAACTCAGCTAAAATTCAATTTCTTATAAGCAACAGTGCCTGTCATAATCAAAAATTAAACTCCAGAAACTTAAATCTTTGCATGCTCGATTTTAGCCACGAAAATTCAGCAGACAGTAGTCGGATCCAAAAACTTGTGTTATTCATTTCTGTTTATTACAACGTTCTTGTTCCGCAGTGGTCTGGGCGCTAAACTCCGTTCCCAGAAGAACACGGCAAGTGAAGCAGCATCCGGCTTGGCCAGTGCTTCGGAGGGTTGACTCTCTCTCGGCTCGACTGCTGTGGGACAGTGTACGCTAACGGGAGCTGGTGCACGTAAAATCCGTCGTGGCTTCAATGTCCTCCATATTTAACGCTACCTCTGGTGATGCCGATTTCAGGAGGTTGGTCCAACCTCTGGAAAATTATCAAAATTAGGGGACCCCGGGCTGAAGTCGGGTTTCCTCCCACTGGGGTCCACTAAAAATGGAACACGTCCCCCTCTGCCCATCGCCTCCCTATCTGGGCGGATCTGGCATCCCATGCGGTTGTCAAAGGGCACAGCGTCCTTCTAGCAAAAACGAACATCACAATGCATTAGCAGTATAATCCCTTGTTGCGCTGTTAGTTAGGCCTTCACTATATCGCTAACTATATGCGAAATTCCCAATAGAAAATTTACCATTGATCCAAATTCTTCATTAATTCAAGTAGGTCTATTGAAGTTCTCTCATGACCAATAATGCTTGTACCCAATCGCGAGCAGAGAGACTCAATTTGTAACAAAGCCAAAAAAGGAATATAAAACATTTCGCTTGATATCGTAAAACAAACCCTTTGTGTGATTCTGTTGCAGATACTTGTTGCGCAGTCACGATTTTACCAACTTCCAATCTTCTTTTTTATTTTATTTCGAGTTTTTTCTTTGGTATTTTATACCGTGCGCCGTTTCTATGCCAGATTTCAAGACGATAAGAATCTTCGAGCTGCCATCGGAGTTTGTGAGCTTAAGGAATTAGATGTTATCAAGATAGTACTAAATCCTCATCGTGATCACTTTTTTCTTTTTTCTTCTTCTTCTTCTGTTTTTTCTTTTCTTTTTTGTCTCGCAGATTCTCGCTAGCATTTTATGATCAGGAGAAATTAAAACTTGTCGTCGGTGGGGTTAATAAAGCGGGGATCGCTGTTCTTTTAACTGCTGATTTATGCTCGGGAATCAAGGTGCCGGGTGCTCTTTGCAGGTTTGTAGTTTTTATAACGCTCGTCAGCAGTAAATTTAATTATAATGTGATTTACTTTACAGTCGCGTTTAATGTGTGTGGTCGGTGAAACTTGTTGCTTAAAATTCTGGTCGTATGTACTGACGAATGGAAAATAAATAAATAAAAAATGTTGTCGTACATTGAAAAATTGTTTAGTAGAATTCAAAATTTTGTTGATGTTTAACAGAATAACTATCTCGAATCAATAAAACTTTCTGTGATATTTATTTGAATGAAAATAGTTTGCGTTAATTTAATTAAATATTTTGTTGGTCCGATTCAAATTGTAGGATTTTTATTTTCAGTAGCAAAAATTTGTAAAAATTATCTAATTTTACTAGCCTTAATTCACGATTATTAAACCGAAGCATCGCAGTTGGTCCTATTTTTAAAAAAAAATTCTACCTCTATAAATAATTGAGTAAAATGTTTTGCTGCTTCAACAGTTGTTAAATGTTCTTTTAGATGTTAAGGTTTTGCCTATCAAATCATTAAAATACTAGGCTATATAAATAAAACTTTGATGAAGTTCAGAATTTTTAAAAAAATAGGGCCGACTGCGACGCTTGTTAAACCTCTATACCAAAAAATACCTTAAGATGACAAAATGAGATGCAAAAATTTTCACTTTTCATGCATAATTTTTTAAAAAGAAATTATAATTTTTATGTGCAGTTGGTGTCAGAAATATAGCTGTTTTTGCTAGCAGTAGCAAACATTGGAGAAAGTCACACAACATTCTGGGGACAAATGCACTAAAAAAATAGCGCCACGTCACATTTTGTTGAATTGACCAAGCATTCTTTTCTGTGTAATGGGGATTAGCTGAAAAATATAAACGTGTAAAGTAATTTGTAGATATTACTTCACACATCTATGTAATGGTTACATTTACATTAAAACTGGGTGAGTATTATTTAAAAAGAAATTATGTGTGTGTCTGACTGAATGCCGAGTAAATCGGGGAAAGCATCTAACTTAAAGTGATTGACGGAAATTTTCCAAATAAAGGTTTGTGAATAAAAACAATCTCATCTTAAGTACAAATATTAAAATGTTATGAAATATGCAGAGCCAAATTGCTAGTTTAAATATCATAAAAGGGACCTTTTAAATCTACTTACATTTTCAAAGAAATACCAAAGAGAATGTCTGCAAACTTTTTTTCAAATAAAATAATAGAAAAAGGACTTTATTCGAAGCACAAACGTTTATTTTGTTTATTATCACATCATGCTTTTAGAAGAAGATGACCTACCTAGCATACTGAAGCATGCTTTTGTATGTAAGTGGATTATAGTTGAAGAAAAAACTAATAATACTTGACAGGAAAGTCTAACGTTCTGAGAAATAACTGTCTTGGACAGTACATTACGTTTTGAAGTATGAGACCAGTTACGGCTACAGTGATTGATGTACTTTGTTAACTTTATACGTACTATGATTTTTAGAAAGGAATAAATTCTTTGAAAACTAGATGTGACTGATTGAATATAATTTGGTTAGTTTTTTTGCAATTTCTCTCTTAAAATATGATAAATGGATAAGAAATATCGTCATGCTCTTCGGAAATCTGAATGACTACCTAAAATAGAGATATACGCAAGAATTAAGTGTTTCATTCATTCTAAGATATCAAAGCATGATAAGACAGTGAAATAATCAAAATCTGTATTTTCTAGAACATAATAATTGAAGCGACAATAAAATAGGACTGATAACTAAGTAAAAATGTAGGTTTGTGATGTGATTAAACTTGACATTGTGTAGAAAATAAGTGCAGGAATTTGAATATCGCAGGTTGATTTCGATGTAATTTCATATGTCATAGTTGGTACTGAATTGAATGAAAACAATTCTTATCTTAGATCACAAGACGCATAAAAGCTAGTGAATATTTAAAACAGCCAATAACTAGTCAGAACAAAGGTTATATCGACCTGTAGGAAAAGAAGAATTCAGGCAGTCACAGAAAAGACCAGTTGGAAAAATGTAGTTTCGTAGTAATAAAATGCAGTTTTGTAGTAGTAATGAAGTAAAAGGTTTTCCAGTAGGGATGATACACTTTTAAATGGTTATAATGGCAACACTGCGTATTCTTTTTGGCATTTCTTGTGTCATTTGTGTTTAGTATGCTATGCCATTTAATCATGGAAAGATACACGCTTGAACAACATTTCGAAATTATTAAATTGTTTTATCAAAATCAGTGTTCACATGTCAATACTGAGAGAAATTTGAGACGAATTCATGGACTACATTATTCAGTTCTTGTGATTTAACACCTTTTGATTTCTTTCTTTGGGGATATGTTAAGTCACAAGTTTATGCTGATAATCCAACAACAACTGAGCAATTAGGAACCAACATTGAATGTGTTATTCGTGAAATAACACCAAATTTATGTGAAAGAGTGATGGGAAATTGGGTTGACAGAATGCTGTAGGTACAGAGAAGTCGTGGTGCTCACATGAACGATATTATTTTTGATACTTAATGGCATAATGTAAGCTTTAAAATTAAAACAATTGTGTCTCACTGAATAATTTTTATGTTTTTTTTTAATTTTTAAACTGTATCACACTTAATGGAAAACCCTTTACTTTTCATTTTAGATTATCTGCAGTTTGAAAGACAAAGAAAAGTAAATTTAAGTTCCCTAACTTATGCATAAATTTTTTTTAAATTCGAAAAATGCAAAACATCTCACTCACTATGAAAATGAGATTTAAAATTCATTTTCAAAGAATCAAAATCAAAATAATGGTTTGCACATATTTGGCAGTGATTGATTTGCAGAGAGCGTAGTGTTTTTAAAGATTCTGTTTATTTATAATATGCTAAAAAAAAAAAAAAAAAAAAAACCCAAGCCACCCACACTATTAGTTGATTCTATAAATTATCCATGAATTAGAATTGCCCGAAGAAGTTCTTTTAAATTTGCTAATGACAACGATTAAAAGGCATTTAAACATTATTTTCGTAAATAAGGATCAATTTATAAAATTGTGATTTATTGAATTATGTTTTATGTGATGCATTGGAATTATCGACACTGCAATAAAAATGATTTGCATACAATTTGGGTTTATAATAGTAGAGGAATAAAATATTGGTTTAGCATAACCATAAAAAAAAAGCTTTTTCACATTTAATTGGACGTGTAATTAAAGAAGTGATTCATTACAAACACAGACGCAAGATCTTGTCTCAAATATCTACTTTTAAAGATAACCTGTTCTCGTTTACCTGTCTGAACCCAACGCTTTTTAAAGAATTATGTTTTTTGTCCAGTCTGAAATCCTCTTGTCTCATCATACTGAAGGGAGCCAACACATCACATGACTGCAGCCCTGAACTTAGGTCATGGCCTAGCTTACCCTACCCCGAAGACAAAAAGAAAAAGAATTAAAAAAATGAAAGACAATCCGGGTTTATTTTCTTTTGCAGTATATTGTTGTTTTGTAAGATTTTTTTTCTCTCTGTGCGTGTGTGTGTGTAGGCTGGTCTTATTACCATATCAAGCTGAGCAAAACAATTGACATAATTGCGTGCTGAAGGGTTGAGAGCATTTATAAATTGCTAAACAATTATTTGAGAAATTACATCTGAGGTTAGACGTCCAACTTCCCCGTACAATCATCCCTAAAGTATGTTGTATGGCACGCGGAATGAATTAAGATAGCTAAAACAGCCAAATTACAGTTGACTGCAGACGAAAATTTCTACACATGCGTGTATTTATATATCAATTATATGTCTCTCTATGCATCAAATTATATAAACAATTACATAAAAAATATGAGAGATGTATATTTTTCAACATTTAGTGGATTTATTAAGCAGAAATGTTTCAATGAAAATAAAAATCCGTATCCTGGGCTATTTGTTGAAGCAAGTATACACCCGTGTCCAAAATTAAGGTTTCCATCTGTGATAATTGAAAAAATACTCGATTTATTGTAACAAATGAGGAACAGATGTGCATACAAAATTGTTGGTTAATGTGCAGGATAGTCATACAAAAATATCCCCAATATTTTTTTCAACTAATCGAGATGAGATTTCTGATAAAATTATTCAGAGTAGTGGCGTAGCCAGAAATTTTTCATGGGGGGGGTTACGACTACTGCAACTCATGTATATAATATGTCTGTGTGATAACAGAGTGAAGAATACACATTTTGTATGGCAAAAAATTCCTCATGGGGGGTTGTGACCCCCCCCTAACCCCTCCCTTGGCTACGCCACTGAAGGTAATTGCTCGAGACAGGGATTGTTTAAAATAACAGAGTTCTAACGGTTACGGTTGCAGTGAAAAAATTTCGAAATTTTCCAGTAGTAGCGTCTGTTTCTTTTCCCTCCGAAAGTTGATCAGCGCATTGAAAGATCATCAACGCCTCTGAGAACGGGAACGATACGCGTATGAGGAAAATTGGAGGTGTAAAACATTTGAAAAGAAGGGCAATGCTACGATCCAATGACAGCCCAAAGTAAAGGTAAATTGTTTTTCTTGGAATTAAAGTTTTCAAGTGTATTTCTGTTAGTTTAACATTCCTACTGTCTAATACAGGGAATGAATGTAAATTATGTCAACGCACTTTCTCTCTGCGTTGGCTTTGGCTCCTCACAATGCTCTTCTTTGAAATCGATTTGCGCCGCAAATTTTTGTCATACGTGTATCGTTCTAATGCCATTTATGACTTTTAACTGATCAACTTTTGCAGCGAAATGAAGTTCCAATCACTCTATAAAAATTCATGGCTATAGAGTGTACCTTCGGAAAATGTACTAAAGTTTGAATGCAAATTTGAGGTAGAAGGTCATAAATATAAGCATCCCATGAGTTTTACATTTAAACTTTTCAATTTCATATTAACAAAAATTCTAAATTAAGACATTTTTGATGAAAATTATCAGTGCCTTTTAAGAATGATACATTTATAATTTCCCACAAAAATTCCCGCAATTAAAAGCAGACGAAATTCAAGATTTTGAATTCTGTTTGCACGGGGCGGGGAGAATGAAGCAGTTCTACAACAGCTCATCTCATTGGCAATTCTATTGCATTCGAATAACGCTGCTATGGTGAGCGCGTGTTATGGACTTGTGGTTGGCCATTAATCCACGTTATATCGGAACATTCTCATAAAAATCCGACCGCGAGAAGACGGCGGCATTGATGAACATGTCTAGTTTCCCATTAAGCGTGAAACATAACACACTCAGTAAAGTTTAATGCAACCTTGAGGCACATCGCCCTCAATTTCGCATTCGCCATTATTTATTCGGAAGCCTATGGCCAGGCAATCACCCCGAAAACCCCGGCGCACCGTTGGATATTGCGGCATGAAATGTTCGCAACGGTGTGCCAACGCTTGCCAAAGGTGGCCATTAAGGGCCCCCGCGCCCCATAGAAAGTGGAGCGGCCTAACTCAATTAGGTGTAAATAAAACATGGGGGCAGGGGTCCCCCCAGTAACCGAGGGGGACGGGACACGAAACCGCCCCGTCCCTACTACTCCCGGACCACTCGTAAAAGATCCATTTAGTAGATGGGAAAAGGTGGGGAAATATTTCTCTGTTTGTTGGCTGCTGAGATATATATGCATACTGCTTTTGTGTACTCATAAAAAAAAGAGCTTTCGCCAGAATGTTTACGGCTTTTAGTGGTTACGGAATAGTCAAGATTTTATGCTCCATTTTATGCTCTTTCACATTTTTTCCCTTTTTGCTATAAATGAGTGATTGTTTGTGCGAGATTCTCAATTGTATTATATTAAATAGTTCAATTTTCTTCGGATTTATCATGTGGGATATCATTAAGAGAATTAAAATCAAAAACTGAATAAAATATGCCTCTTTTTTGCAATTTTCTTTGAACGATTTTGAGACATGACACATTTTCTTTCTTTAACGGGATGGGTGTAAAATTTGAATTAAACTAATTTTTAAAGCGAGGAGTTAACAATTTGTAAATATTTTCTGATGTTTTTTCTTCGCTATTTTGACATATACGCATACACAGAGTGTCCCAAATGGGCGATACCAAGCTTTATTTCTTTATCTATTATAGGTAAGAGGGCAATGTAAATTTAATAAATGCTCGAAATAAGGTTAAAAAAAAGGAGTATACCAAGAAAAGGTCCTCTTGTTAATTTCCAAAAAAGTTACACTTATGAAATTGGAATAAACCTCCGTACAAAAATAATTCCCAATTAGTAAAATGCGTCCCGTTCAAGAGTTCGAAATTTGAGAATTATATCTTAAAAGGTGTCACAGGTATGAAGAGAAATATATACTGACTTATCTTCATACCACCTCTCAATGGCTCCCGAAGGGAAAAAATCACTTTTCACGATCGCGTTTCAGGTGTAGTACAGAAATTACGAAAGAAAATAATTTCTTCCGTTCTAGCAAAAAGAGTTTCAAATTCATGTATAGCCCCCAATCGTCTATGTTTAATGATATCTCTGCGATGTTTTATGATTAAAGTCTGAAATTTTATGTATCACATCTTTAGTGTTTGGGAGACATTTTACTAATTGGAGATTTTTTCTTACGGAGGTCAACAAAGCCGGCTCTAAAGGTTTTGCCGCCCTGGAAAAAAATATAAAAATCAGCCCCCACAGTAAAATTACTATTAAAAGAAATAAATTGCTGACAGATGTTTCATGCCTATAAAACTTGAATAGCTCTTTGAACATAACACAGCGAAAGAAAAAGCATATTTATTAAAAACAACACAATAAGCTAAAAATCAAAAGAAAGAAAGAAAAACCAAGAGTTTTTTTTTTTTCTCCTGACTTTTAACTCCGCAAAATTCCAGACTTTTTCGCTTAAATCAATTTTTCGACTAATTCAAGTTCAATAGCCAATGCAGTTAAATTATTTAACCTATCTTGAAGAGCTGTGGAACGTAAGAAATTTTTAGTTAATTTTAATTTTGAGAAGCTCTTCTCTGTACTTGCCACAATTATCGGCAAAGAAAGCGAAATTCTCGAAGCAATAGAAAGATTTGGTGCAAAATCTAGAGTCGAAATTAGCTTAAAAATTTCAATTGGGCTTTCTTTTTGCCTAATAATGCCGTAACTGATAATATTTCATTTACTGTATCAAGCGCGTTTATATTCCCTGATTTTCCATCTGTCAGCATTAACTACAGTTGTTTACACCGTGTTAACACTGTAATACTGTTTAATTAGTGCGTTTTTAGGGGTATCTTTTAATTCATACATGCAGTACAAAAATTTAAAAAAATTACATTGGGTACTTATTAAAACTGATGTTTTGAAAACTGTGTAAATGTATGTTCGCCCTTTGTTAAAAAATGGCTCAATGGAATCGAATGAAATTTGGAATTATATTGAATGGAAAATCAATTGTGAAACTATAGATACCAAAATTGTTTTAAATAAGTCATAGACTTTGAGATTTTCTAAAAATTGTGTAGAAAGTATGTTCTCGCATCCATCAAAAACGGATTAAGAGAACAGAATGAAATTTGGTAATATGATGGGTAACAAGTGAAAGTAGCGTCGAATTTTTTAAAAGTTTTGAATAAATTGTAAAGATTTGTAAAAGTTGTACTGTATTTTTTATTTTCTTTTATAGGGGGCGGGCATCACTTTAAGGCGTCTGGAGGTAATGCAATACTTGGCCATTCATCTTAAACAAATTACGTCGATTTCTTTTTTTAAATTAATAATATTATTATTTTTTTAATTTTGAGAAAATTGTGCAAAAATTTTACAGGCATAAAATTTAAATTTCTAAAGTTAATCGAACAAAATTCAGTTCCAGTCGAGGAGATTGAATTAAATAACATTGTTTGAATTCTTCCTAATTAATATATATATAGGAAATAGTTATGATCTACGCAATACAATATGTACTATTAGTAATATTACCTCTTTATATACCTATGATTTTAAAGATCTATTTAACAATATTCCTCTTGTCGACCTTTACTATGTAATTAATGAATTATTTGAAACTTGTGTTAACAATATTCAGCTCCCTTCCCATGTTGATGTAACTTATTTCAGTTGTCTATCTAAATTTATTATCTATAATAATTTTATTCTACATAACAATAAAATATATCTACAAAATCATGGTATACCAGAAGGTGGTTTAGCATCTAGTTACCTTGCAGATCTTTACTTATATTACTATGAAAAAGAATATACTAATACACACATCATTCTTAAACGATATATAGATGATATCTTACTTGTAAACACTACTAATAATAATAACATTATCTTCCCCATAAAATATCCATCTGCTCTGGAATTAATTAAAAATGATATGCTTAACAATTCTGTTAGTTTTCTAGATCTAAGTATCTCCATCACTCCTAGAAATAGCCTTAGTTTCAATATATATGAATAGCGTAAAGATTTTAGCTTTAAAGTAAATAGCTTTACTCATTTTTCCTCCTGCTTACATAAATCTGTATTTCGCAATATCATCTATAATCACTGCTGTAGAATCAAGTTTCTATGTTCTGATGATTTTAAAGTCTCCAATTTTAAATCTCTATTTCTGTCAGCTAGACAATACAACTATCCCACTAAGTTCCTAAAATCTATTATATACAATTCTTGATAATGATGTGTCTAATGTCTTTGTTAATTTACTGGAGGTTGGGTGGGGTTTTGGTTTTAAGGTTGTAATTGGATGGTTGGGTCGGGCGGAGGAAGTTTTTCTCAAAAAAAAAGTAATATGTTTAAAAACAATTTGGATGTGTATATGCATGCATATATATATCTGGAGGGATAAAAAAAAAACCCGGGGTTCCTATATTGTGATTATTCTGTCCTAAACATTATTTTTTATTTTTTTCTTATTTACTAGATTAATCTTCTGTCATACAATAACTTATTATACACACTTTGTCAATAATAATAATCATTATATATTTTAAACAATATGTTATATTTAATTTTGCTATACTATTTGTTTTATTCAATCATTTTAATTTATTATTATTCAATATATATTTATTATATTAATATACCTGGATATTCTTAAAATTTAATAATATTACCTTTTAGTATTTGGCAACTCCTATACTTTCTTCTTTCCACTTTTACACTTTTATTTAGTGGTAACACCATTTTTCACTTTTTACAATTCTTAGCATTGGCAACACATATCAATTGTTCAAATGAAATTTCCATGTGCTCAAGGTCTGGTATGTAAAATTATAATTCCTATTTCTAATTTTTGTTATCTTTTTGATTTCTTCTTTTCTTTATATAGTAGGGTAGGGCCCAGATGTGTGGAGTTAATATCTCTTCTGATATGCCACACAACCGAAACCCTACTATTTGGTTTCCTGTAAATTATAATTCACTGTGTGTGGCCCCTGACGATGGTGACAGTGATTATAATTTCCGTTCCATTATATTATCACAATAATTCTTGCACTTTATTTGGCTTCAAAATCTGGTTTCTAATTCCTGCTAATAGCTGTTATATTTTTATGCGAGATATGTCTTATTTGTAGTATGTTTTGTGTTTTACTTGTTAGTATATATATATATATATATATATATATATATATATATATATATATATATATATATATATATATATGTATATATATATGTATATATATATATATGTATATATATATATATATGTATATATATATGTATATATATATATATATGTATATATATATATATATGTATATATATATATATATATATATATATATATATATATATATATATATATATATATATATATATATATATATATATATATATATATATATATATATATATATATATATATATATAGGGGAACCTGGGGAGCCTTGACCACATTTTCAGAAAAACATTTTTGTAAATTTTATTTTGGCAGCAAAATAATCCTATTATAGTGCAATTTAAAGGAAATTTTATTGGCATTAAGAATATATTTATGATAATATAAATTGTGGATTTCTTCTTTTCTGAATTTAATATTTTTTTAAACGTTGGAAAGTGGGTCAAGGCTCCCTTTATAAGGGAGCTCTGACCCATGGTATGGGAGGCTTGGCCCAGGCAATAATGTATAATTTTAAAATAAGATTAACGTAAATCTTTTTTATTATTTATATGAGCATTAAGTATAAAATCTTCAGTATGATAATTGAACACTCTGCTGTCATCATAACTTCTGTGGAGTACTTTTTACGAGCATTTCCTTTTGGTTTATGAAAAAAAGGGCATCCTGAGAAAAAAAATAATACTTATTATTAATACAGCATTTCAAAACATCTCATTTTTATATTAATATTCACAATAAAATGAATCAAAAGAAACATCCAAAAATTAATAGTTTTTCAGTAAAAATAACTTTTATAACCCCCCCCCCCACACACACACAATAAATAAATAAATAAATAAATAAATAAATAAAATTTGGTAATCTCTTTGTATAAATCTGGAAAATTATTACACTTGAATTATTCATAATTTAGTTTTTAGTATTAAATTTTGAAACAATTTTTATTGGACAATAATTGGTAGGTAACTTTTTGTCAACCACCTATCCTATTTTAAACATATAAAATTATTTATATTCATATCTAGGTATTATTTTAATTATGACAATGTTTGAAAAGCAGTATTGCTATATTTTCAAAACTATTTAACTAAGGGATCCGTGACCCAGTGGTCAACCCTCCCTTACATACAGAGGGTCAAGCCTCCCCATCACGCTATTTTGTAAAGAATGGTGCATGGTGATTTGAAACCTGATTCTTTCTATAAACTTTTTTACTTTAATAATAGCTTAATATGACAGTATTTATAAAATCCTACTAGCTCAAAGTTAATTCAATTACTTTCTTTGAAAAACTCTTACAAAGTGTGTTTAAAATACTTACTTTTTAGGCAGAAAAACTTTCTTTCTTGTTTATTTCCACTCCACTATGAACTGACTGGATGAAACTATGATGGGTGTCTGATTACATCAGTAGCTTTGACTGCCATCTAGTGAGGGAAAGCTAAAATATTTTTAAATACTGAAATTCAAGGGTGGGACAAGCCTCCCTTATGGTCAAGGCTCCCCAGGTTCCCCTATATATTGAGTAAGCTAATCCAAATAAAAAAAAAGCATGTCTGTAATGTATTTGAATACCTCTGTCATATTTTTGCTATTTATAGCGCAGTAAATTACACAAGTAAACCTTCGTCACTAAGCAGTGTCCATATTTTTATTATAGGCCAGTTTGTTAAGAGTAAAAATATTTTTAAAATGTACGCTATGTTGAGTACCAATATTATTTACATTCGACATATTTTTTTGGCACTGTTTCTTATTTTTACTTTTTTTCAAAAAATTTTCTATACGTTATTTATTTTATATATGCTACTTAAAGGGCTCGTTTTATGCTCTTTTAAAAAATTAATTATTCCTTTTTAATTTATAAAGGCTCTGTTTGAGTGTTGAGTCGACAGGAAATTTATTCCTGCTGCTGTTTTACAACATTTTTGTTTCTTTTTTTTACATTTCAGTCGTTTGCGGCTCATACATGAAGTTAACACTCATGGATTTTTAAAAGGGAAATAAATCACACTTGCGAGGCAGTAGCGTTTTAAAAAGTTATTCCTTTGGCTGATAGAGCTGGACAATGCTGCAGTTAATAAGTGATATATCTGAGAGAGCTCATGAGCGAACAATTTGGCTTTGAACAATTTCAAAGAACGGAGAGTAGTGGAATGTGCGAATTATATAAGGTCATCGAAAAGCGGCGAGCACATTTCATATAATTACATTTAACATGCGATCATAATTAACATAAACAAATAATTACTTAGTTGTAATATACAGAATTGTACTTTAATAAGTTTCAATACGATCGCCATTGGTTCATCTATTCATGTCAAGTCGATAATCAATCTTAAAACAAGTTGTACGGAGCATGTCGGGTGTCACTGTGGCAATTGCATCAACAATGCACACCCCTAACTGTGCCAAATCCCTTACTTGTATGCTGTTAACAATGTTCTTGAAATAACCCCTAAAAAAGTCCAGAAGTGTTAGAACAGGACTTCTTGGAGGCCACAGAACAGGATTGGCTCTACCAATCTATGTGTAGGGAAATCGATTCTTGCCAGCCTGCCAACGTATATATTACATATACAAATCTTGAAAACTTGCCAAGTTGTTTGAAAAGAATATTCTTGCATTTGCTCAATTCTTTAAGAATTATGAGCTTCCGCAATGTGAATATTTTCCGATTATCTTGTATAATGGACTTGCATGCAATTCACGTAACTCACATAATTCATTTTAAACAATTAGATGAATTATCATGCAAATTAATTTTGACGTTAGTTGCACAGTGTATCCACAGAACTGATCCGAGGTATTAAACATAATGTACAAGTTTCATATTTTCCATTTTCCTGTACCTCTATCCCTAATTTGGTAGTTTTTACGTATTTTGCTTGCCACTTGTAAATGATTTCGTACATGCAATTGTAAAATCTTCAACTGAGGCATGGGACAATTCTGGTTGATTATTTAGGCAAGTGGTTCATATTTTGATACCGTTTTCAATAAATGGGCATTTCATATCAGTATGCGGCTGGATTCCCTTGTTGTGGTATACGGTATTTGAGTTTGATAATAAGATTAAATTATTCTATACCTACATATACGGATGTTCTTATTAAAAACTGTATTAACGCTAATCGCCTAACTTTTTGATGTGCTTTTCTTTAAAAAAAAAGGTCCTCATAAGGTTTGTCTTTCTCTCTTGCCATCAAATGCAATTTGAATCAAATGGAATTAAGTAGTAATGAAGTGAAAGTTGAAGATTATTTTTTAGGTTTTCCTTCTTATTGTAATGTTGTATAATTAAGCTTATTTTAAAATCTTTTGTTTTAATAATATGGGGTTAGAAATAATAATCAAATGGAATCAAGTTGTAATCAAGTGAAAGTTATAATTAAGCTTATTTTAAAAATTTTTGTATTAATAATATGGGGTTGGAAATAATAAAACACCTTAAACCTAGGCAGGTAGACGGTTAGTACCCAAGAAATGTAAAATGATCTTAAATATAAAGAATCATGCATTACACAGAGAAAAAATGTTTATTATATATTTACTCTCAAAATAGAATGCTGCATTTTTAAAGTGCTTGAACACCGCTTTTCTTTTCAAAAGTTTAATTTCCTTTCAAGTATTAAAGAAGAATAATTGATTTACAGCTGTTCAAGGCTGTAACAGAAAGTGGCTTTCTATTTTTCATCTTCAAGCCTTCCGTCGTCAAAACATTCTTCACTTGGTGGGTTTACATTCTCAGATAGTATCATAAGGCATTTGTCTTGGCAATCCTGAAAAATAAATTTAAAATACGTTAAACAGAAACACCGGTATGTAATAATGAAGAAATAATTACAGTCATATTCATACATTTTGATAAAATAGATTTTGATGGGAAATATCTTCCTCGTTTTCAGATGCCTGTAAATTTAAATCATACTTTTTTATGCTACTGAGCAACTGAAACATTGGATTTTGTTCAAATAGCTAAACTTCAGTTTTCACACGCGGAAATATATTTTTATCAACCCAAATAAATGTTTACGCATCAAATTCGTTCCAAATTTTAAAGCTTGAAAGAAATAGCTAGAACTGATTCTCTTTCATGGCTACTAATTTTATGAAACATTATTTTTTCTGTATATATTGTTAAAACTGCTTGAAGTGAGCAGCGTACGCAGAATTTTTTGGAGTAGGATAGAACTTTTTTAGGTTTTTATAATTTTATTTGATGTATTTTGAATTTATTTATTTTGAATTTATTATTATTATTAGTTGATTTTAGCTGAGCTATAACCGAAGCTAAACTAAACCGAAGCGAAGCTAAACTTTATGATTGAATCTTGTAATTTTTGTTAGCTGGTTCCTCCAAGTCCGCTTATGACATCTTGACCAAACTCGGCACAGTGATAGTGATCATAGCGTAAACCATACTGCAGTGAGATAGTTCTAATCAGTCATGTCGATGAGGAATTCATTGTAAACGATATTTCATTCGTTCGCTTATTACTCCGAGACAGCTGTGATCCAATTTGGTAAAGGCAAAACTTATTATATAAAACTCCACGTAAAGCGCATCTCAGCAGTGCGCACAATTTATAACTTCAGTCCCTCAGGGTCTTAAAATTGTTGGTGTCTAAACTCTATAAAGACAACTGAGCACAATGGATGGTCTAATAAGTAATCCTATTTCAGGTGTCTTTGTTTAAATATTTTGCTGATTAATCAATAAACTTTCCTTTTTATTATCCGAGATGTAAAACAATAACGTGGTAAGATAAACTTCATTTAGAGATTGAACTTTAGAGCGTTTATTTTAATTTATTTATGTTTTTATTAACTGAGCTTAACCCTTTATCTACTGAATTAAGAATTGCCAAGAATATCACCTTGAATTATTTGTTTTCTCTTGTTATAGCTAGGCAATGAATGATAAATACCGATTAACGTAATAAATAAAAGAAAATTACGAAAAAATTAATAAGCAAAAGCTATACGTTTGATGACTGGTTTTATAAACAGTTAACGAGTCTTTTTCAAAATATTATAGGACCAACAAATCTGAAGAAGTCAAGTAATGCTTTGATTGACACACTTTTAGAAGATCTAATGCTTTAATCATAAAACAGAAGTCTGGAAATTCACCAATGCTCTTTTTTGGGGAGGAGGGTATTCGTCATGATTAAAAAGTGAGTGGGAAATCTGTCCATTTAAAACAATCTACTCTAAGAGAACATGCAATCGTATTGTAAGCTGATTAAACGAAGTATTTGGTAGTGATTTCTCAAAGGAATGGTTAAAATGAATAGAATTTTTTAAACAATTTTAATTTAACGGTATTTCTAAGTACCGTCAGTAGATAAATGTTTAACTCTCCAAAATTGTCAGTAATCAATAACCAATTATTTATCGAAATGAGTGTAAATCTTAATATCTAATTAATTACAACATTTGTCTGTTTATCATAGGAATCAGCAATACTAAAGTTATTCATTCAAATTATTCCAAGAATTTTTTTTAATGATGCACACAAGAAGTTTCACGCAAGTTAATTACACTAACTTTAATAGTTTTAAAGCATTTTTGAACCTATTTTATTAAGTTTGATCTTGATTAATTTAATTTCAAAATAGAGTTTTAAAGAATAATTTGAATTAAAAAAACACAATCACATGTCCTTGAATGTGCTAGCTTCAGATGCCAACCGAACTAAAATTACAGCCTTCAAATGACTTTGTGTAATCGTGCTTCGGCAGTAATCGAATGTCGGCCATAAGTTCGAATTGTACAAATATGAGTTTTTGCCACAATTTTTATTATAAAAATTTTATTTTGTACATACTCATTAAAAATAGCTTAATCACTCAGCAAAAGGCTAATTCTTCATTCATAGGAAAGAAGTGACACTCACCTCCATCTGTTTTAGTTGATCATCGTTCATTTTTCCAAATTTTTCTTCCTATTGTGTACAATATACAGATGTATAACAATTAGTAAGCCTGGAAATTTCTACATAATAATTGTTTATTCAAATGAAAATTTCTATATAATAATTGTATTTTTAAAATGAAACATAAAATTCTAAATTAAACATTTATTTTTTGCTACAGTTCCAAAAATGTTAACTTCTTCATTTTCTATAAGTTTTTTTTCGTACTTTATTCTTACTAATTTATGCATAAACATTTAATTTTTTCGGGTTTGACATCCTACTAATGGTATAAGGCCTTGAACTGCTTCTGTTGAATAATATTTACGAACAATTCCCCGTCATATCCGTACTCTATCAAAATCCTTTCTGTTTAAAGCATTTTTTACATTTTTTAAGTAAAACAAGGTAGTAGCTGACTGAAAATATTCATTTAAAAGGGATGCCTGTAGGAATACATACGTTTTTAATAAGCCATTTTGATTACTCTTTTTATTAATATTATAACTGAATTGAAGTACTATTGGAATTTAATCTATTTTAAGAAGGTTACTTTAATTAATATGTGAATAAGTTTTTGTTTTAAAACTGGTTTCAATATATGATTTAAAAATATTTTTAATATATGTCTTAATAGTAGGAAACTGATTTTCAAAAGAAGCAAATTTACCCCAAAACATACATTTCACTATAACTATTTTCTAAAATTTCTTATAATAAATTTAATTTATATAGTTAATGTTTTGCGGCCATAACGATTCGCTATGCACAGTTTTCCTTGCTACTTTACATGAGTAACATAACTTTTTGAAAAGTGATTTTTCATAAATATTTGCTTTCGCAAGATATTTTTTATTTTTATTTATTTATTAATTTTTTTTTTCAGGAAAAAAAGAGGCAACCAATAAATGTGTAAAGTAGAAAGATGTAAACGCAAAATCATATATTATGAAAATTTTATTTGTGTTTTCATAGCTAAATAAATTGCTTTAAATCATTTATATAACGAAGTTATTTGATTGGCTACTGTGTAATCATTAAATTGCGTTGTTAACGTTAGAAAATCCAGGTTAGATGCACTAAGCTGCAGTATAATAAAAAGACATTGAATACCTAAAACTGTTTTATTTAAAAGAAACTATTGAAACATTATTACAATGGGTGGTGGTGGCTCAGCGAGATAAAAATACTTCATATATGGACAGTGAAATTACGATGGAATGAATTAAAAATTACGCCAGCACAGAATTACATATTGGCGAGAACAAACACTTGGCTGAGATAAATAGCGCCAATTCCAGAGCAATCCTACAAGTTAATCCAATGAAATTAAAATAACGGAATCGCGAGCAAATCAGTCAAGAAAAATGCATACGGGAAAAGCGAATATACAGATTTAAAAGGCGAAATGGCAGAAAAATGAGAACAGAAAAGATTTAGAATACTTGATTTTGGATAGATTACATTAAAGAAAGCCAAATTAAATGATTATTAAAATTATATGTGATCACCATCACAATTTAATGTTCAACATATTCACGGATATGCATTTGTGACAAATTTTACATATAGTCTATGTAAATAAAATCACTTCAGTTTGTTCTGTGTAATAGTCACTACATTGTTTTTAAATTATAGTTTTATCCACTTAAACGTATTGAAGAATATTAGAAGAATGGATAGAATATTAGATAGAAAAGTCAAAATTTTTCTTAAAGTCTCTCGTTCAATTAATAGTACTCGAAGTAATTATTAAACTGTATGATGCAAACTTGATGTGTAATCCATTTATAACAAGGTGTATATACAGGGTGAATCTAAACTCTTGGGCAAAACTTTAAGGGGTGATAGGGCACATAATAAGGAATCAGAATCACATAGCAATGTGGGGTCGGCAACGTCGTCTTCGTATAGCTGTAAATAATCACTTCGGAAAAAGTGCTGAAACAACAGTGCACTTGTCGACTATTGTTCGTCAGAAACTAATGTATTTTCCTCCGAAAACGGAAGACTAAAATGGATAGTTTAAAAATTCTATTTTATTTCATTTCGGAAATTTTCGGAGACGAGCCTATTGCTTATGAAACTGGTTAAGAAATTAGACGGACACTTCAATGCTTTCCCAAAAGTGATCATTACCGGGTAAGTTAAAACTGCGTTTCCCCCCAGATTGCTATGTGATTACGATTCCTCATTGTGTGCCCTATCACCCCTTAAAGTTTTGCCCAAGAGTTTAGATTCACCCTGTATATATGTTTAAATGAGGGGAACTTATTTTCCTAACTAAAAACAAAGTTTAGACGAAAAAGGGTTAATATACGTGATGTTACTTTCTCAAGGCATTTATTATTGTAATAGTGAAATGTGATTATTATACGTAATTTAATGAAAATTCATGTAAAATTGTAGGCAAATGACACTTAACTCATTTAATATAAATTTATGAATTCCGTTCAGAGCAAATAGAGATAAGAAAGTTTAAACATTTTATTTCCTAATTAAGGAATATTTATGAAAACTCAACTGAAAATTCATTTACAAAATATTTATTACTTGAAGCAGTAACATTATGATGTGCAAAATAAAAACTATAGTACATAATTTGAGTAAAATAAGGAAGCTAACCCTTCTAATTACCCTTTGAATTGCATAATTTATACTTTGATAATACAGACTAATTTGTAATAAAAATTAATATAAAATCCTATTGTAAAATTGAGAAAAATTGGTGTTTCTTTATACGCACAAATTGCGACATCCTTTCTGAAAGATAGTACATGTAATTTTTGCCTCTTCAATCATGGATGCAGGGGTGTGAAATGGTTAAGTAGAATAAATATTTTTAATAAAGAAAGTATCAGTAATACAATCAGTACAATCAGTAATTACTGATGTAATTACTGATAATACTGTAATAATCAGTGTAATCAGTACAATTAGTAATACAATCAGTACAAGCAGTAATTACAAAATAAACAAAGTATCAGTAAACTTAAAATAACTGAACTATATATTCAATTAAGAATCAAGAAAACCTTACTATTTCAGCTTCATTCATGAAGTACATTGCCTGAAAAAGAGAAAAAAAAATGTTTATAAAGCCGATTATTGAAGAATTCCGACATAATTTTCTATCAGCATGATGAAAGATAATTAACACTTTTTAGTGACATTTCTTTTGTTTACCGTTATACCTTTAGGTAAATAATATACGACGTGCGCGATAAACATTATTTATAGATATCATTTGCCACCCCCCCACCCTCAAAAAAAATCCCTCAGAAAAACAATTTCTTGAAAAAGCTTCTTGAAAATGCTGCAGACTTACGTTCTCCATGCTCCTGAATTAAGAAGGTAGAAATAATTTGTTGCGAATGTTCAATAGCTTGATTGAAGCAAACAACAAAGGTCAAAGTCAATGTTATTTATCTACCTAGTAGACAAGTGTATTAGGTTTAGTTTCATTTCCATTTGAGAAGTGTTTAACCCTGATTCTGTCACATTAGTTTATACACTGGTATAAGTCTTGGTCAATTGCAGACTTGCTCAATTATCTCTAGAACTACTGGACCGATTTTAATGAAATTTGATATGTACATATATTGGTACAATACAAACAAATAACCATTCAATAATTGTAATAGACACGCATGATCGCGCGTAACACACGTTGAAGTCGGAAGGTTACAAAATAAACAAAAAATACGTTAATAGTTGGATTAATAGGGGGTATGGTCCCTTCTTACAGATATACGGGTCTCACAGCGTGATTTCATACTTGGAATAAGGCAGTTTATTATTTCTTGTGGCAGTTGGTCCCACTCGTTCAGCAACGCTGTTATCATTCCCTGGATGGTTCTCAGAGTGGGGTTGCAAGTTGCAATTGCCCTCTCGAAAGCGTCCCAGACATGCTCTATAGGGTTAAGGTCTGGAGATATGGTTGGCCAATGAATACGGCGAATATCCTCACTCTCTAGAAATTCGTTGAACAGAAGAGCTCTATGTGGCCTCGCGTTATCGTCCATTAAAATGAACTCAGGGTCAACTGAACCCCTGAAAAGACAACATAGGGCTCCAAGACCTCATCTCTATACCTCACACCAGTCAAGGTGCCTCTTTCAAAGACATGGAGAGGTGTGCGGCCATCCAACATGATGCCTGCCCGGACCATCAAGCCTCCTCTGCTATAATGGTCGATTTCGGGGTGTAGGTAGCGGGCCCCTCGTTCTATCCATATGAAATACGGCGTGAATTAGTGTTTAGCCTGAACCGGGACTCATCAGTGAAGAGAACGGTCCAATCTCTATGCTCTCTGCACCATGCTAAACGGATTCTCCTGTTCGTAAAAGTGAGCGGGAAGCAAACAGCAGGTCTTGCAAACAACCCTTTCTCAAGAAGTCTTTTGGAAACAATCACTCTTGATACACGGGTTCCCCTGGCTGCATACAAGTCAGGAGAGAGCCGAGAAGCTGCAGCACTCCTGTTAGGCCTCGCTATAATGGACAAATGGCGATCTTCTCTGGCCGTCGCGTCGTGGCTCTTGGACGACCTTGCGCAGGCTTTCTCTCGATGGATCCGGTATCCTGGAACTGTTTCCATAAGCTACACACGATGCTGGGCGTTAAATTGAACTCTCTACAAATCTGGATTTGAGATTGGCCTGCTTCTAGCCTCCCCACAATTTGGAACCTCATTCCAACATCTAAATGTTAGTGATTATTCATTTTTACTGTTACAATTTGAAATTAACTGATTGCTACTGAATAACATCAAGAATTCGCCGAAGTGTGTTAGCGAACGAAATGCGTTTTAACTTCGAGCGCTTATAAAGCCTGTTTCTCTAGTGGCTCCACCTGATCTAGTGTCTCCATTTGGCGTACAAGATTTGCATTTTTGTCTAGAATAAGTGGTTTTACATTCAGTTCAGTTCTTTTCATGAAATTCGATAAAATATGCAAATTCTCTTAATTTATTTCACCAGTGTATTTTGAAGAAAAAGTATTATTAACTAATATTCCCACATATATTTCAAATTAAAATGAAATCATTAAAGAAGATTTTATTTATTATATTTTTATCGTTATGTTGTCTTAATATAAATTAAAATACTTTACCTTAATAATATTTCGACAGCATTCCTCAATTTCTTCATTTTTAACCAGCTCTAGAGGAATGAATAATAGTATGTTACTACTTTGTGTTATGCAAAATATCAGTTCAAAGCTCTAATATAATTGTAAAACGAATCATTTTATAGAAGCTCGTAACTGGAAAAATATCTTCGTTTTAATGAAATAATAAATAAATTTGTTATTGTATTAAAAAATGAAAAGTGATATCAACCGGTTTCATTACGTTTTAGAACTAAATACTGAAAGCTTTGCTGTGCTGGATTGCTTTTAACCCTTCGAGGCGCAACCCTTTCCCAATGCTGAAAAAAAGGCAGTCGTTGCCATCGCTCGACTTAACTACCAGCAAGAGGGCGGACGATCGAAACGTTCATCGCGTGCCACAGATCTAGAGACCCTTTTTGACGCAGCTGGCTGTGCCGCACAGCCAGCTGTCGTTAAAAAGGGTCTCTAGATCTGTGGCACGCGATGAACGTCCGCCATCTTGCTGGTAGTTAAGTCGAGCGATGGCAACGGCTGCCCTTTTTTCAGCATTGGGCAAGCTATCCAGCTGTTCTCGCATTCTTCCATTTTTCAGCAGATGTGAGTGCTGTTAAAAATAATCGTGACCATTTTTTTACGGGAAATGACGTGCTAAAAAGTAAAGGATTCTCGTGGAGCTATGTTACCCGCATCTATTTTTACAGAAATCAAATCTATTCTTCGTGACTGGCAACAGTCAGAACGTCAGAGTTTGGTGTTCCCAGAGCGCACTGCGCGTTAAAGGGTTAATGTATTATTGACAACACGGGTTGCCGTCCAAAACATGAGAACCACCCATTTCTATTTCCGCACCTCATACTTCTAACGAGAAGACATACGGACCAAATAATTTAACCTGTACGATTGCCATGCATACATGGATTTTAAGAAGTTTGAAGAAATATTTCCAGTCTGAGTTTCCCGGTAGCTTTGAGGCCCCGGTTGCAGTGCTAAGTGAAACGCAAAGTTCCAAAGAGGTATCGCACATCTGTATTTATCATTGAGATATGGAAACCGGTAGATAGCATTAGCTATCATCAGCATTGGACGAAACGAAGTAACTGTATTGGTCAAAGTATGGCAGAACATTTTGTTGATTCTTGTTTAAATAACAGTGAAAGATGTACGATTAATACGGATTAAAATGTAAAGATGCACGATTAATACGGATTAAAAAGTAAAGATGCACTATTAATACGGATTAAAAAGTAAAGATGCATGATTAATACGGATTAAAAAGTAAAGATGCACAGCTATATGTTACAATAGTTCAAAATACAAAATCTCAGCATTCTGCAGCTAAAAGTGATACAGTTATGTTTCTGACGTGGATTTATAAGCGGTAACGAGCCAAGCACACAAATCACCATTGAATAACACATTAATGCGGCAATGTTTTGGTCAAGGCAATAAGGTGTTTACAGTTTGTGGTGTTTACATAAGGTGGTTACAGTGGCTCAGTTACAGTTTCGGCTTCATTATCAGATAGGTAATGCAATCTCTTGGTATTTATATCTCTATGATATTTATATGAGGTTGAAACACCGATGAAATAAAACAGAATTATGGGAACGCTATTAAATAAAGCTGTTTATGGAAAATATAGAATACAGGAAATCAGGCTATCTAATAATCTAAAAGCACAAACTCATATATCGGAGAATTCTGAGAAAATCTTCGCAAACCTCTTTTGGAAACGCTTGCATAAAAGTGGAACGCGAGCCATCTACCGATGTGAATAAATACTCTCATTGGTTCTTACACCTAATGAAGTGCGTGTTAATTATTTACATTGCCTTGTAATTTGATGATGATTGAACCATGGACGAGTTCTGATAGAGATGATGTGTCAGGTTGCTAAATTACGCTTTTAGTGGGAAAAATCCTATGGCTATTTTGTTGTTACACGAACATCAAGGCCTGTGATTGTTGTTTTGGAGGCATTCTAAAACTATTTAATCATTGTGTATAATTTGCATTAGAGTTGTGCTTATGACTTGAAATTTAAATCTGAACCTCTTGTGAGTACCATTTATTTCACAATTACACAGCAGAGTACAGATCTATTTCATTTTTATTCAGCAGCCGATTAACCGGGAACTAAGTCTAAATGAAAAAACTGCAGCCAAGCTTTTCGGATTTTCACGCATCGAAATTTCCGGTTTAGATGCCGTTCAGTTGACTTCTGCAAGCTGGAAAACAATTTAACAGAAGTGGATAGTCAATATCATTATGGAGGTATGTGAGGAAAAAACAACTTAAATTGAGGAACGTTGAAAGCATTTTTAGTTAAATGTCTTAAACGTTTTCGGAAAGTGTGAGCAAGCATTTGGCTTAGTTTTATGCTTTTATAAAATAAGAATGTTTTTCCTAGTTAGATAAATGTTCAAAATAAGATCTAATGAAATTCACGATTTTCCAAATTTAATATTCAGAATTTTCTAGAATTTTATATTGTAAGCTGCAGTAAATATAGTAACTAAAACAAGAAAACGAAGATAACATCAGTAATTAAGGAACATATTACATTAGGAATGGACGCGAGAAAAATAAGCTTCTCGCGTCTCGCAAAACCGTCTAAAAGCTTTGTTTCGTCTCGCAAATCCCTATATCGTAATTCTAAAAATGCTTGTCTCGTCTCGCAGGAAAGCTGTAAATCTCTGCCTCGTCCGCAAAAAATAGTCTCGTATCCATCCCTATATTACATGCATGCCGCCCAGGTGATGTAGTGGCTAAAGAGCCATTCTATCTTGGGTCCGGTCAAGTGGCCAGTAAATCGGGCCTTTGTAGTGGCGAATGCTTGTTTAGCAGGTGCCCGGCCCTTTGAAAGAAAAATAAATACATGCATTAACTTTTCAATTTTATCCTACCGGAATGTATGGTGGGTAAAGAACCGTACTACGGCTTCGGGTTCAACTCAGCGGTAGGGGTTCGATCCCCGGCTGGGCGTGGTTGTCTTTGTGTTCGTCCCTTCATAGGGGGCGACGTTGGCCCACCTACTAGGTGCCCCATAATAAAGTGGCCAACAATTTCGGCCTGTTGTTCTGAAGCCTTTACAGCAGCGGCCGGCCATTGGAAAAAAAAAAAAAACCCAAACTTTTGAATTTTATGAAATTCAATATTAACTGTTTTAGGGATGGTTTAAGCTTTATAACGAGATACTTTATTACCTGAAGATCACAACATTCCAGAGAAAATACAATTTAGATTAAGATTTTTGATGAAATACAATCAAAATCAATTTTAGATCATTATTTTTCGAGGAAAAAAATTACTTAAGTTTTATTCCAAGTGTAGTTTGGAAATTTTATGAACTTTTCAGCATTTTTTAAGAAGTGACTATTCACGTGTGTACACGGATGAAGTTTTTGACCCTGCAATACTACATAATTCTGATTTCAATTGGTTATCACTCTTTACAATTGTCCTTTATACTTTCGAAACACTCTGTATATTCCAATTGTTTCCTTTGTATTCGACTGAAACTTTCATTATTTATTTTACCGCAAATATATCAGTACAAAACTTCTTGAACAGAACATGTCCGAGCTCTGTCATAGAAATGCAAGAGTTCTTATCTTTGGCTGCCCTTTTAACTTCTTCAAACTGCGCTTCACAATCCTCAGCCCTTTTTGCATTGACAAAACACACCAGAAAGATGCATGCCAGGCATCCCGAAAACATGAAAGACTTCCTGTTATCGAATTTAAGTGCTGTTAGGAAGTTCTCGAAAGATTCATCAGCAGGTGCATGTCTAATGACTCGTATATATAGCAAATAAAATTGTTTTCAAAAATACGGTTCGTGATCAGAAAAAAATTCCATCTTGATTTTCATTTTAAATCTTAAAAAGTTGTCCATAATTAAAGCACATTATCACATCATCAGAAATTTACTAAGCTGCGTCTCTACTATCGCAACTTTACGGGAAGTAGTTATCTTTATTTAAATAGGTACAGCTGGTTTATACAACAGAGAGTGTTTACACATTTCTTAGAACGATTTCGAGGCTGTTCAAACATTAATTAAAATGTTTGAAATGTAAAAATTATTTTTTTATGTTAGATCTGATAGTTTTTTTTGGGGAGAGACATTGCATCATAATTTACAGAATAAAAGGGATTTTCTTAAAATTTCCATTTCTCTTTGACAGCTTTTCAGAGCCCATATATCATGTGGGGGGGGGGGGTTACTCGTAGACAGGGCTGATTTTCAAGGGACTAAAGGCACAATAGTATATGAGTGAATCGCCAGGAAAATTTGTAGGAAAATCTTGAAATATATAGTAGATATATGCCATTAATCTTAATTTTTTCAGGGAATATAGAGATATTTTTTGAAGTTTCGTTTGTAGCTTTATTTTCATGTAAAATTCACTGTTTAAAAGTAATGGTAGGTAAACAAATAAAATTTCTTCAGTAAATATCGAATGTAAAACTTTTTTGAAAATTTTTTGAGCTGATTTGAATTTTATTAATATTCTTCTTATTTTTGGGGTCCGACCATGGTGAAAGTAGATAAGACAAAGATGGTAGACGGCTGAAGTTTCGACGGCCTGCGCGGCCGTCTAACGGTCTGGAATTTTGGTCAATTTGCTCAAGATGTAACGTGAATATGCGTTAGAATCCCTTAAAAAGTCCTCCTTACGAGGCATAACCCAGTAGGCAGTTACCCCTTGTGTTGTTTTGAAGCAACACAAAACAAACAAATCGTGTTCTTAATTTTGCTCTATAGAAGAATTATGAGACAATCGTAAGTACTTTACGGAAATTTTATTTGTATTGACGGAATAAGGTTTTAATATTTCTTTATTTTTGTTTTTATTAATAAATTGATTTGGTTATTGCAGTAATTTAGGTAAAACTGAGCTTCTTTGGGGTGACTATGTGTTTCCATTTATCTCCTACTAAACAGTTCCCATGATGGGCTTTACAAAATGTTCTGTATTCAGATACATGCCTCGGCCAAGGATAGTGATTGAAAAATCACTCAAAATACTGGTGTTAAACGATAAAGTAATTAAAAAACTTTGTAAAAAACACACATAAGAAGTAATAGGTAAGAGGATACGCGCGTTTCGTTCAAAAATTGTTTTGAACTAAGTTCAAAACAATTTTTGAACGAAACGTGCGTATCCTCTTACCCATTACTTCTTATGTGTGTTTTTTACAAAGTTTTTTAATTACTTCAAGGATAGTGAGCTTTATGTTTTTTAGCTATTTAAAATCATAAATAGTTGTTTATTCTTTTTTTTTACCGTTCCTACACATATATTTAATAGCGAATCCAGAATTTTTTTTTGGGAGGGGCTAAATTTTCAAAAAAGCTTACTTCACCCAAACAAAATGTACAATAAAGCAAAATTTTAGTCTAAAGTAATGTAAAACTTTTTGGGAGGGGGTAAGTTATAAAAAAAGATCATTTTATCTACTTAAAGTGTATAATGAAGCAGAATGTTACCCTTTAGCAATCTCTTTTGGAGGGGGCTGAAGTCCCCTAGCCCCTCCCCTGTATCCGCTACTGCATATATTCATAGATTTTGTAATTCATATCTTTGTCGTTATATTTCCTTTTGTTGATAGATATTTCGTTTTAAAAACATTTGATTCAGTAAGTACCTGCTTCAAGTATTTGCTTGTGGGCTACCTTTTAGTAGAAGAGATGATTGGAGGTTCTCCGCCTTTCCGATTAATGTTATTTATTTTGCTCTTAGGAAAGTACTCTGTTTACCGCAACATTTTAAAATTATGAAACAGGACTATTCATTTTCGGAAAGCGCTAAACCATATCCGTCAATTCATCATATCTTCTTCACGTTTTACGATTTAAAGCAATAATGAATTTAAAATTGTAAAAATATATATCTTTTTTTCGGATAATAAACTGTTTCTAAATTATTTTATTTAAATACATAAAAAATATTCTTTATTTAAATCGTTCCATAAAGAAATTAATGCACTCTTTACAGCAGTGCTGATGACTTTTAGTAGCCAAATCTAGTAGGAAATTTGTCCTTTAAACATTCCATGAAAGGAAATTGCCCACCCCTAACTGCAATGCATTAAATGCATCAACTTTTCATGCTGCCTATTGAGTTGTCGGACACTAGAATGGTAAACAAGCGAAGGCTAGACACAGAGTAATCCTTGTTGGAGCACACGCAGTTTAAGTAACGACCTCTATCATCCATCAGAATAAAGTTATTAAAAAGGGGACGAACATAGGCATAGATAGATCAATGATCTGCTCGACATTTCGCACCAGTCACAGTTTCTTCATGGAACACATGCTGCAGATGAGGGTGACCACTGGGAGAAATCTTTGTCGAAACCATGATTTCACTACTTTTGTACACATGTGTCTTTCAACAATCTTAGATGGTTTGGAAGTTGTGTGTTGTTCCCCCGAGGGCAGCTGATGTCCTGAATCGCCTTCCAGAGTGAACCTGGACACATCATACTATATAGTTATGTTGATCCCAGACTCACTCGCTCTCTAACAAATCCGGTCCGACCACCCAAAACAAAAATTTTTGCTGTCATTAATCCAAACAAACTAAAAAGTTATGGTCTAAAACTGTAACAAAATTCACACCGTTTGTACGATCCGTTTGAAATTTTTCATAATCGTGCATAAAAATATAGAAAATAATCTGCGCTACTTTAAAAATCTGAAAATCCACCCGTTCCCTCATTTTAAAGCGATTTTTCGGTCTTTTCAGCTCCATTTTATCTCTGCGAGTCAAAAAAGGGAATCGTTTGCTTGACAAAATTACCTTTTTCAAGTGAAAATAACGTCACACAATTGGAATTCCAATTCGTTTAAAATGGTTTTTCCAGGTAGCATTGTTTAATTTTCTTTTCATTGCAATAATCGTCTGCTGAAGCATTAATATAGGAGAAGCTGAATACACAAGACAAAATCGTTCGAATGAGAAAAATTTCTGCGCATTTCCAGAAGAGCATGAAATTCGTTTTGGGTATATAAATAAAATTGAATATGCAGTTATTTATTTTAGGTGGATGAAGATTAAATATATTCAGTGTAGACATATTTTCGTGAAATGTTTTTTCTAGCGCTCGTTGTATTTGCCTGCCCAACGGGCTTTTTCTTCTAGTCTGCGAAGTGTACTGAAATCCATTGCTCTCTATAGTCTTCGACACGTATTCTCTTGCTCAACGTAAGTGGACACTACAGGTCTACGCCGAACAGAAATTCGCGGCGGCGGTGTAACGGCCTCAGAAACCTGGCGGGGGCGGGGGCGCATCGCGGCATGAGAAAATTTTTGCAAAAGAGCAGTGTGAAAATAGATGTATGCGTGCTCAGACACGTCTATAAATGTGTAAACTAACATTAAAATGAGATTTTCTGTTAAGACTATGACAACTAGTCTTCCGTATGGGCTTGCCATTGAGGTACACACTTCTACTGCATTGAAACTGTATAGGTTTATGCTGTTCATACAGCACACTCACGATACATTGAATTACCACTATACGATTGGTACATTATTTGCTTTTTAGCGTCCCCCCCCCCCCACCACCAAAACTTTCTCATGAACCATTTCAAACTGGAAAGATTGTCTTCTTTTAAGGTACAATGCAAGGTTTAAGCAGTTTTAAAAGTAATCAAATTATGCCATTGATTAAAAAAAATTGGATTTTACCTTTACAAGTTACTAGCGTTAATCTTTTATAGACCGATATCAGATCCAGGCATATTTTAAAGGGTTTGCTTACCGTAAAATGATCAATTTTCCAAAAGAAATTGCTTTTTTTCATTTTTATTGTCGTTTTAAAGAACAGCTTTTTAGGTTTCCAAAAATGGTTTATTTTTGTCATTATGATAATTAGATGTGCACAAAAGAGAATATAGACAACAAAATATAGACAAAAGAGCACAAAATATGTGCACAAAATATAGACAAAAGAGTGCACCAGAAGTAATAAAAAGTTACATCTTTAATTGCATTTTATGAAGAATCTGTTTTTCGGTGACTTCCGTGATAAAAGTGATAGCTCAAAAACTATTATAGGTATTGAGTTGAAATTTTTTTGCAGTCTTTTATATATATCAAGTTATTTATACATATCAAGTTATATATATCAACTAAAATCTAAGCTTTCTATAAAGAAATGGTCATTTTGTAGTCACATGCATATAAGATTTTAAGATTTTTGTTGGGAATTACTAGTTTTTCTATACAATTTAACATATTTCAAAGAATTTTAAAAATATTAAAAACATTTGGTTCATTGCACAGACAAGTGTCATAAGAGTATGCTTGAGATTATCTGAGTCTTGATGACTGATTGAAGAGTAGCAAAGTTTTTCAAATTACATAAACTATTATGGTAAGTAGGAATAATATAAAACTGGTGGGTAGAAGCAATGAAGACGAAGATGATTTTCTACCAATTAAAAAGCGAATTTAATGCCTCACTGAAAGGATTTAAGAAATTAGGAACACAGCAAAATATACGTCCTCCGGGGGGAAAAAAGTAATCTTTCCGAGATGCGTAACTACTTACCTTCCTTAGATAATCGTATTCCGAATTTCACGGTTGTGAACCTTACTTCACTATTCGCCATCGACAAACACCCAGTTACAAAAACAAACTTTCTCTCTCTTATTATTAAAGTAGGCAAGACTTAGTTTAAATACGATTTAAGAAAGAAATATATATTGTACTGCCGAAATTTTTAGTATTTTATATACAAAATATTTAAAAGAGAATTTAGTCCATATATATATTTACTTAAATTTGCAGTACCCTGTATAGCATAGTATTTTTTCAGTGGTGAGAAATTGTCAGGCGATACAGTTTACTGTACACTGGACAAACTGTCTGCAAGAATAACTTTACTAATTAGTACGATATTGAGGAAGGATAATAATTTTTATTTTAATAAAGAAATTTTATTTTTAATATTTAGTTGCTTTATTGTACATTTTTATAAGCTTAGTTATTTATTTTGTTTTTATTGCATCTTATCTAGTAAATAATTCATAGAAAAGCCTAGTTCATAAACTTGTACAGCATCTTAATAAATCTTTTGTTTGAATACGTATAATAAGTGAAACCTCTAACAATATTATGGGGGTAAAAAATCAAGATCTCTCTCTCTCTGTCAAACAATTAATCTTTGTAATAACTTTCTTATGCAGTAAGTGTGGGTAGTACAATATTCTTAATAAGTACAGTACTAAGCAAGAACACTAACAATAACTTTATTGATACAGTACTACTGAAAGTGAAAATTTCGAGTACAGGAATTTAAATTATATTTTATAAACTTAATTAAAATAGAACTTTTTAAACACATTTTCATTCATTTAAAATCAAATAATTTTAAACACACAAAAAAAGAACATCTAGATAATTTAAAGTCTTAGACATAAAACAAATATAAAGTATTCTAGGTCCGAGGGGCATCCAGAAAGTAAGTTTCCCTATAAAAAAAAAAAAAAAAAAAAGAAGAACTCACACTTTCAGGAACATATTTATTGGCAACAAGTACAGAGCAATGTTTCAGCTATTTTTCAACATAGCCACCACCAGAATTGAGACACTTGTCTTATCGTGGGATCAACTTTTGTATCCCACTGTCGCAGAACTTTGCCGTCTGTGAATGGAGCCAGCGCGTGACAGACGTCTTCAGCTCTTCGTCGTTGCCAAAACGCTCACCGAAGGACAGGAATTTCTTGAGGTGCAAGAAAACGTGAAAATCGGTGGGAGCAAGATCAGGGCTGTAGGTGGATGTCAAACAATGCCCAGCCAAATTCCGTGAAAACAGCTGCTGTGCGTCGAGCCGTATGTGGACGAGCATTGCCATGGAGGAGCACAACACCTGCAGTAAGCATTCCACGCCTCTTGTTTTGATGCAACGCCTCTTATTTCAATGCTTTGTGCATTCAAGAACTTTATCACCTACCGAACCTCGCAGGCGGCGGGAGATGGAATAAGAGCTTCCATTTCGGACCACTGCTACCACGCTATGGCACGAGGCGGTACTTTTCAGGCTAGCATATGATTGATACGTCATAGATCTGTTACGCATGCACAATTGACACGGCTAATTACGTCTACTTTAAAGGGGATAACATCGGAAACTTACTTTCTGGTTGCCCTACGTACATTAAAATGCAGTTTAAGTAAACAGCAATTACTACTAAGTTACTAAAAATATTGCTAAGTGAAAATTAAGTCCCTCTATTTTTCTTCATCCATGTATTTTTTAAAACATTCTTCACTTGGCGGATCGTCTACATTCTTGAATACTTCCGGAATACATTCCATTATGCAGTCCTAAAAAGTTAATTGGGAATATTCAAAAGAAGAGGAAGAAGAAATCAGAAGTATTAGACGCAGTAGATACAAGTTATAACGTACTCTCACAGATATAGTAGGGAATTTATGCATACTGTTTCTTCCTACGTTAATGCTATACGCTATTCGGAGCATTTTGATCAACCACGTTTCGGGCTTTAAGGCGCGTTTCCACTTGTGTCGATAATGCCCCAAATGTGTTTACAGACTCAAAAGTCGTAACGCTAAAGTAGAATTCCGTTTCCACTAGCTTCGTCATCTCCTTTTAGAACCGTACGTTTCCTCCAATGGCTATTAGCAATTTCGCGCATGCGTGTTTAAACTTTTATCTGTTTCCCGTTTTTCTTTTAAATATATCCCCATTTGTTATTTTTAAATACAGAAGAATTTCTTAAATTTGGAATTCCAATTTACGAAATTAGACCTTAAAATAACAATAAATCAGTATTCGAAAGAACATGTTTTAGATTTTATCAAAATGTTTAAAAGAATAGCATCTTTCTAATGAGCAATTTCTCAGTAAATGTATTTTATTTTTAATACATTTTTCTATTTTAAAAAAATGTAGGTCTTTTTTTTTTAACTTTACCTGATTAGAACGATTTTTTTTCCTTATAATACTGCAGGATTTTTTATAATCTGGAAATTTGTGTTATGCAGAATCGGTAAGTCCCGTCGACTTTGAATTTAAAAAATTCTACTGCATTTATTTAAGGGACTTTTTTAGTTAGCCCATATTATACTAATTTTAGTATGCTTAAAAAAAAACAAAAAAAAAACACACAAAAAACAAACAAAAAAAACTGGGTTTCAATGATTCCCATAAATTAGAGGCTTTAAAATACTAAGTTAATTGAGCTGTTTTGATAGATTTAAAAGGTAGCCACATTTTCGATAAATTTAAGTACTGCATGCTGTCTTTCACCAAATAAGTAATTAACAGAATATTGATATCTGCTTTTTGTGTGTTTTGTAAATTTAAGAAGTACATTATGTTATTAATTTAATTTCAGTTATCTCTAACATACACTAAAAGCATATAACTATTTCTGAAAAGGTTGTATTGTATTTTGTTATGATAAACCTACACGAGGAGTATTTCGTATTGCCTATCGAAAGGGGGAGTGCCTTGCGCGGGTGACTTTTTTAGTGCTTCTAAAGCGTATTTACGTTACATCGTGAGAGAAACCGCCCAAAACTCCAAATTTTTAGATAATCAGCCGTCCGGTAGATCAGAACCCTGGACCTTTATACTTCAGTTATCTACCATCTTCAGTATCTTATCAACTCGGCCCGTGTGGACACAACATCTTGTTTTAGATGCCATCTCCGGCCTTTAAATGTCTAATACAAAAGATAGTGCACGCATAAATTTAGATTTATTAATCAAATTTCTATTTGAAAAGTATTGAACAAAAATTTTAATCTGGTATTTAAAGAAATACAAAATAAAAATGAGAAAACCCATGATTTGGAAAAAATATTGGTCTTCAAATTAAAATTCAATAATTACAATAAATTTTATTTATACATGAAGAGTAAAAGAATTATCATTAAAACCAGTTAGTATGCAAAACTACTATTTTTTTTCCTTTGAATACTAAGTAATAACTATTATTAATTAATTATAGGAGCTTTTTGAAGAGAAAAAAATTCATTGAAATATTAATTACATATATATTGAATTTTTCAAATACAGTCAATAGTATTAGAAGAATAAAGACTTAATTTTAATTAGAAATAGATGTCGAAATGCTAGAGACCATCAGAATATCACATGAAATACTTAAAGAAAAAGTTAGGAAGGAGCTTTGCAAAAATACTTAAATTAAATGTTTTTTAATTCAAAGTCATAACTATTTTTAATTATTAATTATCGCAAAATAAATTAACGAAAAAATAAGTAAAGTATATAATAATCTATTATTATTTTTTAAACTGAAATAAAACAAAACCGACAGTAAATCAAAGCAAAAAAAAAAAGAGCGGAGGCGGGAATCGAACCCAAGACAACACGACAAGCGCGGAAGGTCTTAGCCACGCTAGGCACAACCTGAATAATGTTATTAGTTAATTTGTACTGATCTTGTCACAGATCTACGTGGCACATCGAATAGTACGGAGAGTTTTTAGTGACCGTCAGCGCAATAGGAAAAATAACGACCTAGTGGAACGCGGCTTTAGACGTGCGCATGCTCTGTACTGTCGAATGGCATTTAACGTTAGCTTCACCGTGAGGGAAAACGTTATGCAAAAACTCCGTAATAATGACAGGCAGTTTAACCGAAGTACGTTATAAGCAATACCTTCGTCAAAGTTCACTATTACACAGGAAATGAAAACAGACCACCTAATTCAACTATAATATGATTTTTAGACTAGTATTTCAAATAAATCTTAATGTAAATCTAAATTGAATATAAACAAGAAAGAAATAAATCATGAAAGAAACTAACGGGATAAACAACGTTTTATTTTTTTGTTGTTGCTTTAACCCTTTCGGAACGGAGGAGCTGGCCACCGCTATATATATTCGTGGAACGAGAAAGTTTTACACAAAAGGTGTTGAACTGTACGGAAGCGTAAGCCGTGAAACCGAGTTTTGCGGCATCTATCGAAAAATCAAAAATTAACACAAAAAATTACTGTTTGCAAAAAGTGGTTAACTATATTCCGGAATTGTTGGCAGCTATGGTAATCATACCCAGATAACTTTCCGTGAATGCAGATTGTAGTGGAGCGGCGGTAGTACTCAGAGAACGTTGCGTGCATGCGGGCATTGGTCAGTGATAGTACCTAGAGAACGCTTCGTGAATGCCGCCATTGGGCGGAATTAGTATCCATAGAACGTCTCGTGGCCACCGCCAATGGGCTGCAGTATTGACAAAAAGGTTAAACAGTTTCATTTTTTTTTTTGAATCCGTAATAGATTTCTGTAGAGCCTCTGTGCCACTACTACTAGGCTATTAAAAAATTGTGGTGATATTTTAGCAACATTCAAAGCGTCGGATGCTTAGTGAGTCAATGTGACAATTAAGAAAAATACTGGTTTCAAACCCTACCCAGAAAACAAAACATTTTCTTCGTTCACAGGCAATTTATATCCCTACACAATCTGAAAAATGACTTTGGATTTTTTTTTTTAAATGTACAGAATGTTTAAGAAAAAGGAAATGAAATAAAAAACAAATTTAACGAGTTATTTGGTTCTTGAGCTATTTAAATAGATGACGAGCCAATCTGTTCATTCAAATGAAAAATTAATAACTCTTACCTGAAGCGCTTCTAATTCATCAGGGTCCATTTGTTCATATTTCTCTTTCTGTAATGTTAAATATATTGATAAGAAAGTTCAATAAGTATAAATGAAGCAATTCCACACAAGCATTAGATTGCAAGGCTACACAGGGTGTCCCAAAAAGGTGGTAAAAATCTCGCAAAATTTTAGAGTTATAGCCTAAAAAATTTAGCGATATGAAGATTAAATATATGTTGTTTTATAATGGCTGTCGAAAAAAACATTACACCGAATGATTGCGTTTCGGGTCTCGTACATAATTTAAGAAATTATTCTTTTTTCACTCTAGCAATAAACGTTTGCATTCAAATTCATGTATAATCCTGACATTTTGTTTAAATCATCTGCGAAACGTTTTACGATGAAAGGCTGAAATTTTGTAAATAACCCCATTAATAAATGGGGCACATTTTACTAATTGGGAATTTTTTTTGTACGGGGGTCGTATAAAAATTTAAGTATTATAAATTAAAAAAAAATAACAAGAGGGGTTTTTATTGACGTAGTCTTTTTTTCCTATCTTATTTTGAACATTTTTTTTCAATTTACATCACATAATTACCTGAAATAGATAAAGTGTATTACTACCTTTTAGGGACATACGATATAAGCACATTCGTTTGCTAAAACTCAACTCAAGCTTTTTTACTCTGTATCCATAAGGATTAAAAAAGAATTATAACATTAAATAAACCACATATGTTTATTTAAGATTAATCAGAAAATAAGTCTTGATCACTATATAAAAACTGATAATGGATCAAGTACTCAGAATTTCTCAACATATCACATAATTATAGAAGATTAAACATTGTTAGTAAATCATCTTTTTGAATTAATATTTAATTAATAAATCATTTTGCTGAATTCTGTGGATCGAGTAACAGTGAAAATTCTATAATTCTCATTAGGAAAAATTTTATGGTAAACAGGAATCATGTTCAATGTCGCGATGATTTATTAATTTTTTGGATATAAAAGCATAAAAGAACGAAATATCAAATATAGGCAACAAGTCATTAACATGTTTTACCTGTACAGAAAACTATATAAGAACATAATTCCATTTAGAACTATATTTTAAAAACTGCGTAATCATTTGCCGAATTTCTTGTGATCGCTTTTCTAGAAAAGTTATTTGCGTTCTCTCAATATTTTCACAGGGCCTTGATTATTGTAAATTGTCTAAGTGCTCAAAACTTGCTGCCATGTTTTGTGAATAGAGCCAGCAGTAAATTAAATCGTGTACGACAAAAGAGTTTGCAATATCAGCGAATGAAACTTTTAATGCAAATAATTTATTCAAAACATTGACATATCTTAAAAATTTAGAACATTGACATATCTTAAAAATTTTCCTATAATTAATTAAAGGAAATATTCATGTTACATCCAAACCTATTCCTGGTGAGTAAACGTCGTATATCCTGTTCCTACTTGTTTATTTATATTCTTGGTAAATCACACTTGAAAATCGTTTTATTGGAGTCCGAACGCAGATACGTGGTTTAAACTGCTCTCTTGTAAAACTTGCGTAAAAAAAAAAAATAAAAAAAAAAATCCCGACGGACATTACAGAAAATATTTTTTTAAACTGCCTCAAACATTTATTTCAACTTTTTCATTTTTAATTAAAATTTCCACTTTATTGAATGCAATACTGTTCCTTTCATAAAAATAGTGATTTTCAACACATGTAGGCAGCAAGAGGCTACTTGGATTTCAAAAATAGAGATATCTAGCTGCCTAGGGGGCTAACAAACTATTCTATCACTCCTTGGGACCGGGATCAATATTCGACTCGGGCTTGATGTGAACTCTGTGTCCCTTCATAGAGGGTAACTTTGGCCACCTAATTTGGTGTCTGCAAAATAAAAAAATGGCCAGTAATTCGAACCTTAAAAGTGACGAATGCCACATAAGCATGTGCCCGGCTGGGAAAGAAAAAAAAAGAAAGAAATTGTAATCGTATTATTCAATCTGTAACAATTATTTACGCGCTAACCCGATCACTAACAAAAACATCAATAATTGTCTGATTTGCTCCTACAAAATTGCAGGTGTAAGTATCAGTAGAAAACATTATTCCCTCACTGGTGGTTATGATTCTTCAATTTTTTTTGTAATTTTAGGATTCTGCTGAAGATAATCATGACTCTCCCTTTTAAATTCTTAACAAATAAGCTTGCGGAAATACAATTTCAAGAAGATGTTTCAGGAGGACAGAGTTATCATTATTTTCTTAAAAATATTTTTTCCTATAATAAAAATAATTAAAAATTCAAGAAATTGAAAAATATACAAACTGGTCATAATTATTTTCCTGACTCTATATTTTACTATTTTACACATGCTTTGAGAGTTTATTAGGAAAGCGTATCTTAATAATAGTTAAAAATCTTAATCCCAATTCATTGTCAACCCTATTCTTAAAAAACCCCGATATTTTCCCAGTTTTAATGCAAAATTAATTATTAGCATAAGCTTACCATTTCTTGTGAGGTCATATCTTCTTCTATTCCCTAAAAAAGCAAGCACCTATGTATATATATGTATATGTATTTAATATATAACACAGAATGTTATTGAAAGGCAAAAAATTTTTATCAAATCTTCGTAATATGATGCAAGTAAGATGACTAAGTGGTGCTGGTCATGTTAATTATATTCTTTTGGATGATCTAGAATTAAAAAAATGTTTTGTTACATAAAATTTCTGCATAAAGTGTTATTTAAAATTAGGAGTTTTCTATTTTGTTCTTTCTCGAGAGACAATTTACATTATTTATTTTTGTTCGTATCCTGAAGCCAGGGGCGTAGCCAGAAATTTTTCATGGGGGGGGGGTTACGACTACTGCAACTCACAAATATGCATAAATGTGTGTGATAAGGGAGTGAAGAATATACATTTTGTATGGCAAAAAATTCCTCATGGGGGGGTTATGACCCCCCTAACCCCCCCTTGGCTACGCCCCTGCCTGAAGCATACAAAATTGAAATATGAGCTTTTCCTTAACTATGCTCTTATACATTTCTTTCAATTTAAAAATAATATTTTTACTCTTCTACGGTGAAAGTCTAAAGCAGAGTTTCTCGAACTTTCGCCCATGATGGGGCACTTTGATGGTCCTTAACTTCCGACGGAGCACCTTCTACAGTTAGATGAAGCATCTCTGAATCCTAGTCTAGTGCATGGCAGGCTAAACTTAGGTCTAAAATATTAGCACGTAGGTATAATTAAGATTTTTGAAAAACGAATTTGAATGTTGATTTTAAAGATAAGTTGAAAAGAGGGTTTGCATTTTACGAAGAACGAAATTATGGCAGACAGTATTCTGACATGGATCACTAACTGATATTTCTCATTAAAAGCTACTGACAAAGTACATGAAGCACAACGTGCCTGGTAAATTAACGTCAGCACATTCTGATATAAGGTTCAAGCACAGTATTTAATGTGAATGATACGGAGGCAAGCCCTGATTTTCAACTAGGCTTATTATGCGCGGGCCTAGGGCCTCCCAAAAATGTTATTTTAAAAAGAAAAGCTCAAAATTCGATTTACATTTTTAAACAGGAATGGTGTTAATATGATGTATTATATTTTATTGCTTTTTGTTATTTGATAATGTTTTCGGCTCATACCCTTCGAATAGACAGCTCTTGGTAAAATGGTAATACTTTCACAATAATTCAAGATTTACTCCTGAGTGTGTCAATTTTTCACACCGACATCAGTGTAAATGGGCACCCATCCCGAGTTGTGCGTATAGTCAAGAATCCTCTAAAATCTGGTTCTGAGATCATATACAATATATCAATTAAAGTATATTCCATATTGAAAGAAACGGGACACAAATAAAAGGCAATAGAATAAAATAAATTTGCAAAAGATTGACAACGAAAATGATAATATGTTCAGAGATATGACATCTTAAACGGTAAATAGCAGAGTGCTAGAAGACGTCTGGTGTGTGTGTGTGTGTGTGTGTGTTCTTTTAAGACTTTACAGCATTCCAAAAAACTAATGATTTAATTAAAAACAAAACACATTTTTTTCATTTACACACCACGTGTACCCAAATGGGCCGCCACAAAATCCAGTTACTAATATCAATCCGATCAGTACACAAATTTCAATCATATATATACAAAGAGGAATACCAAAAATATTAGGCATGTGTGTCATGAAAGGTGGAACCTCTCCACAAAACAGAATTTCCCCTCGTGTCCCTTCTTGCTGGATGCACACACACAAAACAGTCAATGCTAAAAAAACATCGGGACAAAAAAAAAACCTCATAAGTTAGAGAAAATATTTTAAGTCGAGAAAATTCCCAACAACGATAAATTATGTTCATACTGAATAGTTACAATTAACAAAATTGCAAAAAGTTCAAGATTTTTACGTTTAGCTACGATTTGTTATGTTTAGTTCATGTGTACCTTTGATTAAGTGATATTTTGCATCTTTAAAACTGCATTAATCAAACAATCATGAAAAATAAAAGATAAATATCTATTAGTTTAAAAATATGCATGTGATATTTCAGAGTATTAAAGTGTAATTTCGTAAGACAAGATTTACGCAGAATTTTTTAAAACTTGCGATATCATTGGACCAACATGCGAAAAGACAGGGGAGGGAGAATTTCGACCAACACACATAGTGTTCTCAGAAAGTCACCATTCTAACCACTGATCTCTATGACGCGAATTGGTCGTCGATTAATATCATTAGTTTATCAATATCACGCGGGTATCAAATCGTATTATGCAGCACCACTAAATACAACAAAATTGCAGCTATTTGTGTTTACGTATTGGTACGCAATTATACGTAAGTGTAAAATTAGAAATAAGAGCAAAAAGAAAATGAAACGGAAGTGTTTGAATCCGTCATTACTGCTTGTGTGATGTGGAAAATATGCATAAATAACAGCAATTTTTACGTATTTTTACAACAATTTTTTACAATGTACATGAATTAGTTAATAACACAAACAATTTACCTGAACGAACTCTGCACAACACTCGCTCAGCTCTCCTTTTTCCATCATTTCTGAATGAAAATATAATAAGTTCCGCTTTAATTCTTGAAAATGTCATAAATACAAGAAGTTGACAAAAAATAGTAATAAGGTTACGCTTCAATGAAAAAAAAATAAAAGTATGAAATCTGACCTATGGAATCATATATGCGGGCACTCTGTACTGCTCATGTGCAAGTAGGGATGGACGCGAGACGACTTTTTGCGAGACGAGATAGAGATTTTCAGCTTTTTTGCGAGACGAGACAAACATTTTTAACATTATGATATAGGGATTTTTGCGAGACGAGACAAGCTTTTCGGCTGTTTTGCGAGACGCGAGACACCAATTTTTCGTCTCGCGTCCATCCCTATGTGCAAGGTGGAATCCTTACAAAGCATTTAAAAAAAAAGAACGGGGGATCATCACTGATCACGGAAGGGGATTCTTTTCCGTTGCATAGTTTTAAAGACGGGGGGGTAACAAAATTAACCTGAATTTAGTGTGGGATTAATTTCCATAACAGCATCCATTTTACGTACGAAACTGTCTGAAGTTGTTGTGAGGATGAGCAACTTCATCATTTTGTTTTTTCACTTTTCTATGAGCTTGGCAGGCAAAAAGGGCACATTATGAACGGAAATAAAGACGTACCGAATATTGGTGGCCGAAAATGTCGCAGAGGAGAAAATCTATTCTCGTCATATGGGAACGATCACGCTACACAAATGAGAAATTCCGGACCACTGTGCAACGTTTTTATTTCCCACGTCGCCAGTTCTCTGCAGACAACTTTTCTGTTGCGTTTTTGAATCTGTTTTGCCTGTATTTTAATTAATTTCCTTTGAGATTGCATTAACTTTTTTATTGTAAAATCATTTTATTTTTTTTCTATTAAACACATTACAGAGACAAGGAACATTTCAGGATTCTATGCGGCATGTACAGTATTCATGTATAGTACTTTAGTCCTGCAATAGTCCAGTAAACAGTCCTGCAGTTCCGACTGATTTCAACAGGAAAGAGATGGATTTTTAATGAATTCTCAAATTAATGCATCTTAATTTATCGTAATAACGGTAATAATAAAAATTATAAATTGAGTAAGTTGGTGCAAAAATCGTAATCATGGATTATATTTTTCTTTGTGAAATGAAAGGTGAAAATTAACAAAAGAAATAATGTTAATGATAAATCTGTGTAATATCTGTGCTAATTTTCGATTTTTCTGCGCCTTAGGAAAATAGGTTTTCTTAACGCTGGTTTTTAGAATGCTGAATACGAACAAATAACTTCCTTTGTGACACACCGCAGAAAATGTCAATGCAATGAAATCAAAGTACATTGGTAATAAAACCGTCTGAACGTAATGGAATGTATATTTGATGTAATGATGAGGTAATGTGTATTATCTATAGGAAACTAAATTCACATACCATTTGCTACCCTGCCAACTTCTTCGAATTTTGCTTCACAATCTTCGCTTTGTGAGCTAATGATGTCCACTAAAAAGATGCATGCTAGTAAACTGGAAATGATAAAGGACTTCATGATGTTCTAATGGCCTGTTGCTGTGTGTCTACACATCTGAAAACAAAGCTATTTATACAACAAGGTACTGCGTTCGACAATGTAGCATGTGGGAAGGAAAAAATTCCCGATTTAATTTGAATGTGAAAAGTCGATCAAGGTTACCTTTCAATGAAGGAAATTGTGCCATCTACAAAACTTTGCTCAGCTGCATTCGGACCGTCAACAGTTGTGATTGCATGAAAATGAGTTTTCAAAATGTAAAGCTGATTACATATCAGTTTTGATCACGGTCACGATTAGGAGGCATGTAGGCAGTCATTAAAAAATTCCCCAGTGCTCATCCTATTATTTTCAAGACGACGTGATTGATATGCGTATTCGTTCAAGGCAATTAAGAGTGTAGGGATGTGTAAAGGGTAAACGAATGAAAGCATGGCAACAATAGTTTGGAAAACACTTGTTCATATTTATGTAAAATTATTTAATATGCTTGTGAAAGAGACTATAACCTTTAAAATCATACATTTTTATAAACACTTTTAAATAATATATTTAAGTTCAAAACAGAGAAAGATAGAATTTCGGCTTTTTTCTGATAAGACAAGTTCTTCTTTGTTGTGAAAATCCGAACTGATATTATAAATGCGAAAGGGAGTTTGCTTGTTTGTTTGTTTGTTACGCTTTCACGCCTAAACCGCTGAATAGATTATGATGAATTTTGGTATAGAGATAGATGGGACCCTGGAGACGGTTATAGACTTCTTAGAATTGTAGATTTTGAATTACTTTTTAAATTAATAATTAAAAACCGTTTCTACGATGCCCTGCTTGGCGAGTTTCGTCCGTATAAAATGATTCATGTTTTGAGCTAACAGAAATACTATTAAAATAAATAAAAACTTTGTGAAAAAAACACCCATAAAAGGTTACTTCAAGGCGTTTTTTTCACAAAGTTTTTATTTATTTTATCTTACAGCACCAATTTTTTGAGTGTTTATTTTCATAGAAATACTATTACTTCAATGAAGAATCGCGTTCATTTGTAAAACACGAAATACCACGGAACTCTGCATACTCTATTATTTTAAATGAAGTGTACTACCAAGTATTATACTTCATTTAAAATAAGTAAAAAATAAATAATACTGAAATACAGTCACTTTTGTCTGTAGTGCAAGCATATTTGTTATTTACATATTCTTCATTTCTCTCTGGACCTAATTCTAAAGCTGAAGCGGACGAAGTTGTGGGTAGCAGCTAGTCAATTAATAATAGGTAAAGAAAATATTTTCTGGATAAAAGTGGTGCTAAAGCATTAATATTCAAACGGATATATTTTTTCCTTTAGCTATGCCGAGGTGGTGTAGTGGCTAAAGAACCATTCTATCAAACACACCGTCGAATGAATAAGACACTATTATGTGATTCTGAACTGTCTCTGTACCCCCTGCAAGTTTGTCAGTCTGGTAGCGAATCAACCTGTATATATACACGAGTTTTAAACTGGAAATTGTCTGTTGTGATACCCGACGTGGCGTTCCGATGGAAAATTCACTGAGCGTTTAAAATTCCTTCCTTTTCTGCTCTAACAAGGTAGGGCCTTAGGCATCCAGATTTTGAATCTTCAGATAATCTCAACATTCTGTTAAAATACTTACTGAAGAAGCAGTCTCCTGCAACCTAAACAGACAATTTGTTTCTCTTTCTCTAAACCAAGTTTTTATGTTAAATTTAGGCGATTTTTTAAAAATTAATTTATTAATTAATTTTTTAAGTTTACTTATCTACCCAAGTTCAACATCAGGATAATTTAACACACTGTCCACTGACTTATATGGTTAGTATATAAAAAATATAACTTTTACACAACTACACTCAGTATAATCACCATAATTATTATACACTTTTTCTAGTCAACTTCCGTTCACCACAAATGTTATACACTTTTTTTTAGTCAACTAAAATACATTTTTTTTAGTCAACTACTTTAAGTTCTTATGACCAGAAATCGACAAAACCCAGCGTATCCTTTTTTCCCGCTGGTGGCATAGCAGTGCTTAGCATGTAGTCAAAAGAAAAAAAAAATAGTAATCTTTTGTCTCTTGGACAATTGCTAAATTTACTTTAGAACGAATTTACAAAAAAATTTCAAATTAAGAATGTAAAATTGTATTTTAAATTGAAATTTGAAAAAAATCGTACTTTTCCTCTTATATTGTTGTTAAAAATTTCAAAAGTTTTTCTCTCTCACTTTTAATATTAATTCATTCGATAGATACTGATACCAGTTATAACTGTACAAAATTTCGTGAAGATACAAATAATAGAAATTTTTTATCTTACGGATAGCTCATAAACATACGTTTTGAGAAAACGCAGTTTAAAGTTACCTTAATGCGTCAAAAAATAAATCTTTCATAAAACGTTTTTATGTATATCTCTGTTTCAGTTGGATTTATTTCATGAAATTGGGGTCAAAATGCTCAGAAGTAATTAAGATTTCAAATGAAATAAAAATTGAAAAATCGATATTTTGACTTCTTAATCCTGCTATGACCCCTTAAAGGACAATCATTAAAAAATAACTACATAGGTTATATATTCAAAGGACAATGGGTAAAGAATTCTTTTATATCTCATTTCCTTAGGCCCATCACGGCTGAGTAAGAAACCGAATATGGTAGATGGCTTAAGTGTAAAGGTCCAAGGATATGGGCTACCCGTAGCTTCAGCCCTAACGGTCACAGATTTGGGGCGGTTTTTTCTAGATGAAGTGCGAATACGCTCTAGAACTCCTTGAAAAAAACCTCTGCCCGAGGGAAATCTTTAAGGCAGATACCTCTCGTGTATGTTTGCCTTAACATACACAACCCAAAACTAATTTTCTATAATATGTTTTCATTTTCTCGTTTTCGACAGATGTAAAGTGAACATTCGCCAGATCCCCGTTAAAAAGGCCTCCGACAAAGACACCCAGACGTAAGCAGATGAGCCCTCGTGTAGGCTTGCCATAACACTAAACAAAATAGAAAGTCGGACATTTCTTATTTACAAAGAAGCAACGACGACGTACGTATACTACAAGGGAATACGTACCTTCGTTTTTCTTGTAGAAGGGAACGAACAAGTTGTTATTTGCTACGCTCTACAGTCTGAGCAATTAAAACAGTGTTGAAAATGTTTTGCTAACAGGATTTTATAACTGTAAAACGTTCGGTAGTACAATAATGTATAATTATTTATACGCAATTATATATTTGCGTATAAATAATTTACACTTTAAAGTTTTTAAGTAAAGTCTTGAACAGATTCGGACGAGGAAAAAAAAAAAAAAAACCTTTATTCCAAAAGTTTAAAACTCTCCGATTTGTAAATTAACTTATAACCATAGAAAAATTTTATTTTCTTTATTTTTTATTAGCTCAGGTATTTTTTCAATATAAGCTGTAGTTGCAGGATTATTTAATAGATATCCTGTTAAGACGAGGTATAACGGTACTAACAGGTGTCTCCATTTTTAATTTTTACTATTAAAACGAATAAAAACTGCTTTATAAGTAATTTTTTTTGTTCACTAGTCTGTTTATATAAATTTTCTGAACTATCAGCTTCGACCACATAAAACAAATTTCTTATTTGCGTTTGCTTGAAGCTACTTGCACATCACAAGTTCTTTCCTCAAACATTTTAACAGTGAGCCAACAATACAGTCTGAAAAATAGTTAAAAAAATTATTCTATAATTTTAAGTTTGTTTACAAGTAGGGGAGTTTTAAAATTTGAAAATGCATCTTTACCAGTTGGCTTACATTTTATTACCGAAATCAACTTTCAAAGAATGTTGATTGCTGCTTGTCTGTATGTATGTTCGTATTCTTAACTGAATAAACACGTTAAAAAGTTTACTCATATTTTCGATATTTAGGGTCGTTTATAAACCATAATAACAGAAATATTTTAACGTTTAGAGGAGCTCAACCCCCCCCCTCCCCCGACCCTCATAAAAAATGGTTAATGAAGCTGTCACTATTTCAAAGAAAACAAAATAAAGAAATAATAAAATTGTTCAGGCTTGTTAATAGTATGCACCTCTTTGATAATAAAAAAAATCTAACATTCGTAGTTTTTGTTTATTTATTCCTTTTTATATGTGACACAAAGGAATCTAATACATGATAGTTGATCGGTCTTTAAATACGGTTTAACAGATTTGTTTTATTTTAAAGGGTGAAACAATTAGTGTCCATTGCTGAGTTTTATAATAAAATGCTCTTTATCGAAAACTGCATGTATAGATTAATTTTTTTCGGGGATTTATAAAATACCAGCATTTTAAAATAAATGAGGAAAATGGTTGTTTTTTTCTTAAAATATTATATTATTCTAAGTATTATTCTTAAAATCTTATATTTTTTGATAGGATTTTGCTTTAGTCCAGCACAATCTATCACTTTATAAATAATCCCGAAACTTAATCATTGACCTTGCATTATATAACAGAAATCTTATGAATTGCATTGAACTCATAATCACACAACGTAATTGTGCCGTTACTTTGTTTCATGTACTTTAACTTATTGATTTTTTAACATCATTAGTAATTTTTATATAAAATAAGGGAAATTGCTCCCGCCGTACATCTTAGCTGTGGCTTAAAGAAGAAGCTTGCCACAGACTAGTGAACAAAGAAATTTACCATGGTGGTTCATGTTTCCTCCAAATTAAAGAGTATTATATGCTCTTTTCCCTGAATTCGAAGTGATAAATGTTCGAAGCCTGTGTGTTCTAAACTAACCTGCAGTGGAGAAGCGATTTTGAGCAGAAATCTTAAAAATAGAATGGAAAAACCAATCTAGGTAGAAAGTAGGATTTAAGAAGTTTTACAAAATTCATACCCTCCGATGATAAAAGGGGAAGTTAAGAGATTTTGTGTGATTTACCATGTATCTATATGAGCCTCCATTTCAAGAAGAAACTTAAAAATCAACACTAATTAGTCCTTAGTTCCATATATAAGTAAACGTTCGCACTTAAACTGATCTAATTTATTTTATTTTTTATCATAATAAAGTCACTTTATCAGTGAGGAATATAATTGCCAGTTTAAAATAAAATAAAAAGAGAAAAACGATATATTTATTTTCTATGTTATAGTAAAAAAATAGAGTGTCAACCTGAGAAAGTTTTCTAATAAAGAAATTTTGAATACGTAGTTCTCTGATTGATCATTCCTCAAAACGAGCAATTTTATAATTTCCTTTGTCACGAATAAATTGGCACATAAAATGATATTTAAAATTACTTATCTTTTGTGATGACTTAAAAAAAGACAAAATATCATACTTTTAACATATCTTTATTGAAACTATTCATATTTATTTTGTTTCATTGAATTCAATCATTGCCATAGCTGTAACAATACAATCCTTATTTTGAGATAAGCGCATGATTTCACTATCCAAACTTTTAAACATGTTCCCCTTAAGTGCTTTTTCAGTTGCGAATGAATAAATGAACAGACTCCAGGAGAATCATATTGTCCCGCCGCACACAGGCGGATTTTTAAGATTCTTTTGGTCAAGACCTATTGATGGATTTAAACATTTAGAAAGCTAAAGAAATAAAAATAAACATGATTGGCATATGATAAAACAATGTAAAAAGTCATCTGTAAAGTCATCCTCAACATTCAAAAAAATTTTTACTTTGCTGACAAGATTTTTTGATTATTATCTTTTGAATTACAGTCTCTATTATATATTCAATTAATTGTCGACGACATATAACGACATTCTCAGCAGATAAATCTACGTACATACATACATACATATTAATGACAATGCCATTTTATCTCTCACCCCCTTTATTGAAAATTGTCCGAAAAGTGTGTCCCAAAAATGCGACCTAAAAGTATGCAACATAAAAGTTGTTGAGTATTTTACATATATTTAAATAATATTAGAGTTCACAACAGCTTTAATCTATTGTTACAATATTTCATAAGCTGTAGAATAAGCATCACATGCATTTTTCTATAAATAGGTTACAATCCTAAAAATTTCAACAGCTTAAAAAATTGTTGAGTATTGAATCGTTTATTTTTTTATTTTGCAATGTCTTATCCTCCTGAATTCTGTATCCCTCAATAAACATTTATCTTCTTAACTCTAACTGTGCTCGAGCGCGCATTCTTTTTACTTCTTCTATAATTTTTTCCTTCTTGATGTTACCTTGTTATGCGATGTGCCTGTTTCTTCCTTCTAATTTAATGAAGTAAATGTTATGTTAAAATACCATGCTTACTATGTTTGTACCATAACTCTGCTAACATTTCTAAAAGGTTATGGACACCAGATGGATTAATTTGCTGATTTTTAACGTTCGTTTCAAGGCTGCATCATTCATCCTGAAAATGGCGACTGGAACTTGGCGAATTGAAACGCTGAATAAAAGATAATTACGAAACATGGAAACATAAAACATGGACTCATAAAATTAAGGATGCATCAAGAATAACGTGTAAAAGGTGTAAACGCACCGGGCACTGTGCTAGCGCATGTGAAAGTGGAAAAAAGAATAATTTTAAACATAAGCCTAACGGCCTGGGATTCTTATCCACTCTGGATGACTCGCCATCGCCAATAGGGTTACAGGCGAAATACATCAACCCTACTCGCTTAAAGCTCTCTCAACAATATCAAATAACGAAAAGAAAAAAAATTTTTGGTTTTAAGATAGATACTAAAAATTATATAAGTTACTTCAGTTATCATTGACCCACGTTTGCAATTGCAAGGAAAGATCAGGAAACCCTCCTACTTCCAGTCGATGAAATAAATGTAAAGGAAGAATAAAAGAAAAAGAAAAAGGGGTGAGACATGAAATGACATAGTCAATTAATATCGTTTTAATATGGCAATAATGAAACTAAAATATTAGGGGGTTCAGGGGGGTCTCCCCCTGAAGAGGCTCGAACAGCCAAGTATATATATATATATATACTAGCTGACCCGGCAAACCTTGTTTTGCCATACAAATTATTCCTAGGATTATTTTAGTAGAAAGAAACGACTAACTCATTGTAAGTGTGTGAGGATGTGGTATATGAGTGGAAGAGGCATGGAGAGCTGTGAACGATGCTGGAATATAAAAATAACACAATACCAAACATTTATATTTTTAATTCATTGTAATTTATTCTTTAAATGTATATATATCGCTAATTACAATAATTTTACTAAAAAATAATATCAATCCCTTAACGCAATAGAGTATACAATATTTTTTGTTATCCCATCTTTAGATAACACGAACAAACTGGATGCCCACTGTATTGCCCACTCGAGAGCATGCCACGTATAACTGTCCGTGTGAAAAACATGGTGTGCTCAAATCTAATCCACAAACAGATATAGTTTGGCCTTGAGACTTATTGATAGTCATTCCATACAAAATTTTGCTCCCCCCCCCCCAAAAAAAAAGGATGAAAATCTGAAACACTTTCAGATTTTAAATACGCACTATAGTGCTATATATTAAAATCATATCATAATTTATACGTCGTCCCTATTTTTCGTCCGTATTCCATTAAATTGGAAAGTGTTATCATTATTCATGACTGTGATGTATTTTTCTTTCTTATTTCATAAACCCATCTTTGGAATCGAAATCTATCTTAAAATCGCCTACTAAAACTACTTTACAACTTCTTTTCAACTACTTTACGACTACTTTACAACTAAAATTACTTTACAATCTTCGCCAAGTATATCACAACTATACTTCACCGTTTTATATATTGTTTCCTACTTTAATGCCTCGACTCTCGCCAAGGAGGCGATGATTAAACATATGCAGTTACCAACGATTTTTTGCATTTATGTAGAAAATCGTAACTTAGAATTAAAATGGCGATTTGGAACAACATGTAAGTACTGCATGCCGTTACATTTTTATTTATTTTGGATTACCAATTAATGTAGTTTTAATAATTAAATGTCTTCAAATTCCTTAACTGGCGCGTTTATCGCTAAATTGTTTACTTTAGGTATCACCTAGTTCTTTTGGGTGCGTTGAAACGGTACTTGCGTATTATCCCGGCGGTCACTTCCGCCAAACTACTTTTTCGTAATTTAAAATACGTTGCCAATCGTATTCCAAACCATCAACAAACTCATGTGCCCGGCATTTATCTTGGTGGAAAAATGCTTGTCTTGGCGGATCGCCGGGATAATACGTAAGTACCGTTGAAACTTGTGCATAACTCCCAGAGACCCATGACTGCAAAGCTCGCCAAAGTACGGGAATTTTAGATTGGCGAGAGTGAGGGCGTTAAAATAGGAATCAACTCTTTCTTGTACCGCAAAACACATCTTTGGAATCGAAAGCTATCTTAAAATTGCCTACTGAAACTGTTTTACAATCTTCGCCAGGCATATTCCAACTGTACCGCAAAGACATTTTAAATGCTGTTTGGAATGGGCATCATAATCCATGAGTGTACCGTGTTTTCCTTTCTTGTTCCACAGAGCACTTCTTCGGAATAGAAATCTATATTAAAATCGCCTAATAAAACTCTTTTACAATATACGCCAGGCATTTTCTAACTATACGCGAAATATATTTATAACTAGCTGAAGTACCCGTTCTTCGCACGGGAATGAATGGACTTTTTGATATTACGATTTGTGGTGATTACTATTCATTGTAATAAACAGATATAGCAAAGTGGATATCGCGTTATATTGTGTCCAATAATCATGCATACCGAATTGCAAGGCAATCGTTTGTACGGTGCAGAAGGCCATGCGGCGTAGCGCAATCTAGTGGCGAGTTTTAGCAAAACGGATACGGCGAAAATATTTTTCGCATTCAGATATCGATGTATACGAATTTTCATGACTATCGGCGGACAGTCCTGAAGTTCATGTGTTGACGCGACATTTAGTGGCAAGTTATAAGAAAATGGATAGCGCCAAACTCTTCACCGTGTTCAAATATCTATGTATACCTATTTTCATAGCGATCATTTGCACAGTCAAGAAGTGATACACTGCAGGGCCATCCAGTGGTTCAATAAAGTAATGATTTGCTACAGCGCCGTCAAGTGGCGAGTTATAGCAAAATGGATAACGCCAAAATATTCTCATTGTTCAAATAGCTATGTATACTGATTTTCATAGCGACCGTGTTCAACTATCTATGTATACCAATTTTCATAACGATCATTTCCACAGTCAAGAAGTGATACACTGAAGGGCCATCTAGTAGTTAATTAAAGTAATGATTTGCTACAGCGCCGTCAAGTGGCGAGTTATAGCAAAATGGATAACGCCAAAATATTCTCATTGTTCAAATAGCTATGTATACTGATTTTCATAGCGACCGTTTGAATGGTCAAGAATTTGGCCTGCTGCAGCGTCATCTAGTGGCGAGTTAAAATAATAATGCATTGCAGTGTCATCTAGTGGTGAGTAACATCAAAAGGAACGCAGTTAGAATATATTCTTCGTGCTCAAATGTGTAAGTATAAAAAATTTTATGCCGATCGGTCGAACGGTATAGAAGTTGATGCTTTTCAGCGCCATTTAGCGGCAAGTTACAGCAAAATGGATAGTGAAAAATATTCTCCGTGTTCTAATATTCGCGTGTACCAAATTTCATCGAAATCGGTTGGACGATATTCGCATAGCAAACGGCTAAACGGAATAGAATTCGACGTTCTGCTGCGCCACCTTGTGGCAAGTTAGAGGAAAACGGATAGCATAAAAAGCTTCTCCATGATAAAAGACTTAGGTGAACCAAATTTCATGGTGCAACGGTGCTCAACGGTGCTGGAGTTTTTCAACCTCATACACTCATACCAACATTCATTTTTATCTATAACCAGTGTCATTATATATCCCAGTCTCAAATAAAATCCAGTTTCAAATCTAAGCCTCGCCAAAGTGCCAACATACGCCATTTTGCAAGCGTTTTTTTCAGGAAATCATTCGAAGCATTGACTTAGCAGCAATAATATATGGGAAATGGTTCGACCGCGAAAAAGTAAAGCAAGCCTTTATTTGAAAAGTTGAATCCCTTAATACAGCCGAATTTTTTAAAATTATCAACTATAACGTGTTTTATTCATCATTACTCCGATGTACTAAATGAGAAGATTTCAATTTTCTGAAATTTGGCGGAATTCCCCCAACTTAAATCAATGTACTCATTTGGCGAGAATTCTGGAGATAGATCAGTTGAAATCCCTTAATAACTGCATTATTTCTTCACGGATCATTAAAATTTAACGCTGTATTCTAATAAAACCTTTGCACTTGTTTTCAAAAATCTATTTCCTTAAGCTCTCAATAAATTGCGCCAAGCCGAAATCTGTGCAAACCGCTAGAACTCACTTTCACAAAATCGGCATTTGAGCCATTTTATTTTTTCGCCAAACTAAAATAATTTACCTATTAGCCTCGGAAATCTTCAGTTCTTATTGTTTTGCGTGTAAAGCATTACATTCCTGCTCTGATTTCCCATGCACACGATATAATAATTAAAAAAAAATAACCTTACGAATATAAACTAACAAAAAAAAATCATTATTATTCTTTTATTTTTACTTTGAGAATTTAAAACATTTTATTCGGCAAAATCGCCACACATCGCAACCACGATCCTTATTTCACACTTTTTTCACTACAGGGGTTACAATTACGGAAAGCTTTTTGCGTGAATAGCATAAAAAATCTCTTAAATTCCGGGAACGGGTGGACTTTCAAAGTTTTAAAGTGGACTACGATTTATTCTATATTATTTTACATATCTGTGCTAAATTTCAGGCCGATAGGTCCATTTTTGTGGATTTGTATACGAACGACATTTTATTCGGCAAAATCGCCACACATGGCAACCACGATCCTTATTTCACACTTTTTTCACTACAGGGGTTACCATTATGGAAAGATTTTTGCGTGAAGAGCATAAAAAATCTCTTAAATTCCGGGAACGGGTGGACTTTCACAGTTTTAAAGTGGACTATGAGTTATTCTATATTATTTTACATATCTGTACTAAATTTCAGGCCGATAGGTCCATTTTTGTGGATTTGTATACGAATCAAATCCACAAACAAACAAACATTCAAACAAACAAACAAACAAACAAACAGAATTTCATTTTTATTTATAAGATAAATTGTCACGTTTTGGCACCACATTTAGCGATCCATTATCAAAAATTGCAAACCTTGTGCGACTTTCAACATTTTATTAACGCCCCCCCCCTTCTCCACATTATCTGGCAAACACATTTGAAATGTGACTCGACACGCTAATGTCTACACAGAAATCCTGATTGAAATGAATAGCACTCTGGGGCTAAACATTTTGGGGTGGACCACCCTTATGACTTAGGGGTATGAGACATAGTTAAAAACCTATTCTATGACCTAACGAATATACATAGAAAATTTCATTAAAATTGGTCGAGTGGTTTCAGAGGAGTTAGGTGACTAACACTGTGACAGGAGAATTTTATATATTATATATATATATATATATATATATATATATATATATATATATATATATATATATATATATTTATATATATATATATATATATATATATATATATATATATATATGAAAATCTAAAACCCTTTCAGATTTTAAATACGCACTAAAGTGCTATATATTAAAATTGTATCATAATCCATGTTTCTTCTCTATTTCCTTCCCTTATTCCATTAAGCTGGAAAGTGCATTATTATACATGAGTGTGACGTATTTTTCTCCATTGTTACATAAAACACATCTTTGGAATCAAAAGCTATCTTAAAATCGTCTATTAAAACTGTTTTACAATCCTTTCCAAGCATATTCCAACTGTACTTCACCATTTTAAATACTATTTGGAAAATTCATCATAATCCACGAGTGTGCCGTGTTTGTATTTCTTGGGTTGATTTCTTCTTCAACGCCCTGACTCTCGACAAGGTGGCGATAATTAAACAGTTGCAGTTACTACGACGATTTTTTGTATTTGTGGCAACCTTAATTTAGAATTAAAATGGCGATTTGGAGAAACATGTAAGTACATCATTCCATTACTTATTTATTTATTTTGGGTTGCCAATTAATGTATTTTTAACAATTAGGTATCTTCAAATTCCTAAACTGGTGTGGTTATCGCTCATTTGTTCACTTTAAGTTTTCATCTAGTTATTTTGGGAGCGTTTAAACTGTTTATAATTCCTAGAGACCCATGACTGCAAAGTTCGCCAAAGTGTGGCGATTTTTTAGGTTGGCGAGAGTGGGGGGGCGTTAAAATAGGAATCAACTCTTTCTTGTTCCATAAAACACACCTTGGGAATCGAAATATATCTTAAAATCACCTACTGAAACTGTTTTACAATCTTCGCCAAGCATATTCTAACTATACTTCACCACTTTAAGTACTGTTTGGAATGGGCATAATTATCCAAGGTTGTATAGTGTTTGTATTTCTTTTTCCATAAAACTCGTATTTGGAATTGAAATGTGTATTAAATTCGCTAACTAAAACTATTTTACAACCTTCGACAGGCATATTCTATTATACTTTTAAAGCTTGGTTCGGTTTTGAAGTTATTTTTTGGCAGCTACAAATCATGTTGACAAAGTCGCGTAGACAAAAATCTGAGACTTAACCAAAGGCACCTTAGCGCTAAAAATATTTTAGTGCTTTTTAATTTTTGTTGTTAATCATCGAATAATGAAGAGGGTAGTAAATATTAGCAACTACAATTAACATAGACATTGAGATACGAAGAGGAACTTTATTATAATCTTTATAACGTTGTCTGATTCTAATAAATCTATATAGCTCAATAAAGTCAATCATTGCATGAAATTTAACTCAAGAGATTTGTTTTATTTTGTTTTTTGCAAAAAGGACTAAAAAAACAATAACTATAATTTGCATGCACAAATATATATCCCCAGTTCAAAATCCATTTTGAAAGTTACTCCAAACACTTATAAAAGACAGAACTTTTCTTTATAATAACTTCAAAATTAAACAATATCAGTTGTTATTTAGGAGAGGTCAAAGTTTCCAATAGAGGATGTTTGTTAAAACATTCGATTCAAATACTATGCAGGTTGTCATTGGCTTCAAGAAACCAATAAGAATCGAAAAAATAAGTAACGTGACTGTCATGGCTGACTTCTGCTTGATGAAACCTGCCTGTGTGCGACGTTAAGATAGAGGCTGTTTGGCTACTGCATTGTTGTTTGTCAGTTTAATGTTCAAAGTTATTTGGCTCGAGACAAATTTTAGGTAAGAAAATTCATATTAAAAGTACTTTTTACTTTCCGAACATGTACCATGTAAGGAAAGTATTGTAATCATGAAAAAATTCGACTTCGAGATTTTGGTGTATTGACACGTTTTGAGGTCTTCTGAATTTATGTACATATGTATGTGTGTGTGTGTGTGTATGTGAGTGAACACGATAGCTCCTAAACGGGGCATTCGATTGCGCTCAAATTGGGTATATATATATATATATATATATATATATATATATATATATATATATATATATTATAAACCACCGTCGCAAGACCGGTATTGATTTTGATGTGTATAGGACTTATAGTTTTTCTACAGGGCTACGAGAAATATTTCTTTTACATTATGGGCTATGAGAGGAAATTTTTGAAAGTGCGCTAGCGTTTAAATGGGGATTTCGATTGATCTCAAATTGGGTATATATGTTATAAACCGCCGTCGCAAGACCGGTATTGATTTTGATGTGTATAGGAACTTATAGTTTTAGGTGGGAATGTTGGGATATATATGTTATAAACCAGCATCGTACCCAGACAGCACATAAGCTTAAATCAAGTTTGACATTTCTTTGAACTTGACGCATTAATGCAAGCTTGACAGTTCAACTCATTCTAAGCTGGCAGCAAGCTTGCAGGAGTCAAGTTGAATTGTCAAGCTTAAATACAGCTTGATTTAAGCTTGAAAATTGATACTCGCGTGATTTTTCCTTTTTAAAGGAGCGTTGATGGCGCCATCTGTGAAAGAGAATGGGCATTAATTATCTAGCGTCCTCAAATTTGCTGATAGTTCGTAAAAGATGTGTTTTATTTTATATTACCAGTGCCATATTACCGGCAGGGCAAACGGGGCAACTGCCCAGGGCCTACAGATTTTACGGCCCAAAAATCTTACATCTTACACTTTTGTAATTTTAAAATAAAATTACAAAGGATAAAAAAAAATTCAGAAGTTAAATAATTTTTTTAATTATAAAGTATGAACAATGAAAATAATTCAAATTTACATTTGTATAAATTAATTTAAACTTATTTTTAATTCTTCGAAATGCTCTATATCAATATAGCATACCAATATGTAGGAAAATAACCACATTTGTAAAGAGAATTTTTAGCGTTAAAAAATAGCAAAATTTTTCAATTATTTGTTATTTTAAGAAATATTTACAAAAATGACTAAAGTGTTTGTATTCCATACATGTTAGCAACTGTGATATAGCATTTCGAAGTAACGTTTAACTATCTGTTTCTTTCGTTTCAGATTACTTCACACAAAATTTGTGTTAAGTAAACCCATTCTATCTTTCCAAATATGGAAATTCTTCAAAATAAAGTACAATTATACTACGAAATTGATTTCATAATCAGTCGTTTGTCTCAATTTTGGCCAGCAGTATTGCTTCATGAGTGTTGCGGTACTGAAAGTTTTAAAACGTGCTTTTTTATTTTAATTTTTATTTTAATTTAATTTATTTTGATGCATTATTTTAATTCTGATGCATCCCATGGAAAAATAAAAGAAACAAATAACAAATCGCCCACTTATCAATTTGGCGAGAAAACAGCGTGGTAAGTCACTTCAAACTTTAGTCAGAGCTGCACAAGGCTCCGGTGGCGGAATGGATAGCGTGCTCGACTGGGAAGTCAAAGGGCCCGGGTTCTATCCCAGCGACGAACACTCGATGGAAACAGATTAAATTAAATTGAAATTTCAGCGTAGAGGGGGAAAATGCGCGGAAAAATAAATTACGAGGGGCGCGTTAGCCAGCGGGCGCCCCGTGTATTAAAAAATTTTTTTTTTGGAAAATTTTTTAAGCTTGAAATTAAGCTTGAAATGTCAAGCTTGATTCAAGCTTGAAATGTCAAGCTTAATGCAAGCTGGGCAAGTGAACACTAGAACACTTGATTCAAGCTTGCATCAAGCTTACACGATTGGAATTTTCAAGCTTAATTCAAGCTTATTGACTTGATAAATCAAGCTTGCTGCAAGTTTGATGCCAGTTTGCTGTGCTGTCTGGTAAGACCAGCATTGATTTTGATGTGTATAGGAACTTATAGTTTTAGGTATAGTTTAAGGTGGACTTACAGTTTTCCTACAGGGCTACGACAAAGATTTCGGTTACATTATGGCATATGGGGAGAAATTCTTGAAAGTGCGCTAGCATTTAAACGGCACATTCGATTGAGCTTCATTTTGGTATATAGGTTTGAATTATTCATCGATTAAAATTTATTTAAATGCTTGGTAATGATCTTAATCCTAAGTGTTCGGAAAGTCGAGAGGAGTCACTCCAGATTTTTTTTAATGTGATATACCATATATCGTGACCATCTCGCTAAAAATCTTGAAATTCCAAATTGGGTGATTTTTTACTTAAATGCTTTTTCGGGGTTCTATGCAATGCTGTTTACAATGCTAAAATCCCAAATCTTGATTACGAATAGTTAGCGTGAAAATTGACCATAGTACTTTGCATATCTACAAAAGATGGTTTTTACAAAACTTTGAAGATGTTTTTCTCGAATCTAGTAAAATGAAAATTCGCATTTTTGATGGGGTGGTAGCAATGCCAGGGCAGTAGCAGAGGAAAGTGGAGAGTATTTATAGAGCTATTGCTGAAAAAGCGTATTCTTGTGCAATTTCTTCTGGATATTATCTGTATGCTTCGGTCTACTTTCAGCGTTGTTGCTTGTCTTTGACCTTGGGCTCGTTTGCGATGAGCATTTGCAGTCTCAATTAAAAGGTTACAGATCTTTGAAATCACTCATCTATACTTCCAGTGCATTCTCATTCTCAGTAGATATCTTGTTTGTGGACTTCATTGTGATGTTTGGCTTGCTTTCGAAGTAACCAGTGGTTATGCACACTTCTAATTAAGGTAAACCATTTTCCTTGGACATTACTCTAAATTGTACTACAAAGCACTTAATGTCAACAGTTCACTCTTCCTCACAAATCTTTTTAAGATTGTGAAGTCTAGTGTTCACACGTCTCATTCGCCGTCACTCATATGTCATTTTTGACGTCGTAGACGGAAATTGAGTACTTACGCATTTAAATCCCTATTTTTTATATACTTTTCGCTAAAAAATCTGTTGGTACAGAGACTTACAGTACACTGCAGTATTTTTAAGCAATATATAAAGACCGAAATGCAATATACACAGAGCTCCAAGTTGCTCTGAAATTACCAAAATTCTGAACACCAAGAACGAAAGTACGAAAATTCCCTTTTAATCGAAATTATTAAGAAAAGTCATTCTAAAGCTTTAACTAAAGGACCTAAATTGTTGAAACTAATTAACGTATTGGAAAACAAAATTTCTAAGTTCAGAATTAAGGCAATTTCAGGACAACTTAGACCCCTGAATATACATCAACCTCTATTGTTCACAGTATGCAAAACATAAATTGCTAATTTATAAATGTATTAAAAATAATTATAATTCCTGATGCACTATGAGCAATTTGTTTTTGAAGAGCGCTTGTTAGACGCTGTTATTCTATATAAAAACAGAATAATACACATTATTGAAGAGCATCATTTCGGTTAAAAATATTGTAACATTTTCATTTCTTTTACTTTTATTAAAACTGGGAAATACTAAATGTTATCAAATTCAATCACACAGAATCTTATATCAGAATTTCAAGGCACTAAATTATTATACTTCACAAATCACATGAACTGAAGTGATTATTTTAATTTCTGTTTACATTTTTTGTTGTTTTTAGTTTATATAAGTTTAATGGGTTAGTTTATATATATATATATATATATATATAATATAAATAATAAAAATATTTTAATATATATATTAAAATATTACATATAAAAATAATATATATATATATATATATATATATATATATATATATATATATATTATTTTCATATGTAGAGAGGAAAAATCTTTTCCTTTTTAGAATAACTACATTCTTATTAAAACATTTCAAAACAATCGTGAAAATATATATTTTAATATTAATCAAAAATTGCATTACGTCATATATTAAAAAATAAAAATAGAAGTAACTAAAATAAATCTATCTTAAAAAATTAATCTCTTTCTTCTTCGCTATCTTCTTCCCAATTTACAGTCATAATTTTATCATAACATTCTTTAACAACTGGATCTTCTATGCTATCGACGACTTTAATGAAACACCCAGAAATACATTCCTGTAAAATAAAAGTTAAGTGGCTCAATAATTTAATAAAACAATTATTTATAAATGCTCAAGTTAACAGAAACTGTATGCAATTACTGAGAAACTGCACACAATTTTATGATGTATGCATAGTGGGGATTTTAGTCAAAAATCTGTTTAGAAATTTAAATGGTATTCCATAATGCCCTCCTCTACTCTAATTATTGGCGGTTTTGACGACCTATAATCATATATTTTTTCTGTTGCTTTCTATAATTACATATTTAATTTTGACTTACTATAACAATCATGATTTTGTAGCTCCGATAAAAATTATGATTTTGTAGCTCAATTAATTTATTTAGCCTCGTTTATCTCATACATGAAGTATTTTTTGATGTACAATGAAAACTTAGTTTCCGTTTGGCGACACTAGCAGTTTGAAGGTGTGCTTTTAGTAAGCTGAATATAATAATGTAGAAATGATTTCAATTAAAAAGTTTCTTTTAAAAATTCTTTAAACATATAAATGCGCAATACAGAAAAAAAGACGTAAATTTTTTTTAAAAATTAAGCTTTAATTCTTTGAAAATATGGAAAAGACATGAAAAGATGATTTAGGGCAACAATTTGGTTGCATGTAAACGATAAAAAAGTATTGTTTAGAAATAATGCAAGATTTTTAATATGGCGTGTGGTCTTCTCGAACAGCTAAGACTGCTGCCCACCTGTTTTCCATGGATGCGATGATGTTATCGATTAGACTTTGGGGAATAATGTTCCACTCCTCAAGAAGTGCAATCTCCCAGTCTCGGACAGTAAAAGGAGGCCTTGGTCTCGCAGCAATGCGTCGTCCGAGCATTTCCCAAACATGCTCGATTGGATTCAAGTCAGGAGAGCACGCTGGCCATTCCATACGCTGTATTGTTTTAGCTTCAGGCACGTTCTCCACAAGATGAGATGTATGTGGTCTCGGATTACCTTTTTAGAAAACAAAGGAATCTACAGTGGCTGCAGCATAAGGTATGACATGAGGTCTCAGTATCTGGTCTGCATACCTTCGGGCCGTAAAAGTACTATTCCGAATGATATGCAGCTCCGTACATCTCCCTATGCAGATTCCGCCCCATACCATCCAACCTGCTCGTCTGTATTGTGACCTTTCACGAACGTATGAGGGGTTATTTCGACTGCCCCTTTCCCTCCCTATCAAAACACGTCAGGTGTTCCACTCCAGATTGAATTGGGACTCGTCTGCAAACAGCACTTGGCTCCAATCATGTTGCTCCCAATCTCGATGTTACGCAGCCCATCTTCTTCGGGCCGCACGGTGGCGAGAGGTCAACGGAATGCAGACCATTGGGCAACGGGCATAGAGTCCTCCCTGATGAAGCCTATTATGTACTGTTTGGCTGAACACCCTTCGTCCTGTTGCAGCTGAGTAGCATTGTCTGTTCTGTTTCGACGAGCTGTTAACAGTATATACCAGTCATCAGTTGCTGTAGTGGCGCGTGGCCGACCTTGCCCTGCTCGACGTTTAACATTCCCTGTTTCCTGGAATCGATTCCACAGCCTTGGAAAGACACTTCTGGCGACTCCAACAGCGTCCGCGACATTACGTTGTGTTTGCCCGGATTCCAGTCTACCTATAATACGCCATGCCATGGATTCCGGTAAATCACGTTGTTGAGACATTTTCAAGTCATCTTTTCTCAGAAAAAAAAAAATACTGAGCAATCGAATTTCACATTTAAGGCAGTGAAACAGACGTTTCTGCAACATCCGATTTCTGCCCTTATATTCCTTTTCTGGTTTTTGACGTCATGAACTTTTATTTGCATATGAAGTTTTCTTCTTCTGTTTTCTGCAAGGCTTTAAATTATGGATGATTTATTTTATGTTACTTATCGGTGTAAGTATTTACATAATTTCGTTAAAACCATGTGCTCCTCTAATTGTTTTGAGCAGTGTATAAGACAATGTAAGAAAGTTTAGAATGTAACATACAGTGTCTTAAAGTTCCACTTTAAATTTAGATTAGATCATCTTTCAAAATTACTGTTATGAATGCAACCAAATTTTGATTTGAGTGGATTTTTTGTAAATAGTGATTTTTATAGGGGGGGAAAATTTAGGATTATTTGATGGAACTAGTATAATTCAATGTGTTCCTTTTGATGACTTTTTTTAAAAATATGGTTGAACGAGTCCCAGTTAATATGGAAGAAAGTACAAGAAAAAAAATAGCTTTAATGCATGAAAACGGGGATTCGTACGTAATTTTAAAGAAACAAAAATAAAGAAAATCATGGAGTTAAGGCTCAAAACATCCGTGTACTGTAATTCCTTGATTATAAGTAAAAGCGGATAAAAGATTTATTTTGACGTATTGGTTTTTACCACTTTGACAAATTTTACATTTACCAACTAAAAACAATACTTTACTTTTTTCTGTTGAGTAATTAGCATCAAATCTGTTGCTTCCGTACATTTTATTTTAAATTTCGTGTATTTCATTTATTAATTAATAAATTCAAACATATATTTTGTACTCTCAAATAACTTAAAATATGCTTAAAATACCTGAAAATTTTTCAATTTACACTGCCCACCGCCCACTTATCTCTAATAGATAAGGAATTAAAGCCCGTTACCACCTTTTTGGGACGCCCTGTATAGCATATACAAGCAAATGATTCTTACATGGAATTGAAAGTTCTTACTAGCCCTTGCAAAAAATGTCTTCTCTTTATAATTAATTGTCTTTGATTAAATTTTCTTCAATAATTTGTGTCCGCCCTTGATGATTTCAAAACTTAATAAGCTGAGCTCCCGAAACAGTATTTTTGACACAAAATCTACAATTGCAGGTTTTCTGACTACAGAAAGATTTTTATTAGGACAATTTTATGAAGATGCACTATTTAGATAAGGATAATATATAAAAACAAATGTTGAAAATTCTGCTCACTAAACAAAGTATCAAGACAATTATAAAGGAAAAAGAAAGGCAACTAGAAGGGACAACTAAGACAATCAAAGGAATAAGACACCTCTTACCACGAACTCTTCAAACTCGGCAGATGTCATATTCCAAGCCTCGACCTGAAACATTTAATGCAAAAAATATCAGATTAATAACTCCTGAAAATTAAATAACATGATAATATTCATTAAGATGTGCAAAATGTTAGTTATTAATTAAAAGGGTTAAACTGCTTAAGAAATCCATCAACGGAAGTGTAAACTAATTATCTTCACAGTTAGATATCACATAACTTTAAAATGATTTAATGGATACGAATGTGGTTTTATGTATATTTAAAGAAATATAAATAAATAAAATTTGATGAGTTAAATCTCAAAATATCAGGGCTCTGTAATTCCTTTATTATCTGGTAAAAGTGGATCAAAGTTTAATTTTAATGTATTGAATATGATATAAAATTTTTTAACTAAGAAGTAAAATCTGTATGGACTATCGAAATTTCCGTTCTATTTTAATATGTAGATGTCATCCTTAGACAAATTTAATATTTATCAAAGTAAAAAAAAATCTTTTCTCTGTAGCCTGATTAGCATCAGAGCTAATACTTACATACATTAAAAAAATCTTGGAGCTTACTGTTGTTAAGATACTTACTTAAGATAACTTAAAATGTTCTTAAAAGAGCTGAAAATGATTTTACTAATTTTGTCGAGAGTGAACATGAAATATGCTAGAAAATGATTTTTATAATCAATTGGAACTTTTTACTAGTTTTGGGCAGAAAAGCTTTACTAGTCATACCCTTTGTAATTTAATTTTCTTTGATTATTTTTTTTTCTACAATTTGAATCTGTTCTTGGTGATTTAAAAAATTATCTAACGAAACTCTTCAAATATCGACAAAAAATCTTATGGATACAGTATTTTCGGCAACAAATCAACAAATGTAGATTTCCTGACTTCAGAAAGTGTTTTATAATTGCACTTTAAAGGGAATGGTAATTTATAACAACAAATGCTTATAATCCTGGTTTTTGAAAAAAGGAATGAAACAGTCCTCAAGGAATAAGACAATAAGGATAAAAGGGATATAGCACAATCAAAGGAATGAGACACCTCTTACCATAAAATCTTCAAACTCTGCAGATGTCATATTCCAAATCTCCCTCTGAAATATTTAATGCATTAAAAAATTAATAATTCCTGAAAATTTAGTAAAATATTGTTAAATAATTTCCGAAAAATATTCTTTACTAATTGAAAAAGCGAAATTGTATAAGAAATGTATGCTCAAAACTGTAAGTAATTATTTTAACAATTAGATTTGACATAAAATTTAATATGCCTCTGGTCACTAAATGCCTATAAAAAACTAGTTGAAATACTCGTTTTTCGCATGGAATGGATATTGTTAAGCCCAAAAATACAAATTGAAAATAAATTAATAAATATTAAACATATTTTGGTTATAGATTTAATAGTCTACAAAACTATTTCACAATATTCGTTAGGAATATTCTAACAACACTCGATCTTTTAAATACTGCAAGAATGTGCATCATAATCAGAGAATCGATGCTTAGAAAAGATCGAAAATATTTTTATGAATTTGCGTTCTTACCTTTAATACAAAATTTTTATGGCTGTTTTCATTTTAATTCGATATTTGAGGGCAAATATGAAACAATGTTTTGGCCACCTACACCAGTTTCGGCACGAAATCTAAAAAATCCTGAAAATATTTGTTGGGCATTTCTGTTCATTACGTTTTAAAGAAATAATTTCACGGCTCTCTCTTTTCCCTGTTGAGTATGAAGGAAAATATTAAAATAATTTTAAAGGAGGTTCTGCTCCCTTACCCCCGTTTGGGTGCGAATTCTATGAAACCCTAAAAAGATTTTTAGGTATTTCCGTTAGTTACAGTAAGAATTTTATGGCCATCTCATTTTCTTCTGCATATAAAGGGATGTGCTAAAAGAACATTAAATAACGTTTTGGCTCCTTAACCCGTTAGGGTGCGAGTTCTAAAAATCCCTGAAAAAGGTTTTTCGATATTAGTGTTATTTAAATGTTAAAGCAAGAATTTTAAGGCTATCTCTTTTTCCCTCTGAGATATAAAAGGAAGAGAAAAGAACGTTTTGACCACTTACCCTGTTTGGGTCCGAATTATGCCTGTTAAAAACACTAAAATTACCACATTTGGAAATAATATAAACGATTACATAACTTCATACTGTGTAGCAGACATAAATTAAATTGCGTAAAGTCTCGCCATTTCTTAAACAGCAACTACATAAACAAGCTTCATGAGAAATTAAACCTCCTTTATGGCTGTTACCGAAAATTCTGTTCATAGACCTGCCCTTTTCACTCCATTTAAAAGAAAAATATTAAGCACGCATTCATCACCCAATATTTTTCGACTTTTTAGCTTGAAAGCTACACTCGATTAGAACTTATTATCTTTCAATTACGGTTGCTTTTACAGAAATTTATTATTTACTGAGCTGTAAAAATTATCTGAACAGGATAACACGAGCAGTTATCTCCAAGTAAATGAATGTTCCCCCTCTTCTAATGTTGAATCCATATTTAACCTGCAGAAAGGCTTGGTCGCGGTGGGACATTCGAAGACCTACTCTGCCAAACAACCCTGGGAGCTGATAAAGAATTATTGTGCGTCTTTGCCAACACGACAGCGATTAGGTTATAACTGAGTTCAGCAGCTGACTTAACACCATATCCCCTATTCCCACAGTATTTTCAGGTCTCCACTGGATTTTCCGCGAAAAGAGCTTCGCATTTCTACCCTTCCTTTATGGATTAACTGATCATATGTGTTAGGAATTTTTGTCGGAGAGACGCATCTTTAAATTTAACAAATTTCTTATGCTGTCATCATTAACTGTTAGAGATAATTCCAAAATTTAAAGGTACATCGTTCGAAAATTGTGTGACAGAGGTGGCTGATAAAAGGGAAAATTTCATCCAATAACCATGGCGTATGTATATAAAATGTTAGCGAACTGAGAGAGCTTTATGTATGTACCAGTGCTAGTAAGAGTTGCAAAGTGCATAAAATACTCGCTGGGTAAAATATTGCGCTGTTAATCGTCAGGCAACATGGATTCATTGCGGAAAACAACAAGTTTTATGACTACTGCCTGAGGTGGATGATTAAAAACAGAATAGCAAATCATGCTGAAGGCATCGATTATAAGACTGTAAAACTCCTTAAGGAATGGATAACCTGTTTACTCCCATCTCGCAAAGACACGACGACAGCGACTCCCCTTCTGGGTCAATCGCATCTTCCCGGCTTTTGAGTTTGATTCACTTTGCGGCAGCTCATAGTATTACGCTAAAGCACGAAACGCCGAGCTCATTAAAGATCCATGCTGAGAATCAACGATGAGTGTTAAAGGGGAGTTGGTGCCACTGAGTTTTTGAAACACTGGGAGGAAACAGTTTTGAGCAAATAAGATAAGAAATTTCTAATTTAGTAATCAATCCGGTAATAACATTTGACAAACAAATGCTTTCTGTGAAAGATCCAATAGCCCTTGACGAACAATGGTCGGAGATTTCACTGTTGTTCTAAAATAGTTATTAACAGGCACATGAGGACGACGGGTACTTAGTATTATCCCGGCGGTCCGCCAAGACGCTCGATTTTTCGCCAAGATTGATGGTTTAGAATACGATTGGCCACAATTTTCCAGCACATTTGACGAAAAAATAGCTTGGCGGGAATGACCGCCGGGACAATACGTAAGTACCGGAAGACGTTTCCGACCTCACATTTCAAAATGACTCTGAACCATCTTGGTCCACCAAGAACACTTTGGTCTACAACCACTTAAATTTTTTCTAATGTTTCGAAACACCTTGCATAGAAAGGCTGCCGTACTAAGGAAGGAATCTTTTTGTTTAATGTCATGGAATACTTATGTAATGATCAAATAGCTTAAAATGTTCAAGACTAGTTCTTATTAAATGCCAAATTATCAATTGATACAAATAATTTATTACTTCGTTTAACAATAGATATTTTTATATCATGCCATTTGATTGTTTAGAATAAGCATTACTATTATTGTCAATGTTCTTACCGATTCTTGTGAAGTTTCATCATCATATTTCTAAAAAATACCAAAAATACCAAATAAATAAATGAATGAATAAAATAAAATAAAATTACGCATACAAACTAAAAATCCTTATAGAAAAACGAAAATAAATAGATTTAAAATGGAATGAAATAGCTCTTAAATTGTTTAAACTCAGTAGCTTGATATATTTATGTACTTACCGATTCTCGCGAAGTTTCATTTTCAAAGTCCTAGGAGGAAAAAATAAATAAAAAACTGAAGACTTTTACCGAAAAAATAAAAGATACATATTTAAAATATAATAAAAACTGATTTTAATTGCAGTAGAGAGGAGGGTATTATGGAACAGTCTGGAAATATATGGAATACCGAGTTTTGGATCTGCTACTTGCTGTTGTCACATGGGAATACCATGAACTACTCAAGAAGGATTTCCATATTACAATGCAGTGAGAGTTGATCGCTTGTTGTTGTCGTACCATTTGCAACAGAAAAAAGAGTATTTTGAGATTTTCAAGGGTTTTTGGCAGTAAGTTTTCAAACATTTTAACCTATTAGTATACATGTGACTTGAATATTGATGTTAGGCATAACACTAAAAGTGTTGTAATTTATTGTATTGGGGTTGTCCTGTCCACTGTTTCGTCCATCAGTTTAAGAGTTTATTTTACTAGAAAGCGTATTGGGTGTTATTGGAATATAGGTAATATTGTAATGGATTTCATGCCATCAACTAAAGAACTCGAAATCAAAGACACTGAATGTATCTTCTGTAACCGAAAGTTATCGAAAGATCAACGAGAAGAAATTTGGGTGCTTACGTATTATCCCGGCAGTCCGCCAAGACGAGCGATTTTTCGGCAAGATAACTGCGGACACATGTAGAATTTTCAAAATAGCTCATTTCAGTAATCATTTTCATTTACTGGTAAAAATTTAGAATACTATTGAAGCATGCATTATAATAAGGGTAGATAGGTTGCATTTAGCTGACTTTCGTGCAAATGACTGATTTACAATAAATTTATATCAGCTTGTACATTAAAAGACAGCGAAAAACTGTCATTTTTTCAAGAGGATTAGATGAAAATTTTTAATTTGCAATGAAACGCTCTTTCAGAGTTATTTTTCTGATCGTAGGTCATCACTAACTTACAAACGCTTAATCTTAGTCGAGGGGTACCATATTTTTGATACGTTTTACGCATTAAAGAATTCTTTAAATGCCAACTTTAACTTTAACACCGAGGCTAGAAATAAACTATTCAATCTAGATGGTGCAAGGGATGATTTTAACACCTCTTCAGTGGTTAGAACGTTAAAAATCTATGCATAGTTTAGGAAACTCTGCTCCAATCACATTAAATACTTGAAGTTTTATTAGCGATGCAGCAAAATCATGTTGTGATGTATTGTACTGCTTTGTAACAAAATATTTACCGATTTCTTTATCAATTGAAATATTATTATTTATATATTTATTTCCGTTACAAAATGGAAAACACTAATAAAACTCCACCTTTGTTTTTTCATTGATTGTCATCTTTTATGATTGTAAATAAAAGTTCAAATTTCTACTGACAAAACTTACAGGTTGTTTTGAGCAATGTGAACTTTCTATCAAATAATGATTTAAGCAATGTGCACTAAATATTAAAAAAAGCATTTAATTGAAGTTTAACTTATATAAGGTTTTAAAATTCATATGAAAGTTCATGATACCTAATATCTAAATAAAAAAATACAGTCACATAAGTATTATTCACAGATAATATTAAATGCAGTCACGGCTATTGATTATTACATAACGCCAAGTTAGCATTAACTTGGCGTTTACTGTAATAATTAATACTGTCGGTAACAGGCTGATTCAAAGTAATGCAAAATTCAATGCCAATTACCCTCTTCTTAGCTCAACAGAAGAGCTAATGCCATTTGACTTATGTAATACTTGATGTTTCTTTATGGTAAACCAAATTCTGTAAAATATAGCATTATAGCATTAGCAATATTTCACGAATCCGGAAATTCGGAATTTAAAAAACCGGAAATAATCGAGAAAAATTCGAGCTACAACCGCGTCTTATAATAGCCTGAATATTTGATTAAATATTACATGTTAAAGTATTCGTAAATTCACGTTTAAGAAGTAAAAATAAACATCGCTAAAATTTTAATGAAACGTAGCGAGTAATATTTCATGAATTTAAGTAAAACATAAAAAATTGTGTACATAAACAAACTAAAAAATACAGCAGTGCTTATTACCATGTATATCTGTTTGCAGCACTCATCAAGTTTTCCATTTGCAGTCATTTCTAAATAAATTACAATAAAGTTATGTTACAACCAAGTAAAAATAGCGTCAAAGCATGACAGTTTGTCAAGTGTAGTTAATATTTAAGATACTATTGATGTGACATCACATGTGGATACTGTGTTCGCTTTGTTTGGATGTGTGACACTTCATACATGCCAAAATTCTAATAGACCTTTATCGAATATGCCATCGTGAAAGTGAGCCGATTGCGAATTAATCGTTTAAAACATGGATGGATGTAGGGCAACAGATAACAAACAGTACAGTTTCACGAATAGCTAACCAGTTTAGAGCAAGAGCCAGGGGCCGCCAGACCTTCGTCATAGTATAAAAGCTGAAACTTTCTCTGCGCATACCCCCCAACAGAGGTAGGATAAATCGGCCACTATAAAGTTTGGATGATCGTGGCTTTGGCAGGTAACAGGTGGCAAAGGTGTAGAAAATTGCAGAAAATTTTCGTCATTTCATAAAGCTTCATTTTCCATCGTGGCAAACCCCCGCCAGACAACTTCAAAGGCAACGGGAGTCATGGAAAACTGTTGTGTTCGTAAACTCCCGCGACGAAGTATGTCAAGCTGTCACAAAGTGTCAAGCACACTTTATACTTCTACTTCTGAACTTTCTTACGATGCTGCAAAGCGCTCGTAATAGAACTACGTTTACCATGACTTTGGGGTTGTCTGGCGGGGGTTTGCCACGATGGAAAAGTGTCTGGCAAGGAATAAACTGATTTCTAGTACTGCGAAGAAGAACATATAAAAAAATGAAGCTTTATGAAATGACGAAAATTTTCTGCAGTTTTCTACACCTTTGCCACCTGTTACCTGCCAAAGCCACCATCATCCAAGCTTTATAGTGGCCGATTGTTCCTACCTCTGTTGGGGGGTATGCGCAGAGAAAGTTTCAGCTTTTATACTATGACGAAGGTCTGGCGGTCGCTGGCTCTTAGACTAGTTGCTTTACATGAAATTCGTACTTTGGTGCAAAATAATTTACTTAGAAAAAGAAAACAATTAAAAAATGTATAAATGGTAGTTAAATACGACAACCGGTGCCAGTAAGTATGACTTACCACCATCAGTGAGAGAATGAAGAATGATAGACTTGCTAAAGTTTATATACAGAAACACACAGAAAAAGAGACATCAATAGGACCATTTTCTCCCACTTTCCTATTGGCTGTCACCTTTCTCTTACCTGTATATAATCTCTTACACTCAAATCTTCATACAGGGCTATGGAGTATGGAATATATTGGAATGTACTTCTGGAGCTGTTCACAGGCCATGACAGTAAGTTTTAAGCCTTTAAAAATTTTTAAAATAATCGATAGCAAAATTCCCAAATAATAATTTATTTTTATTAAATGTATCATATAAAAATAATATTTAAAATTATTTTTTCATAATGTTTTTTAAGGGGTATAAGACAAACATGTGCTTTTTCAGGTTAGAAAAGCTTTTTCTATTGCGTTTTTACACATGGTCAAAAGTACGAAAGTTTTTGAAAAAGTGGAGTAATTATGACCATGACTTAAAAAAAAAATAACTATGTGAGAATAAGTAAAAGTATATAGAAAGCTCTTAAATACATTACCAACACACTTTTTCAATACGAATTAGCTTGCCCGAAATATATCCCTTTCGCGGTAAATAACTTTGAACACCGAACCTCCAAATCCGTTTATTAAAAATTTTGACGTGGAGCTTGTTTTCCAATTGCTACTACTTCAAAACTATTCGGTATTAATGATGAAAGATATTAATAAGGAAAAATAGGTATATAAACTTTGTGCTTAATTTTTTGACTAAAGTTAATCTTTTATAGACTTTTACCCTTAATATTTACGTTCTGATCATAATTACTCCACCAGATCTTACGACATTGTCTCACAGAGGGCAAGCTCACTTCGCAAAATGTGTTGCTCAGAGCTACTTGCATATATATCTAAACGAGCCCTGCCACAATTTAGGTAGCCTTCAGAAGTTATTCTTACATTATTTACGAATTAGCAAATCATATAGTAAAATAAAAGATAATAAGAAGAAACTTACATGAATTTGTGTTGTTTCGTAGGAAGCATATTCGTTGTCATACCAGAGCCACAGATCAAAACACAGGGAAAATCAAGTCTTTTTAACACAGCCTCAGTGTAGTACTAGTAATTCAAGTTCACATGCACAATGCAGTTAATAAACAACAAATCTTACTACATTCTAAATGGTGTTGTCGATCGTATTCAACGGTGCAGGGAGAAGGGTCTGGTTCATGAAGTATTGAAACGGACGCTGTACTTCTTAGGACTACTAAGTACTGAGTACTCGATATTCAGTAATCATCACTTTTGTAAATTTATATTCAAGAAAAGCAATAATTTTTAGCCTAAAATCATCTAAATAAAATTAAATTTTTTCAGCTTTTTTTTAAAAAATTCACTCATCTTGCCCAGTATTACCTTTTAAAATTAAGTTTTAAAAGTTTTTTTTTGTCGTGATATCCGTACTATAGAATATATTTTCTGCATAGGTATGTTCCGATAAACAGCAATCTTGTTATCTCCACAGAAGACCAAATTAAGTCATTTATCTATTTTTTTTCGAAAATTCAACACCCTTGCTGCAGTATTAAATTTTAAATTAAATTTTTTTAGTTTTTTCCCCATATCGCCATACTATAGAACATCTTTTCCGCATAGGTAGGTTTTATTAATTCCGAAAAAAGTTTTTTTCAATCCACTCTAATAAACATATAGTTACGTTACGGCTTTAATTAATAAATCAAAATTTATAACAGGTTTCATTAAGGATTATGTAACCTACTTACACATTTTAAATTTTCATCTAAACTAGACAGGTGTTTTGTTGGAAAAATTTTTAGAAAAAGCAGAATTAGTTACAATCATGCACAGTAATAAAACTATAATAACAGTTACCTTTTCCTGTTTGGTATATTTTATCAAATACTTCAAAACACTCTTCATCGGTGACTTCTGAATTAACAATGAACACCAGCATTATATACGCCAGAACACCGGAGAAAAAAAGAAGCTTCATAACTATCGTAAATTGTTAATTCAAATTATCTGGAAGACCACGATTGACAGTGACTGCAAGTCAGATCATCAAGAGAAATTGCATGTATAGCATCATATTATGTGCAGAAAAATGTTTGAAAGGTACTTTCGTGTGTATGAAAATAAAAATGTTTCATGTCCATATCTTATTAAAACTCAACCTGGTTACACTTCTACAGATCACATTGTTTGCCCAATGCAAAGCTTGAACAGCTGCATCGATCAATTGTCAAGTGCAGCGTTTGAAGGAAATTTGTTCCATTTCCATGCATGCTGATTACATTTAGCAAACACGCACTAAATACAGTGTAATGAGATCACGTTTTAAATCGGTACCATCTCTTCGTGCAGAGGACTATATTATCAAAGATTTTATATTGGAAAATTGTCAACAAGAGCTAAATTAGTTCATGTTTGACAGAAGATAGCTTTAATAGCTCTTCAAAATAGAGAGGCTTAAACAATAACTTAGAAATATTAGCGTTTGGAGAGGATAACCCCAAAAAGACACCGAACTCACGCCAAAAGAAAATGTGGGAAATGTGTTTATCAAACCAGCTTACATGGAGATGTAGCAGATAGTTAAGAAAATGTGCTGTTTAAATTACAACTGCGCAATTTTTACAACTGCAATTTACAACTGCACTGTAAATGCGCAGTTTAATACAAAATGACAGAAAAAAACCGTATAATAAAGAAAATAGATAGAGCAAGAAAAAATAGATATAATAAACAAAATACATAGATATTTTCGAGTAATTGATACGATGAATAGGTTAGATTGAGGCTAATTATGACCATATTAGGCGTCTTTCGTCATTAACTTAAGTATTTTAAAAGCATTAACAATTTAAAAACAAACACCAGTAGAAAATATTCAATTGATGGTTTAGGCAGTCCTATGTTCAAAGTCATTTGGCGTAAAAGAAAAATGCTTAAAGTAAGTTAAATGATATGAAAAGATATACCTCTAATGTATTTAAGTGCCTATGGTATGTTTTTGCTTTTCCTAACAAATTTAAATACAAAAGTAAATCTTCACTGTTGTGAAGAGTCCATGTTCTTATTACGGGGCAGTTTTTTACATCTAAAAATATTTTTTAAAATCTACGTTTATATAGAATTCCGATTACTTACATTCCGCAGATGTTTTGGCACTATTTTAATTTATTTTCTCTTCCAAATTTTCTGCATATTTTACTTATTTTTTATGTACTATTTAAATGATGCGTTTTATGATCTTTTAGAAAATTTGTTACTCCTTTTTAATTTAGAAAGGTTCTGTTTGAGTCTAAAGAACATTTTTGCTCTGACATTTTTGTTTCAGAAATTAATTTATAGACTCAAACAGAAATTTATTGCTAATTGTTTTGCAACATTTTTGTTTCTGTTTCTTACATTTCAGTAGTTTGCGGCTTATACATGCGGGTGAAACTCGTGGACTTTTGAAAAGAACAGAAACCACAAAGGTGAGGTAGTAACATTTTAAAAAGTTATTCCTTTGTCTGATGCAGCTAGACAATGTTGCAGTTAATAAGTGATACATCACACAGAGCGCATGTGCGGGTGTGAACGAAGAGTAGTGGAAAGCGCGAATCACGCAGGGTCATCGAGAAAGGGTGAACGCATTTCATATATTCATATTTGACTTATATTCACAATTAACATGAAGAAATAATTCGTTCTTTGTAATTCACAGAATTGTACCTTAATAAGTTTCAATATGAGCACCATTCGTTGATCTGTTCATGTCAAGTCAATAATCAATCTTAATGTCGGGTGTCACTGTAGCATTTGCATCGACAATCTGCCCCCTACCTTTTTAAAGTCTTGTACCTAGATACTGATAACAAAGCACTTGAAATAACACCCCCCCCCCCCAAAAAAAAAAAGAAAAAAAAAGTCGAGAGGTGTTAGATCGAAACTTCTTGGAGGCCGTAGCACAAAACAGGCCTATCGCATGAGAAAATTCTGACTGATTATTTCGGTACCTGGTTTATATTTTGACACCATTGTCAACAAATGGATATTTCATATACAAATGTAGCTGGATTCACTTTTTGTGGTATATGATACATGCGTTTTAGAATACGATTAACTTATTTTATATCTACAAACGGATGCTTTTAATGAAAACTGTAATAATGTTAAATGATTTTTCTGTGTACTTTTCTTTAAAAAAATGTTTGTTAGACAGTTTATCTTTCTCTCTTGCCATCAAATGCGTTGAATCAAATTGTAATCAAGTGGATGTTGAGGTTTTTTTTTTTTTTTACTTTTATATTCTTATAATAATTTTGTATAATTAAACTTATTTTAAAAATTATTAGTGTTAATAATCTGAGCTTGGACGCAATAAAACACCGTAAACCGAAGCAGGTCGACAATCGATGCTCAGGAAATGCAAATTCATCTGAAACAAAAAGAATCAGGGTTTATTTACACCGAGAAAAATATTTATTATATTTATGTTCAATGCTGCATTTATAACGTGCTTGAGCACCGTTTTTGTCTCTCAAAAGTTTATTTCAGTTAAGGTTTTAAAGAAGAATGTGTTTTCATTAATTTTATGGATTTGCAACTGTTCAAAACTGTAACAGAAAGTGGTTTTCTGTTTTTCATCTTCAAGCCTTCAGTCGTCAAAACCTTCTTCACTTGGTGTCTTTACATTTTTAGATAGTGTCATGAGGCATTTATCTTGGCAATCGTGCAAAAAAAATTCAAATACGTTAAACAGAAACACCGATACGTAATAATGAAGATATACCTATATAGGCGCATTCTTTTTTTTTCGGATAAAATAGATTTTGATGGGAAATATTTTTCGCGTTTTCAGATGCTTGTAAATTTAAATCATACTTGTTTTATGCTACTGAGCGACTTATAAACATTGAGTTTTTTTTCAAGAAAATTAACTTCAGTTTTCGATGAAATTTATTTTTATCAATCAAAATATCTTTTTACGCATCAAATTCGTTTCATATTTAAAGCTTGAAAGCAATAATTAACCCTTCAACGAGCAGTGTTCCCACTCTGGGAACACCAAACTCTGACGTTTTGACTGTTGCCACTCACGAAGAATAGATTTGATTTTTATAAAAATAGTTGCGGGTGACATAGCTCCACGAGAATCCTTTACTTTTTAGCACGTCATTTCCTGTAAAAAAATTGTCACGATCATTTTTAACAGCACTGACATCTGCTGAAAAATGGAAGAATGAGAGAACAGCTGGATAGATTGCCCAATGCTGAAAAAGGGCGGCACAGCCAGCTGTCGTCAAAAAGTGGTCTCTAGATCTGCGGCAAGCGATGAACGTTTCGATCGTCCGCCATCTTGCTGGTGGTTAAGTCGAGCGATGGCAACGGCTGCCCTTTTTTCAGCATTGGAAAAGGGTTGCGCCTCAAAGGGTTAAAGCTGTTTCTCTCGCACTGCATTTTATCGAACATTATTTCTTTTGTATTCTTTGTTGAAACTGCTTGAAATGTGCAGCTTAAGCAGAATTTTTGAGTAGGATAGACTTTTTAAGCTTTTAATTATTTTATTTTATGTAGTTTTAATTTATTTAATTTATTACTATAACTATTATTATTATTATTAAGTATTATTATTATTATTATTTTAGATGAGTGTAACCGAAAGTGAAGCTAAGCATTATGATTGAATCTTGCAATTTTTGTTAGCTGGTTTCTCCGAGACCGCTTATGACATCTTAACCAATTTGGGCGGCCCAGTGATATAGTGACCATAGCGCTAACGATACTGCCGCGAGATAGTAGTGATCAGTCATGTGGATGAGGAATTCACCGTAAGCAATGTTCCATTCGTACGCTTACTACTCCCAGACCGCTTATGCGACCTTGATGAAATTTGGTAAAGGCAAAACTTTGGAAAAATCCACGTAATTGCCCATATCATCTCTATAAGGACAACTGAGCACAATGAGTGGTCTAATAAGTAATCCTATTTTTGGTGTTTTTGTTTAAATATTTTGATAATTAATCAATAAACTTTCATTTTTATTATCTGAGGTGTAAAAGAATAATGTGGTAAGAAAAACTTTATTTAAAGATTGAGCGTTACAGCGTTTATTTTATTTTATTTATGCTTCTATTAACTGAGTTTAATGTCCAAAACTTTCCGTAATCAATAACCTATTATTCATAAAAATGAGTATAACTCTTAATTTCTAATTACTTACAAGATTTTGTCTGTTTATCATAGGAAGCAGCAATACTAAAGTTATTCATTCAAATCATTCGAACAAAATTGGTTTTAAAATCATCCACACAAGAAGCTTCACGCAAGTTAATTTACATTAACTTTAATAGTTTAAAAGCAGGTTTAAACATTTTCTATTAAGTTTGATCTTGATTCATAAAATTTTCATCTTCAAAATAGAGTTTTAAAGAACACATTGAATAAAAGAACACAATCACTGTCTTTGAATGTGCTATCTTCAGACTAGGTGTAATCTTGTTTCGGCAGCAATCGAATAAGTTCAAATTGTGCAGATATGAGTTTTTGCCAAAATTTTTACTATAAATTTTTTATTTTGTACATATTCATAAAAAATATCTTATTCACTCAGCAAAGTGCTAATTCTCAATTCATGGGAAAGAAGTAACTCTCACCTCCATCTGTTTTTGTTGCTCGTCCTAATAGTATAAAACTGCTTCTTTTGAATAATATTTACAAAAAGTTCCCCGTAATATCCGTAGTCTATTAAAATCATTTCTGTTTAAAGCATTTTTTACATTTTATAAGTAAAAAAGGCTGTAGCTGACTGAAAATATTCATATAAAAGGGGTGTCTTTAGGAATATAAATGCTTCTAATAAGTCATTTTTGAATACTCTTCTTATTAATATTATAATTGAATTGAAATACTATATTGGAATTTAAAATCTATTTTAAGAAGGTTACTTTAGTTAATATGTGAATTAGTTATTGTTTTACAACTGATTGTAATACATGATTCAGAGATTATATAATATATGTACTAATAGTAGGATGCTGGTTCTTAAAAGAAGTAAATTTAACCCAAAACATACATTTCACTATAACTATTTCCTAAAATTTCTTAAAATAACTTTATTTAATACAGTTAATGTTATGCTGACATAAAGATTCGCTATGTATAGTTTTCTTTGCTATCTGTAACAACAATAGCCTTAATTTTTTGGATAGTGATTTATCCACATAACTATTCGATTTCGAAGATGATTTTTTATTTTTATTTTTTTCTGCAAGGAAAAAAAAAGGAGGAAACCAATAAAAACGTAAAGTTGTATAACTTAAAACCATATATTTTCGTGAAAATTTTAATTGTGTTTCATGGCTAAAGAAATTGATTTTAATTATTTCCTATTCACATGTGAAAAATTTTACATTTAGTCTATGTAAATAAAATTAATTCAGGTTGTTCTATGTAATAATCATTCAATAGTTTTTAAATTACAGATTTATCAATTTAAGCGTATTCAACTAATATTAGAATAACGGATAGAATATTGGATAGAAAATTCAAAATTTTTCTTAAAGTCCCTTGTTCTATTAACAGTTTGCTAAAATAAAGACTATAGTGGATGATTTGGATAAAAGAAGGAAGTTAACCATTTTGATTAATACAGACTAATTTTTAATAAAAAATTAATTAAAAATCCTATTGTAAAATTGAGAAAAACTAGCGTTTGTTTATGCTCACAAGTTGTGCCATTGTTTTGAAAGATAGTATCATGGATGCAAGGTCTGAAATGTGGTTAAATATAATAAAGATTTTTATTTGTACAAAACTTAAAATTATGTGTTCACTTGATAATCAAGAAAACCTTACTATTTCATCTGCATTAATCAAGTACATTGTCTGAAAAAAAAATGTTTCTAAACCCGATTATTGAAGAATTTAGACATAATTTTTTATCCTCCTGATGAAATATAATTAACACTAACTAGTGAGATTTTGTTTGCTTACCATTTCCCTTATTATACCATTAGGTAAATAATATACGACATGTTTGATAAACATTATTTATAGATAACAATTGACTAACCCCCTCCTCCCCCAAAAAAGGAAAAAGAAAAAAAATTCCTTGGAAATTCATTTTCTTGTAAACACTGCAGAATTATACTGTCCATGCTCCTGAATAAAGCAAGAAGAAATTTGTTTCTCATGTTCAGTAACTTGATTGAAGCAAACAACAAAGGTCAAAATCAATGTCATTAATCTACTTAGTAGACATGTGTATTAGGTTTACTTTCATTTGCATTTGAGAAGCGTTTAACCCTGATTCTATTCCATTAGTTCATATATTGAAGAAAAAAATATTACTAACTATTATTCCCGTATATACTTCATATTAAAATTAAATTATTAAAGAATAATTTATTCATTATATTTTTAGCGCTATGTTGTCTTAATATAAACTAAAATACGTTATCTTAATAATATTTCGACAGCATTCCCCAATTTCTTCATTTTTAACCAGCTCTAGATGAATGAATAATATGTTTCTACTTATTGTTATGTGATATGCAGTCTATCAATTCAAAGTTCTAATTTAACTATAAAACGAATCATTTTAAAGAAGCTCCTAACGGGAAATATATCGTCTTTTTAACGAAATAATAAAGAAACTTGCTAATTGTATTAAAAATTGAAAAGTGATATCAACCACTTTCATTTCGTTTTCGAGATAAATACTGAAAGCTTTAATGTGCTGGATTGATTTAATCTGACAATATGGGTAGTAGGGTGGGTCGAAAAAAGTAAAGTTTTTCCAATCAAAATATAATAGTGCCTATGAGATTCGCACATTATACGCATCCTCAAAAGAACCCTCACATGAATTGAAACATATAGTTAAATTTCTTCTTGGAATTGGTTAAGGCAGCTTCATTAACCAATTTTTTATGAGTGGGAGGAAGGGTTAAGCTCCTTTCATTCAAAGAAAACGAAATAAAGAAATAATAAAATAATTCTGGTTTATTAATAGCATGCACCTCTTTGATAATAAAAAAATGTAACATTCATAGTTTTTGTTCATTTATTCATTTTTATATGTGACACAAAGGAATCTAATACATGGCAGTTGATCGGTATTGAAATACGGTTTAATAGCTTTGTTTTATTTTAGAGGGCGAAACAATTAGTGCCTATTGCTGAGTTTTATAATAGAATGCTCTTTATTGAAAACTGTATGTATAGGATTAATTTTTTTCAGGGATATATAAAGTACCAGCATTTTAAAATTAACGAGGAAAATAATTTTTTTCTTAAAATATTATGTTATTCCAAGAATTTTTCTTAAAATAATCTTAAAATATTATATTTTACTATTGGATTTTCCTTTACTCCAGTAGTCAATCACTACATGAATAATCGCGAAACTTAATCACTGACCTTGCATTATATAACAGAAATCTTACGAATTACGTTGAAAACATTACACAATATAATTTAGCCGTGATTTTATTTTATGTACTTTAATGTTTTGATTAGTTAACATGATTTATAATTTTTCTGTAAATTAATGAAAAGTGCTTCCACCGTACATTTTAGCTGTGGCTTAAAGAAGAAGTTTGAAATATAGCATGTTAGCTCATGTTTCATCCAATTTAAAGAGTATAATATGCTCTTTTCTCTGAATTTGAAGTGTTAAAAGTTCTAAGCGTGTATCTTGTAAGCTATCCTTCAGTGGAGAAGCGGTTTTGACTAGAAATCTTGAAAATAGAACCGAAAAACCAATGTAGGCACAAAAATAGGATTTAAGAAGTTTTTCAAAATTCATACCCTCCGATGATAAAAGAGAAGATTCCGTGCGATTTTACCATGTATCTATATGAGCCTCAATTTCAATTAGTAACTTAAAAATCAACAATAATTAGCCGTTAGTTCTATATCAAAGTAAACGATAGTACTTAACGCATCTAATTTCTTTTATTTTATTTATTTTTAATTATAATAAAAGCATTTTATCAGTGGGGAAGTTAATTTCCAATTTAAAATAAAATAAAAACAGAAAAGCGATATATTTCTTTTCTCTGTAAAAGTAAAATAGAGTGTCATCCTGAAAAAGTTTTGTAATAAAGACATTTTGAATACATAATTCTAACTGATCATTCTTCAAAGCGAGCAATTTTAAAATTTCTTTTGTCACGAGTAAATTGTTACACAAAATGATATTTAAAATTACTTACCTTTTGAGATGACATAAAAAAAGACAAATACTTATAACGTATTTTTATTAAAACTATTCATGCTTATTTTTGTTTTATTGAACTCAATCATTGATTTAACGATTACAAATATGATGAGAAAACTGAACATTTTCACCTAAAAGCTGTTTATTACTAAACATCACTAATTTCACCTAGAACTTTCTTAGTTGACATTCTTTTGATTCTTCTAGTTTGTAGAAGCTCTATCCGAAGTACAAAATCACTCTTAAAATAACATATAAAATTATAACTCATTCTTTACGCTTTCCAGTAGAAACCAAAGTCGCTGTAACTTCTCTGACTTCAGAAGATATTTTCCCATGACTTGTTTCAGAAAGCGCACGTCATGGAAAAAGTCCATGTCGGCAGCCAGTTGCTTAAACTTCAGATAAAGAGTGTTCATTAATTTTGCGCTAAAATCGTCTTCGTTCTTCTTCTGAGAATTTTTTACCTGTATAACAAAGTTATTTAATCAAAAAAAGCTTGTAAAAAAAGGGGACATATAAATTCATGTTAATTAAAATTTAAATCTTCCACGAGTTATAAACTATTCCGAATAATAAAATAAAAACTTATAAAAATACACGGATAAGAAATACCACACTCATCTAGAACGAATAGATGGCTGTTTTCTGTGTCGCAAAACTAGAAGAATAGATCGTAGAATTATGCGTATAGGTGATGCACACAACTCGTGTAGACGAAATGGTCAAAATATTCTAGTCCGTAGTATTCTAGTTAATCACAGCAGAATGGCTAGTTTGTGTAACGAGATGCTATCTTTCAATACATTCAGGTACTGGAATTACCTTTTGAGAGTCTACCTGCTAGCGTACATATCGATTTGCAGATATTTTCATGTGTGCATAGGCTCATGCCTACAGAGTAGAGATCTAAAAATTGGTAAGTGGGTTCAGAAATGTCTTGTTCTATGATCTAGTATTTATAGGTTGTACATAGACTCATAAATTCTAGCTAAACCAATTATTTTCTAGATGTCAGTGGCATATTTTTTTCAGTGTACGCTGTTTGAAACACACGGGTATTAGTTGATACATCAATAGTTCAAAATAATATTTATGGGATCGGGTTAAACTTTCAGAGATGTTTCACTCGCAAATACCAATGACTAATTTTAAAGATTTTTTTGATTAAGAATTAAATAATTGGAATAAGAATTGCATGATCGCAAAAAATAACACGAAGAAATATTATTTAAGCATAGAAGGCTTATAACCATCAAAATGCTACAGACGTGAAACAGCTTGATCCAATTTAACAAGTAATGTTTAGATTCATGTTGAAGATCCTTCAGAAATAGAACATACTGAAATATAAAGCACTGCAGAAAAGGCAGTAGAATGGATATTAAGTACTTCAGTCTGTTATTTCTTCAACTCGATGTACATTCAGTTTTTGCTGTGTTGTACATTGGTTGCATAGACCACTCCTATTATTTTCGTATCTTCATTTAATTTTGATATCATTTTCAGATTATTCACACACATCGGTCTTCTTTATAAACTTTTATAAACAATGGTGTGCTTTGGAGCGTTTTAATTATATACTGTTTTTCTCAAAAGAAAACTTCACTGTATGAGTTTTTAATTAATGAGTCACTGTAAGATATTTTTAACCATCAGTACGTTTTAAACTTACTATCACGTGAAATTTTTATAAAAGTTTATAGGCATAATTGGTATAGTAGGAAATCTTTTATTTTTACCGCTTTTGCCCAAATTTAATGGTGTAAAGCTTCCACTGTATGATGTTTTTTAAAAACTACAATCATTAAATAAGTCGCTTTCCCATGCTTTAAATATTGTGACTATTTCCTATTATAAATATAATGCGTTCAGTTAATCCTTAATTTCATAGCGATGAATATTTACATCGCATGTTTAAAACACGTTCACTGCCGGATTAAAGTTCGAGCTAAATTTCTTATATCAAACTTGCAAATAAAATATAGTTTTTGGTAATAAATGCTTCCTGTTTTGAATAATAAAAATATCAGATATTTCTTTCAAACTGCGTGTTTTTCGAAAGATTAATTACTTATTCACAAAATTGGCACCGGAAATTCAGTTTGCACTCGTGAATATCACATGATTGGCGAACGTGCTTAAACTCATACAATTAAAAGTTAAGCTTTCAGAGATTCCAAATACTTGCATTTTTTCTATGGCCACCTTATATAGGGTGGTTGTAACCAAACTTCTATAAACAACGTTCTGTGGCTGAAAAGGGTGAGCAGATTGCCAACAGCTTCGGCATAGGGACTGTACACGAGATGCACTCAAGGAAGACTTTTAAAACGTTTAGTTCGTAAAATGATCCCTACGTGGCGCTTTGTATATGAATTCAGCTCAAGAAATGATTGAAATTAGTTAATATATGTTCCAAAACTATTTAAAAAAATGTTTAAATGATTTGTATATTTTGAGTTAGTCATCTCAATTGTTAAATTTGCTGTTTCGCCATGTAAAGCAGCGGACATTTTTTTAAAATGTAAAAAAAAAAATCTCTTCTAAATTTTTTCCTTTTTCTAATAAATTTTGTATGTAAAAATAGTCCATATATCAAATTTGGCTGTAATCCGTTCACCTGTGTTATCGTTATAACCCTTTTTATAGTTGAAGTTCAATTATAACCACCTTGTATATCAGTAAATTATAGACAAAAGTTTAACCCTACAGTGCATACTGTAGCCAATTGGCTACACTCTCAGTTTTCTATAATAAAAAAGAAAATTTTGTAGTTTTTGTATAAATAGGCATTTAATATAAATGAAAGCCGATAATGGGATAAATTTTAGTTTTTAAAAAATGTATCTTTTGAGCGAAGAAACAGGAATTCACACCGTGTGCTGTGCACCCAGTTCGCTGAGCAAATTTTATCCGGATTTATGATTGCTTCTAATTTTTATTCCTAAATTAAAATGAATATTAAACTATTAAAAGTACTAGCACTAAAAATAAATAAAGTAGAATTAGACTATATTAATTTCTTTTGATTTATGAAAGCTGTACAGTGGATATTCTAATTTTTTGAACTTGAACTTTTTCATGACTTTTCAACATGGGAAACTACATGCTGAAATTTGTAAAAAATATTTTTTCCTAGAATGAGTAATAATAAAAGAAGCTACAATTTTATTTTTAGTCCATTTTGAAAAAAATCACACATTTTAGGGTTAAACAAACATTTTTTTAAGCAAACAATAAAATTATCTAACTGAAAACATGCAGGTTTTCCATAACATGTCCATAAAGAAAAAATATCATATAATCGAAAAAGTAGATATTTCGTTGGTCAGTCTTATTATGTTCACAAATAATGTTCATGAAATAGCTCAAAAATTGAAGGCCATTAAAAAAAAACTGTAGCTAGTGAACCAGTTCATTTCTTTGCGAATTTTGCATATTAATTTATCACATCATGCTATTAACGTGATGGAACTTATATGAAAATCTATCGAATACCAGACAATTTAGATAAAATTAAATTCAGAGCTATAGTGTGACAGATAATTCTAATAAATAATTAATAAATAAGTAAATAATTATCATATAAGTTAATAATACCGATGTCTTACTTTGGTGTTATTTTGGTAACATTTTCCAACATCTCCAGTTTTCACATTTTCTAGAGTGGATATAATTTTGGCATGTTAATACAAGTTCTTACTGCGAAATAAATACAAAAATGTACATGATACAGGAGATAGTTATCAACATTTTGTTTGTATTAAACAAACAAAAACAAAATCTTCATTTAAACAATTAAAGATACTTAAGAAAGAAAAAAATGTATATCTTGGATCGCTGAACTAAACCTATGCACGAGCTCTTAGTGAAGCTGGGCATCTTAAGGGAAATTCCTAATAGAGGATTTTATTTTTTATTTTAAAGAACCGGGGATATTGTTATCTGGATACGCGAAAACACAAATTTTGATTTTCCTTACATTTTCTGCAAGTCTCAAGTTATGTATTACACTCCTTTATAAATGTGATACGATATTTTTTTACCTGAGCAGGAATAAACTTCAGAGCGCAATTTCACTCTCTCACTTTCGAGTTCCACCGTTTGCCGGTTGTGTAGAATCTTGAAATATTTTTAACGGGTGCCCTGGGGACGAGTGGAATTAACTATTAAAGAAATACATCGGGGATTTGACCAATACAAACACAGATAAGATATTTACCTATTTTTTTCTTTAACAATTCGTTTTTCTAATTTCATGACGTGTGTTGATTAGAAAGATAATCGTAGAAGAAATCATTTAAATATGATTTAATACGCGTTTTCAGAATATAAACGTTGATTATTTTTTAATTATCCAGTATACTGAAATATTATTATGGCATTTGTAAAGGCGGCATATTGAAAGTATTTTAAAAATAAATTTGTGAATTTTAATCCATACTGTTTCGTCTGAAAACATTTAGTTGGTTCTTTTTTTCTTCTGGAGGTTTATGTGATCACGGCCAAAATACAGGGACACTTAATCAATAGAGAACAGACACACGTATGAAAAGCAACGTTTTAATAAATTCAACAAAATTCTTTTGATTCAAGAAAATTTTCTCTAAATTTTCTCACAAATATTTTGTTGAGTTAACAAAAAAACTTCTTCATTCAAAAATTATTAATAATATAAATTTGCTGTTCCAAGAAATTTATTAGGCTAAAATAGTGTCTACATTTTTTTAAAATTCAGCAACTGTTTTTTCTTTTTTTCTTTTATTTGCGTGCTCACTCATACATCGATAAACATGTTTTTTTCTTCATACATGTTTTGGTAACACCGTAATGTCTAAAGCAAACCAGACATCTTTTTACGGAATAACATGTCATACTGTCAGGAAATTATTAGGCCAAAAATGAGATCATGGTTGATACCCTTCTATACACTGACTTAAGGACCCTTGCTACTAGGAATCTGGCTAAGTTGCGTGCGGATTTCAGGAGTGAGACTGTAAATATAGTGAGTTTTATAGGAATGAACGAAATATTATTTATGTGCGGAATACATGCCGCTCCTGAAGACACAGATTTACTTCACCCTGCTTCAACTACTAAAGTGAGAAAATAATCTATCACGCATGAAAGGATACCGAGATGTGAATATGTGCACAGTTCTCAAGTTAAATGCATTATTAATTTTTTAGCGCGCGCGTGCGAAGGGAAAACTTTCTTATGCTAATTTCAGGATGTTCTTCAGATTGACTCATGTGGTACAAAAATGGTTCGACAACTCTTTCTCGATCTGTATTAAGTATGGCAGACATGAAATAATACCTTTTAAATAACCTTTCTCAGATGCAAGTGACAAGGGGAGTATAATCAATGCACGCCTGTTGAAGATTTATTTATAGTAGCTTTATGTTTCTACATCATCATCATCGTTGATGGAATTTTATGCGACACATCTTTCTACGACTTTAATCAAAACGGCCTATTGACACATATTGACAGGGTTGTTCACGCAATACAACAGCATCTTGTGTTCTTAAAGAACGTGTTTTATACGCGCGTGGGGCCTTCGCAAAGCGCGGTTGACTTGCTGTCAACAAACTTCTAAAGCGTCCCCAATTGGTGTTCTCAATAATTGAGAAATTTTTTATATATTTATTTTCAGAATTAGCACTTGAACATATATTTCATTTACTAGAGTCTCTGACAAGCATACACAATGCGAACAGAAGAAGAGAAAAAAAACCATGAAAGAGATCAGAAGGAAAAATTAGGAACATAACTAAAAACAGTACTTGTCAACCGGACTTAAAATCTTGAAGTTCCTCTCTGGCCTACCATAATCTATCATACAAATTTACAGATATTTCTGGGCAATCATTCAGATAAAAGTACATTCAAAAACTATACTTGAGAAACTAGTGTTAGATTATTGAACGAGCAATCAGAGTACTTAGTCGTTCTGTTTTCACGGTGTAATATTGGTAAACATTACATTTCTATGATAGTGATTTTCCAAATGATCAGTCATTTTTTGGACACTCAATACATGTATATATAAAGAGAAAAAAACTTTAAAGGAAGGCAGGATGCATTAAAGTTATTGAGAATCACATAGAAATGTAGGATCAAAAGTAATGTTTTCATACACCGCTTCAAAAACGTGTTGAAATGGGAATTATCTTTTATTTGTTTGTAGTATGCCATATTAAGCTTCATAGCAAAAGAGCTAATTCTCCAAAAATCACATCCTTCAAAATGAAATACGATAAAGCATTATGTTTCTGTAATGCATGGAGGAAATTTTACTAACAGTTGCACACATTTTTAAAAGTGAGACGGCGGCATTTTCACTTCACCATAGCTATGCAATTCTGAACTCTTTTGATGTGCCCTACCTCTTTTTAAAGTTTTTCAGCCCAATGGATGGACAACACAGCATCCATATACATACATACAGCCTCAAATATTTCAAACGAAAAATTAATTTACGGAACAGGATCAATCAAAAAGATGGGTTTGTTAACTATCCTACCTTGTTCTGCACTATATACTTTATTCCATTGATCTTTCTCACAATAACGATCGTTTCGTGCATCAGCAATGTAAATTAAAGAAATATATATTAAAACTCTTAAAATGGTACAAATCTTCATTTTTGTCGACATTAGCTCTTAATTCATTCTCCTTGAAAATGGACGATGCAGCTACTGAGTGCAATGCAGATAACCAGGAAAACTTTTACTTAAAAAATGCACTTTCCATTCGAAATATCATTGCATGTAAAGGAGAAAAGATGATTTTTTTTTCTACTTTGAAAACTCATAAAAGATATTATTCAATGAGTCCTATTGTCCCTCAGTTGAAAACGTTGCAGCTGCATTCATATTCATACACAGGCTGCATTGGATGGAAATGGGTTACTTTTAACAGTACGAAGCTGATTACATATAGCAGTTCTGATGATAACCACAGTATGGACATGATGACATAAATTCTTGAGCATTAATTTCATAAAAAATATTCAGTTTATTTATGTAATCTTACGATAGGAAATATGATTTTATGATAAAAAATGCTTATAAATGAACTCTTCTCTGAAATTCTTTCAAAAGAGTGCCTCTTATTTTTTTAAAGAATCCTACTATGTAGCTACGCTGATCCCTGACTCACTGATCCACTGACTCTGTGACAATTCCGGGCAACCTGCTCCACGATAAAAAAAATTACGTAATTACTGCAAAAAGATTACAAAGTTAAGCGCAAAAAGCCTCATAAAGCCTTCCGTCATTTTAAAGCGATATCTCACTATTTTCAGTTACATTTTATATCCGAGAGTGAAAAAAGTTAATCATTTACGTGACAAAATTAGCTATTGCAAGTGACAATGATTGATGTCACAGTCACGGCTTTGAAGGAAAAATTGCGACTCCAATTCGTTCGCAATAGTTTTTCAAGATTTATAAGTTTAATTTTTTTTTCACAATTAAAATGATTTCCTCGGGGTGTTGACAGCGAAACGAAATCGTTTGAATGGGAAAAGTTTTCGCACGTTACCAAAATAGCATGAAATTCCATTTACGTATATATATATATTTATTTGCCAGGAGAGGGCAGCTCGCGTCACTGAATGAGTCGCTTAGAGCTAATGTCCTTCGTGGAATTTCCCGCCACAATTTGCAACCTCATCAGAAGGTGGGAGGACTTCTGAATATTGGCACCCCTCGGAAACTGCTAGCGACCGCCGAGAGGAATTTCGAAACCACGGATTTAACGTGCACGTACACCGCATGTACACGGTGATCTTTAGTGGTACGCCGGTATCGAACCCGCAACCTCCCGGTTACGAGTCCAACGCCTTAACCACTGGGCTACCCCGGCCCAACTTGAGTATATATATTAAAACTTGAGTATATATAATAAAACTTGATAAAAAAATTGAAGTTATTTATTTTAGGTGGGCGAAGATGAAATATATTAAATGTAGCCATGCTTTCTTCAAATGTTTTTTCTAGCGCTCGTTGTAATTGCCTCCACGGGCTTGGACTTCGAACCTAATATAATGAACAAACCAGCTGATATTCACTGCAAAATTAGCACAATTTTGAACTTTTAGCATACAAGGGCATTTAAATGATAATTTTCATTAAATTTACAATGCTTTAAAATATTGAAAATATTTTTCAAATAATAATTACATACTTTCTTAAAAATTTTAAACTAAATTTAAACCTAAATTCCTTTACAATAGGAACTTTCTTCAATTTGATTCTTTGCTAGTAGAGTGTAACAAGCCCACTAAAAAAAAAATCCCTGAGCAAAACTTTATAGATAAAAGTATCATTGTAAAATACAACTTTACTGTTTCTAAATGTCGTTTTAAAATTTAATATAAACGTACAAAGTAATAATTTTCTACTATTATAATACGAAAAATTTGATGTAAATAAATTGACTTTTGATCTAAAAACTAAAGCTTCCAAAGAATAACTTAATATTTTTGGTGTTATTTTTAAACCTCTTCCAGTTTAATAAAAATTATATATTTCTTCACCTTTTAAACTCATTAAAAGGTTTTCCATTCCAAAGTAAAAACGGTTATTTTTAAAATGAGATTAGAAATATCAATAGATGGCCTGCTATCAGATTTGAGTTAATACATTTCACCGTGTCTTGGAAACTTAATTCCTTAATGGTGTGTTTTAAAACGATTTTTCGATAAAAACGGAATCTTGTAATAAGCCACATATATTGAACTAAATCCGAATTTTGCGTTATAAAATAGCGTATGGCACAAGAGGAAGTAAGGTTTTTTAAATTGATTTTTAATGCATTCTTCGTGTTTAATCTCGCCGTGGCCCAAGAATTTAATTATTTTTCCTCTTTGCGAATATCAAAAAGTAAAACGTTAAGGAAGATAATGGAAGGAAATCCTAAGTAGAAGATGCAAAATGATTGGGAAAAAATTTAATAGCGTTTTTAGGTTTCATTTAATGCGTTAATACTAACATTGCTGCATAAGTATCCTATATGATAAATTTTTTTAAAAAGGACAATTATTAGACATTGGACCTTTCGGTATAATTACTTTGTAAAAATATTAGACTTGTGATTGTTAGCCCAAAGATATGCTTGCGAATGTTAAGTAATGGAATTTATACTCCAACAGTGAACATCAAGCTTTTCGTCACACTGTGAATAAAAAGATATGCACTTTGAAAGAAATCTCACTTATAGCAAATCACGTCAAAAGAGTTTCCTTTTGTAGGCGTGTTAATAAAGCATTGGTGGTTTAGTCGGAAAATTGTTATTTCTCTATGAAATAGTAGAAAGAAATGGGAAGATGTTTAGTGAATGTGTTCATAAACTAAATATTCTCATCTCAATTCAGGAAAACTCCACAATATATTTTGTACGTAAGTGTTTTTTTTTTACAAAAATTTCAAGGTTTCTAAAATTTGTGGGTATAATACTTACCTTATGACTTTCAGTACAAAATAAACACGCAAGAAGTGAACAAGCAATATTACCCCGATTGTGCTACAATTTCTAGTTTATATAGTCTCTATCCAAATTATTAGAGCCACTATGTTATTATTATTATTATTATTATTATTATTATTATTATTACATATTTGACATTCGTTCCTGGCAAAATTATTGAATGTGCCATAGCTTTTTAAAATAATAATATGTTTTGATGTGACACTAAGTTAAATACTTATATTTCCAGTGTTTCATGGCGTCATTAAAACAGACAAGTAGAGATCTGATTCCTCTGCACTTTATCGTTCTCCAGGTGTGGACACACACATACACACATATATATATATACGTATTTGCAAAATTTTGGATTAATTCATCTGAACATTTATATCGATTTGAATATCACAATTAAAACATTAGAAGCTAACTTACACACACATAAACTTTCAGTACTGTCTACAATGAATGTAGTAAAAAAAAGTTTTTCACTTCATATTTCATAAAAAAAAATCTGATGTCTGATGTGGACAACACATGACTTCCTTGTATGTCTATTAAATAAAGAATATTTTCGGCCCACTTCATCTAAACTTATTTTATTTGAGAGATAAAATATTGCAGTAATACTAAGGTTTAGCGATTTTAAGCTAAATATTTGAGATATCGCTAAGCTGGATTCAGTTTGAACTATTGGTTTTTGGCACTTAATTGGGCGATATTTCGCATAAAACCGACAAGCTTGAGATAAGTTTGCGAGATTTTGAGGATAGCCAAAGTAGTCATTGACCGAATGTGTCCATACACCTTAATGTATTTTAAGTCATTTGACTGACTGTAGAAATAAATTACCCAGTCGATTGCAATCAAAAAAGAGATGCACAGTTAGATGTTACAACAGTTCTAAATACAAAAATTCAAAGTTTTACGGGTAAAAGAGTTAGAGTTATGCAAAATACGAAATAATTTTTGGTGCCAAATTTGGCGATATTTCGGCAAAACTCGCCAAGGTCGAAATGGCGAGATTTTTGGCAAGGAACAAACAATGAGTGATTATCACCAAATTTGGCGATAGATCGCCAAAACTCGTCCAGGACAATCGCAAATGGTGACATTTTGGGCATTGACCAAATGATTGCCCATCGCCAAATTTGGCGAGATTGCGGTAAAACTTTCCAAAGGTCGACGATAAATGGCGACATTTTGTGCATGGACCAAACAATGACTGTTTACAGATTTAATATATTGAAGATGTCCATAGACATTAATGTTTGAAGTTCTTTTGGGTGGTCCTGTAAATAAACACTCCAGTAGATTGGAACCAAACATTAAGAAGCACAAATAGATGTTACAACAATCGTATATATGGAATTATAACATTCTACGACTAATAGTTTTTGAGATTTGAGAGTTAAATACATACACACATACACCAAAAGTCGCCAAGCTTGGCAACATCTGGCGTAATTCTTGAAGAAGGCACGTGACCGTGGTCGGACCATTACTAATATATGGTAGGGCGATATTGTGCTTGAAATGGATGAATGTCCCAAAATCTGCCATTGACCGTTATTGTATTGGAAATCTTTTGAGTGTCCCTGTAGCAGAACTATAAATGATAAAGACACTTGTTTAGATGGAGAAATTCATTTTGTAAATCTTAACAGCATATATCACTTTTGAGTCGTTTGAAATAGACTAATACCTCTAAAATACATATAATGTGATACATATAATGTATTTAGAATCTTTTTGGAGGCCCTGTATATAAACTATCCAGTCGAATGGAACCAAAAAGGGAGGTGCACAACTAGATGTTACCACATTCCTAAATATAAAGTTTCAACATTCTACGTCCAATAGTTTTTGAGATATGCGAGTTTAATGAATTTCGGCCCATAGAGGGTAACGTATTTAGAACCTTTTGGGCGGCCCAGGAGATAAACTATCCAGTCGAATGGGGCCGAAAGGGGAGGTGCACAATTAGATGTCACAACAATTCTAAATATAAATTTCAACATTCTACGAACAATAGTTTTTGAGATATGCGAGTTACATACGTACGTACGTACAGATGGCATGGAAAAACTGGTCAAAATAGACTCGCCGTTGGTCAAAATGAGTTGCAGATGCATTTATATGATCGTGCATGCTAGCGTACGATGAGATGCATCGAAAAAAAGCTTAAAATTAAATTTAGAGGTAGTCAAAATTGGTTTTTTCTTCGAAATTCGGCCCCCCAAAATTTTTCGGGATCACATTACTTCCTTAAACTCCGTACAAGGAAGTAAAAATGTTAAGTATTTATCTTGCAATGTTTATACCCAAGAGACGATTGTAAACCTTATAATTCTAATGCACTGAAAAGGCATGTGATTGCTAGAACTTCTAAATAATCTTTTCGGTATTACTGATTTTGTGCACACATTTGATTTTCGGTATCGCAGATTTGATTACTACCTTCTAGAAAATCAATTAAATTTATAAAATAAAGCAAACTTGTGACAATGGAAAGTATGACAGCATTTTTTGCTATCACCACCAAAAAAATTAACCATGAAAAAATATTATTTATCCTATAAGTTTTCATCCTATAATTTAATGGGTCAATTATAATTTCACTGCTCGATTTGTAATTGAAAAATTATTCTACCATATCCAATTACCAAATTCAATGAAATACTACTATAATTTTATTGATATTATCTGTTCAAGTACAAAAATAAGTAGTAAACTAGATCTCATTTTAAAATAACAAGAAAAACCGAAATTGTAGGTCAAGTATTTTAACTACAACCCAGCGGATCATTATTTATTGATCTTAGAGGGTAAAACTTATAATTTTCTTTTACATATTACAAATGCAAAACTTATCATTCCTTAGACGCTCTTATTAAATGTAGATAAATCAGATTTCAAGAAGCAGTAGTTTAAAATAACTAATCTGGATTCCTCAAAAGAAAAAAAGAAAAAAAAAGAAAAAAAAAACCGAACGCTAAATCAGAGTAATTATGAAGATACCAGAAATGCAATGTTATTTATTCATTTCAGATGGAAAACCCAGTAGACAGTTTATGATAGGAAAACGTTGTGATAGGGTTTTTCTTAAAATATAAGTAAAGAAAATATTTCGATTTTCTTTGAGTTAATATTTCAAGTTTCGTTCACCTTTCAAAATCCACGTTAAACGCATAACCTGAATCCTGAAAAAGAGATTTACTATATCTGCTAATGTATCTTTTGCTAATGAAAAGAATTCCATCTCAAAATCTTCCGGAGAGATAGATTTTAAACGCAATTAAATTTATTTTTTTCATATCGAGAATTTTAATTTGTTCTTCATGGCGGTGAAGAAGTGAATGTATATTCCTACTTCCGCGCGTTTAAAACCTCCTCCAAAAATAAAGCGACAGAGTTCATATCAGATCATTCGCAAAATCTCTGGTAATTAAAGTTAAAAGTAAACAGCTTTTTTTTGTCATCATCGATGCGTTTATAGTCTTGTAGGGGCTGTATACAAGTGTAAACAGAAAAAAATCTTAAATTTGAATTTTAAAATCTGCTACTTGTTTATATACTCTTACATAAAGCGCTAAGAGTGTGTTAGCGTGTGATTTAGTATACATGATGGTTTTCCGATATAATCACGCATCTTTATTAATGAATTTTTCAAAGCTTCATTACGAATAAAACAGACAAATAACCAATCTAGCAAAGAAAACAAAGATGCGTTTGCGACTTACATGGTAACTACCTCTGCGCGGAAGGAGAATTTGAATATCAACAATTGTACACTGTAAGACGCCAACGTGGTGATTTTTTGCGCTAATTTTTTTCCAAGCAACTCTCTTTCCCATGGTCTTTTTAAGGTTTTAGTGAAACTGGTTGAATTCTGACCAGCATTTTGTGTTGTACGCAACTTCAATAGGGAAAATTTAGTTATGAGCCCCTTGTATATCTATCATCAATATACATGCTTGTCTGTATGTTGATTTATCTGTGAATCTTTCTATCTCTCTGTATATATCGATCTATCTAAACATATACACATAAAATATACAAATATATATGTATACAGGGTGAATCTAAACTCTTGGGCAAAACTTTATGGGGTGATAGGGCACATAATAAGGAATCAGAATCACATGGCAATATGGGGTCGGCAACGTCTTCTTCGTTTAGCTGTTAATAATCACTTCGGAAAAAGTGCTGAAACAACAGTGCACTTGCCGACCCTTGTTCGTTAGAAACTAATGTATTTTTCTCCGAAAACAGAAGACTAAAATGGATAGTTTAAAAAGTTTATTTTATTTCATGGACGAAATTTTCGGAGACGAGCCTATTGCTTGTGAAACTTGGTTAAGAAATTAGACGGACACTTTAATGCTTTTCCAAAAGTGATTATTACCGGTAAGTCAAAACTGCGCTTCACTCCAGATTGGAAAGTGATTACGATTCCTCATTGTGTGCCCTATCACCCCTTAAAGTTTTGCCCTAGAGTTTAGATTCACCCTGTATATAAATTAAACAGGCTTACAATAAAAGAATTATTTAAATATTGCAGAGGTGGACGAAATGGTACAAAGGCAAATATAGAGATAGACGAGACGCGAGACAAGAATGAGCCTTCTTCTTTGACATGACATGATTATGTCATGTCCGCAACATATGACGTGCATACGTCTCCGCATGAGACAATCCGCAAAAGTTTCGGGTCTATCATAAACGTACGTTCTGATTTGCCTTTCTGTGAGAAGTGCAGTGATGTTTTTTCAAAGGGTAGGACTTCACCCTCTTATTTCTAAACAGTGCGCTCATTTATTTACAGTAGAGTCTCGATAATTCGAGGAGGGAGGGACCGGACTTGTCTCGAGCTATCGAAAAGTCGAATGATCGAAATCCTGAAAGTTAATAAACAAATAAATGGAAATAAAACAATTTTTGTAATTGACTGCATATTTAAATGAAAATTGTACTTACATATTACATTACTGATGAGAACAGGTTAATTATATAGGAAAATAATAGTCGATTGTTTTTTGTATTATCACGTTGACCCGCTTTCGTACAGCAGTATCGCGCCATCTCCAAAGCAGCATCTGAACACTGCACAGAAATGTCTATGAGGGCATCTATAGAAAGAGTACACCCATTTTCTTTGGGAGGGGGATTTCTGAAGTGGCTTCTGGTTTGCGTCAGGTATTTGAATTTTGTGGTGCGAAATAATTCTTTGACGTGTTTTGTATGTGTTGGTTATTTTTTGGGAGCTAAATTGAGTTTTTTCCTAACTCGGATTTATAGAAGACGCGAACTATTGAGACTCGACTGTAATTTTAACAAGTTACTTTCTAAAAATTAAAACAGTTATTTTGTGATTCTGCGTGGGAATGGAAACCAACTCAGCCCTTTTGCTTCATTTTATCACCTAAATCGATTTATGTATTATATCTTATTAAACACTTAAAGAATGGCCTTAAAAGTAGAATTTACGTATTCACTAAAACAGCAGAAAACCAGACAGATGCTCGAACCACCAATCTAAGTACCGACTATATCTGGGGTTCCCAAAATTTTTACTATTTAGACACCTTAAAAGATTTTTTTCAATAGACACCCCCCCCCTAATTTTTTTAATACTTAACAAAATCATCATGCATTAAGCTGAAGGAGAGTTCAGTAACTAAAAAAAACTACATTTTACTAAACCACTTTCAATATTACAGAATTGTATGTAACTGTAGCACATGCAGTATGTCCGCTAAAGTCCGTTGTCGCTGTAATCATTTCTCAATTTTAAGAGCTGTAGTCATAAAAGTGTGGTCTAAGTATAGTAAGGTTGTCATGCGCTACGGAAAAAAAAAAACCGCTTACAACACCACCTGGTTGGCTAAATTTGGAGTTAGCGTTCTGATCTTAAAAATGGTTCGAGGTACGGGAAATAAGTGAATTACAAAGTTGTTCAGCTTCACCGATTTATTAACAAAAGACATCTTGATCACAATAATGTTAAAAATTGTAGCCGTAAAATGCAAGGCGTAAAACGTATTACTGATATTTTGCGAGAGTGTCATTAACCATATTGTACAACTTCCAGCAGAAATTGCAGAAAAGCGTCGGCTTTAGATATGTGAATTACACCGCAAATGAAAATTTGTATACTATTTATAGATAACAAAACGGATATTGTTATCGATCAATTATATTCCCTAAAAATTAAATAAAAAATTCAAAACAGAAAAATTATCATCGACCCCCAATAGACTCCTTTAAAAGTTTCATAATCCCCAAGTGGTCGACCTGGAACCCGTTGGGTATCACTGGACTATAAGTCTACTATAAGTTTGTACTTTTAGTTTGGACTATGGACTATAAGTTTACTTTTAACCCTTTGAGGCGCAATCCTTTCCCAATGCTGAATGCAGCTGGCTGTGCGGCACAGCCAGCTGCGTCAAAAAAGAATCTCTAGGTCTGTGGCACGCGATGAACGTTTCGATCGTCCGCCTTCTTGCTGGTAGTCAAGTCGAGCGATGGCAACGGCAGCCCTTTTTTCAGCATTGGGCAATCTATCCAGTTGTTCTCGCATTATTCCATTTTTCAGCAGATGCCAGTGCTGTTAAAAATAATCGCGTCAAATTTTTTTACGGGAAATGACGTACTAAAAAGTAAAGGATTCTCGTGGAGCAATGTCACCCGCAACTATTTTTATAGAAATTAAATCTATTCTTCGTGACTGGCAACAGTCAAAACGTCAGAGTTTGGTGTTAACAGAGCGGGAACACTGCGCGTTAAAGGGTTAATGATATAAAATAGGTAATGTATATTTATTCTCACATAAGAATAAGTTACCTGAAAATCAAAACAAAGAGTGATTACATGGAGTTTCTTCGAAAACATAACTGTATTGAGATGTGTGTTGCTTGTTTTCTATGCTAAAGAGTTCATTTCTTAAAAACTGGGAAAATTTTGCAACTAAGCTATAAAATGTTTAGCTTAAAATATGAATAGTTTATTTGAAATTCTGATGAAACTGTAAAAGCAAATGTTAGCTGTAAATTCATTTCAATTAGAAAATTGTTTATTTCATTTATATTAAATGATATAAAATATGTGACAACACGATCGCTTCAAAGTTTTAGAAACATTTTCTGAAATACATAAACAAATCAGCGCAGTGTGTATATTTGAAATAACAATAATTTCCCACTCGCAAGAAATAAGAAAATGATAAATGTTTTGATGGAAGTAAAATAGTATTGTATTGTAAATATTATTAAATAGGTACTAAGTAAATATAACTATTCTATATTTCGTATAAAAATAAATTAGATTGCTTATAATTTTAACATTTATTTATAAGAACCGTACAATTAACGTAACTGTTTTTATATTTTCATATGTAATCGGAAATATAACTCGTTTTTATTTTGCGTGATACTAATAAGATTGGTTTAAGAATACATGTAAGTATTTTCTTGGTAGTAAAATTCACATAATTTGAATGCAACTTTGGTAGGTATACCAGGATATAGATAAATAATTTAATTTTCGTAAAATGAAAGTTTAGTTTAAAAAGAAGCTATAGCGCCTAATGCATCACGAAAGTTAAAAATATAAATAAGCTAATGATATTTTTGAACGTATGTCTATATTTTTATATGAATATATATACATTTGAATATGCATAGTAATTGCTTTTCATGAAATATCCTTTGCACTGCTCAGACACTTTAGTGCACATTTTTAAGGCTTTGAAACGCCCAGGACTATGGATTGCATTATTAAATAATAGCCGAAAGAAAGAAATGATTTGTTTGATTTTAAATTTACTTCTAAATAATTCTATGCTTTAGTTTAATTACATTTTGTGTTTTCCAAATAACATCTCTTAAGACTTTAAAAACTATCATATTAGCGTTATTTGATACTGTAAACGTACGCTGGAAAGCAAAAAGTTTCCTACCCTATATGCTTTCCTTAAACAGCAAAAATGTTAAGCTTTTTTGCCTACATCTGAGTTTGAGAATACCTCTCTTCTGGTATTTAATTGAATCTGGATCAAGAATTTGGAGCCTAATCTGAGTGGATGCAACCCTCTCCTAAATGATTGAAGAGTTCCAACTGTCAATTTGTGATCTTAAGTTTCCTGTGTGAATCATTTGGCTAGAAAGAAGAGAATAACCTAAGGCAGAGTAAAGGGTAATAATATGGTGCCATAAATATACCCTAGTGTACAAAATTAAGGATACAAACATTAAAAAATGAGATTTTTCGACATAAAGTAAAGGATAAATGCATGGGAATGCGGTGTACTACTACAGTGGTAAAAAAAGTATTTGAATTGTGGTTTAACGTAAGCTTGCATGGAAATGCGAGCAACATTTGGCAAAATAGGATCTCTCATAACTTTATTTCTTCGTGTAATAAGAGGTGTGTTCATCTTGTATATCTGTACAAGCGTCCTATTGAGCATTCGCACTGTTGAAAGGCTGTTGATCAAGGATTGTGGCAGTAATTCCCATTCTTACAAAACTACTGATCTTAAAACCTGAAGGATGCTTACAGGCCTTGTCGACAGGCAATGGCTCTTCCAAGAGGATCACACAAGTGGCCCATAGGGCTGCAGTAATTCCCATATCGCTTGCCCCATGATATGGTGAATACCCCCATCTTCCAGATAATTGTCGGCATTTTTGTAACTTTAAATTCGGACACTGTATTATCTTTCCATTGCGTAGCATGAAACGAGTGTTATTGTGATCAGAAGCTCATATTAGTGCATCTCGGATGAAGCTGGTATTAACTAGGGATGGTTGCGAGACAAAAGAAAATCTGTCCTGTCAATTCTTGCACATTTGTATTGAATAGCACAATCTATTTCAATATTAAACAAACAGAAATTTTGATTTTATAAACTGTGTGGATTTTGCGTCTACACATTTCATTTCTTAGATCTGTGTAACACTTTTCAACACAAATACATGCGATATCTGCTTTTTCGTTTGTACTGTACCTAAATTTCTTCTGGGATGACTCAACACTTAACTCACGACATAATTGTTCCGGACTATCCAATTTTCAACGTGAACAGTAACTCTCCAACTAATTACAACATCATGACCAAAACTGAAAAACCTAGAAAGTTTTCTTTTTTTTTATTCGTTACGATTAATTTTTTTTTAAACGAATACACGCTGTCCTTTACATTTGGTGCGAAATCAGGATCTCCACCGACAAATAATAATTTATAACCGGTCCCCATTTTTCAAAATCAAACTTTTCAAAGTTAATTATTCGTTGAGAAATTATTCCTTTATTTGCCGTGTGCCGTATTCCGACATAAGAGACGAATATGTTTTTGTTCATTTGCACTAGGAATAGAAAATACTGGAAGAAAAAACAAAAAAGAAGGAAAGGAAATATTGCACAGGAGAGAGATGTTCAGACGCATATGCCTCTTTCTTTCTTTTCCTGTTCTTCTCTCTCTCTTTTTTTTAAATCATCCACATTTTTGTGCAAAAATTTGTTCTTTATTACTGATGCTTGATTAATTTTTTTTGTGGGGCTTTCTTTCTTTCTTTTTCCCCCCCTCGCAACGTATTTGAAAAGGCGGCAGTGAAATGAATTCCATTAGGAAAAATACAAACATTTTAGAACATTTTGTCCCCGGTTGTCGCCCACACTTAGAATTTAATTTGACTCAAGAATTGCTCAGGGGGTTAGGAATAGGCTTAATGCCGATTCTGCGTTAAGTGAAGTACTGGATGCCAGCTTTTATTATGCAGCGAGGTAAGTTTTATTAGAAAAGCTTCGGCACTCTCTTAGGAATCTTAGTCCGCGTTCTGTCTCTTTTGGGATTTTTTCAGGGAAAAAAAAATGTGAATAAGGCAGTGACAAGTATCAAAACGAAAATTTAAACAAATTATGCAATTATTTTTTGATGCAAATTGCTTTAAATAATTTGTTGTTTGTTTCGATAATGAGCGTTTTCTGACGCATTTGGAATCCTTTGAGTATTTAAAAGCAACCAATTTATATGTTTTGTGTGTGTGTGTAATTACTCTTTCAACTGAGCAGCTACTAAATACTAATTATAGCAAATTAAAATTTTATCTGCTATTTTTGTAGGTATTGGTGTACTTTAATAATAAAAAAAAGCGATAGAACGCGTAGTTGTACAATTATATTTTTTCTCTTTATTTTACATCCTTTTCGTCTTTGTTAGAGCATTATCTTTTAACAATTTCTTAACTTTTTTTTTTAAATTAGGGATTTAGCCAATGGATTTAGACGAAGGTTTTACGTCAGTGAAAATTTTGGTATCGTAAAAGTTCACTTTGTTTCTAATTTGTTCAACCTCAGTCGGACGGAGAACTTAAAATAGCTAAGACATACACCAAAACCCAGAAATTTAGGTGATACCACGATGTGATGTGTAGTGCTAACATTAAACTCGAATTTCAAAATTTTTGAGATTTGTTATATTTAACACGATTTCTGCAGTTATCCGTGATGAAATCGGAATCTGTTAGCAGATGCAGACCGATTGAGCATGAAATAGGAGCAACCCCCTCCATTCATAGGTATATATTGCTGTAGAGATGATTCATTGGATAAGTATGCTTAAGATAAATAAATAAACAAATAAGGATGAAAATATTTCTTTATGCTTTGGCTCTCGACTTTCAAACAGAATTAAAAATTTTTGACAAACTACATTATTTACTTCTTATACATAAATACGCAGGTAGACACACACAATTATGTACACTGTTACATTAATCAACCCTTTACATTATCGTGTTTCAGATCTGCAACGTACAAATTAACGCTGTATAAATTAATCATAGTGTATTAAAAAATATTTGAATGAATTTTTCCAGAAATGCGAGAACCTAAAATAATATTTTTTAAATAACCTGAAAGTTTTTATATTTCATTAATATCGTAACGTAAAATTGATTTTTGTCCTTCAACACTCGCACTATTGGTTATTGCAACATTTATAATGTTTTTCCGCAGGTCAACCTTACAAGAATGTTAATGATTATTTAAAAAATTCCCAACTTAAAAAGAAAACAAACTATTCAGAAACACTTTTGGTACACTACAGCTACATTTTCCAATACAGAAATGAAAATAATGGTTTTTTGAACTCCGCAACAAACACATTTTGGTCAGTAAAATTTATATGAATGACTAAACTGGAAAATAAAAACTTTCAGTGTGTTTATAATCTGTTTCTGCACATTGCAATAAAATGTTTTTTTTTTAATTTCAGTTGTTGAGATACAAACGGTTAATGATGGTAATCCATTTCCTCATTGCTATCGTTATCCAATTTGAAATTTCATTTTAAGTTTAATTAAGAATTACTTATTTTTTTAGTCATACGCACAACCAAAATACATTTTGACCCTTCAAACGGCTCTGACGTAAAATTCCTTTCATTCAGTTCCAGTTTTCCCTGCAATGTACCTACAATTTATATTATTAAAAACACACAGGTATCATAAAATATATTTTAATTTTAAAGCTCGTAATAACATTAATAGCTTTTATTTCTAATTACAAATCTTACCACCAAAATTTCTTTCATTTTTATTATTTTAAAGCTACAGAAAAAATTGACCGTGAAAACAACTTCTCATTATTTGCCCATTCCCAAGACATTCAGAGGGTTAAAACTCCAGGTTCAATAGTATTTCATGCTGCGAGAATATACTCAAATATTGTTCATTTATAACAGTGGTGTTACAATCTATCTTCATGGAAATGGCTTTTAAGAAACGATGATTGCTACAAAAGATTTGATAATTAGAGCAGTAAAAAACTCTTCTACCGACATTTTTTTTGTATATGTTTGCTTTAAAAAATACTTTTAAGAATAGCAACTCTTTATAATTTATGTGGTCTTACTCTCTTTCATGTAATTGTTGAGCGCGGTCTTGCAGTTTCGTGCTTTAATATGTTTGATACTATGGTAACAAAAGAGCAACTGTGAAGATTCCCTTCTTGTTCGAAGCATTCTTTATTTGTTGACTTTGAACGCTCCGCGCAGTCACTGTATGTGAGCTGGACAAGAAGGCGATCTCCATAAAATCAACTTCGGCAAACAACGTTGGAGACAGAAAGGGAACATAAGGCGGTGCATGTTTTCAAAGATAGAACGGAATAAGAGAATTAAAAGACAAGTTTACACAATGAGAAGAGTCATGACGAAAAGCTGGATTTTTATTCAAAATCGTTTTCACCCTCAAATCTACCTGTCATTAATTATGTACGAGGCATTCTGAAATAATCTTTAACCAAGTCCACTTAAATGGGTATGGCATTTAAACGCATTAGTCAAGCAGTCTTAATATTAATATTATCTTAATATATTTTTAATACATATTTTATTTTTAAATACAATTTTTGATATTTTAAATATTTTACCTTATTCTTTTCTTTGTTTTTATCTTTTATACACTATACAGTTTTTATTGGCTGCATTTAGTGTATTACATTGTGGGTTATAATATAGCAATATGTTAACATTATATTATTATTTCTTTACATTAGTTTAATATAACAGTTTTTTTTATAAGAGACATTGTACTATTATTAACATTTCTGTTTAGATTTTTTCTTTCACTATTATAATGCATTTTTAAAGTTATGTTGCTTTTTTTACAATAAGGAATATTTGTCCAATATGCCTCTTGTAGTAATTGTCTTTTTATGGGAATAGGCATTGAACTGCGTCATTCACTGCTATATGTTTATTTGTTCTTTTCAATCATATTTCTGTATCTGCCGAATTTGCTTCTTAGTTTTTTTCTTATGTATCTATCATCGATCTAATCAATCCATCTACATATATATACAATTGCTAAAACAAAGAACTAGAGAAAGACTTATATAGTAAAAAAAGAGTGAGTACATAAATGGATATGAAGATGCATGTACTCACTCTTTTTTTACTATATACCCTCTTCTTTCTTTTAAAATGTCCATGTAGCACCTTTGAAGTTCACGAATATTAATTTTTCTTCTTAATTAAAAGAGAGTGAAAGCATAAATTTGTGGGTCTGCGTGCATGTATCTTTCCAGGAAGGTAATGCCAAAGCTAAGTATTATAAATGGCATTAAGTAATTTTTTTTCTGAACTAGAATGAATATTAATTATTTTTAGAGTAGATATGTTGCAAGAAGCATGTAACGGTTTGGCTCGTTTCAAGTGAGGTGCAACTATTAGGAAGTGTTTATAGTTTTGAATCAAAACTATTTTTACCTAATTCACTAGATGAAATATTAAACAAGACTTTCATGCAAGTTGTGTCATCGTGCAGAAAAAAGAAAAAAAAAACGTTTCAATTTAAAAGGTATGAAAATAATAAATGCATGATACCACGAGGTAATATTTTAAAGCTTAATATATACGGTCATATTTTAAAGTTTAGAAAAAATATTCTTTTACAAAAAGAAAAAGAATTTCAGCGCGTTACATAATCGCTAAAGGTCAAACAAATCATAAACTTAAAAATTTAGAAACATAAAAAAGAAGCCCTTTAGAAATCCAGTTTTAAAACTTTGATAATGATGAGTCACGAAGTTACAATTTGATACATAACTTTTGCGATACAGCTTTGAAATCTCTAGTATAAATCAAAACTTTGTACTAAACGAATCGATATTTGGAGTTTCATAAAATGCAGAGATGAAACTTCAGAGCTCTATAGTGAAAAGTCGTTAACTTTTACCTAGTACCGTAAACTCGTTAGACTTTCATTATAAAGAGATTATTTTTTAGATACTTAAGGGTTAATTGTACAACATTTGGATAAAAATGATATTTTTTGCAGTTATAATAATCTGCACACTGGTGCACAGTAAAAATATACAAGTATTATGGATAAATTAAAATATTGTGAGCAATGCAATGTTTTATTCGCAAGCCTGTAGCTATACACTGATTTTGCCTTTACTTTTTTAGGCACGCCTTTACTAGTCTGTGGATCTTAAAAATACATTAAATGTGCCTACTTATAACAGTTTCTTTTATTAATGTAAAGTGAAATAAAACAGAATTCCGATTTCAATTTGTAGTAAAAAAAGCCAATACTTTAATGCTTTCGGCAGAATGCAGCTTATAAAGTCAACTGGGTTCTTTTGTGAATTTTCCGATGAATTTTAAACACCATCAAAGATTTTTATTTAGCTGGAGATTCATTTTTAGACAGCTAGAACAGAGTTTGAATACCAATTTCGTCTTGTGAATGAAAAATACTACTCATATAAATGTATTAATTTTTATAAATCTTGAATAAAATAGACATATTCACTCAATAGCTTTCTCACTGACAAACCATCACTACGAAGTACTTTAAAATATTATGAAAAAATGATAAGAACGCTGATTACACTGACTCAAAAATGATAAACTGCAAATGAAAAATCTAAATATACCGTAACAATAAAAATAGGTATTTATAGATATTATTAGTAAATTATTTTATTAAATGTAGAAAAGTGTATGTTTTTTGTTAATGGCATTGGTATGGGTAGTGGCTAATGATAAATCTCTTTCTTCTTTCCATCACCATACCGCTAGATAATGAAAAACATTTCAAGGAATCAGGGACGTAGCCAGAGGTTGGACCACAGGCCCCTCATTTTAATTTTTATTGAATATTTCAATTTTATTGATTGGATCTCAAGACACGTTCCATGAGAAATTCTAACTTTTTCATATTTTGCGTCCTTCCCGAAATTTATTTATGACTGCGGGGAAGCAATACTTTGTAGTACAGAAAGAAAATATATTTGCCATTAAGTCATTGCAAACATGAGAATAAACAGGTTCAAAGTAGTTTCATGTTTTTTTTTTTGTTAGTTTAATATAACTTTTATAATTCTGTCTGGTACAAAAAAATGAAGTATGATCTCCTCAAACCTTACAAAATTGTTATATAAGTTTAAAATTTACATAAGTTATCTGGGAAAAACTCTTAATTAAAAAAAGAGTAAAGGAACACAAAATGAACTATTCCAAGACAACAAAGCAGAAATACGCAATGAAAAGGGGAAAAAGCATATTTTATGCACATTACATAGAAAAATTCAAACTTTTCAAATATATAACTGCATATGCAAACTGCACTTGCATTTAATCTGTGTACAATTCTTTAGAATTGTTGCCTTTTTAAAAGGTTTTAGATCACACAAAAGGATTAATGTCGACATAAAAAAACACTCTATATTCGAGTTCCTTAGTTCGCTTAAAGCAGATACTGGTAGGTGTTACATTTTGCCAGATTGATAGGTAACATATATAAATTCAGGGAAACCAAGATCGTAGCATTAGTTTTTATATCATGTGTTAAATTCGTGATCTAAAATCACGTTTCAGCGTGATGTATGCTGCCTTTATTCTTGTGAAAGACCAACTTCAACCCTAAAGCTCAGTGAAAGGTTAAAATTTTGAACATAGTGGGAAAGAAAACCGCACACATTTCATGCAATATTTCAGTTACTGAATGCATGACTCCTTTTTTTCATATATATATATATATATATATTATATATATACATTAATTAATATTAAATCCGAAAAGAAATACAACGTGGAATGTTTTTATTACTACAAGAAATCACAAAGTTACGAAAAATGCTGATATTTGTTTGAAGAGAAAGATATGCTAATACAAAAAGAAATTAAACTTATAAATAAAATCATCCAGGCTTAAATCTTATTATTTTTGTTTCGTACTTATTGCTAAATATAAATATTGTTTTGCAAAAAAAAAGTGAACTAAAAATTAGAGAATGCGGTACAGAAAAGTGTTTCAAAACATGAAAGAAAAGTGTTTCAAAACATGAAATCAAGCTCTGTGTTTAGTTTTTATATGAAAAAAATACAACATTATTATTGTAGTTTCAATACAGACTTTCATGTTTTTTTTTTACTGTATGTTAATCTTTTTTGAAAATGCTTCATAAAAGCATCATCAAAACAAACTCCATGATTTAATGCATTGATTTTATAGGAAAACTCTTACCGATACATTATTTTATGATGTGATACATAAAAGTTATACAAACTGTATAACGAATATAAAAAGGTCGCTCAAGATACAGCAATTTCAACGTAGAATTTTTTTAAACATCATAAAAAAATGTACGCATTTAGTTTATTCATTAAATAAATAGTGTTAAAAAACGAAACAGATGAAGTTTTACTAAAATCGTTTGATAATGCTGCAACTTTCAGAGGCTGCATTGCAAGCTTAACTAAGAAGAAAAAAATCCATTATGAACTTAAATGTTTGAATCTGAGTTAAAAATAAGCGTTTATAAATTTTTGCTCAGTGCCTTTATAATGAAGACATGTCATGCAAATAATTTATTTTTAAAGAGCACAGCGATATTCTCAGCCATGAAATTTTCCGTCTTATGAATCAGCTCTTGCTTATCGCTGTTTAAAAAAATTAGCACCGTTATGATTCATAGTATAACACTATATCAGATGTTAATAATAATAACAACGAAATCCACTAAATATTCGTTGTGTTGTGTTATGTTAAGGCAAATCCGCACAAGGACTATTTGCCTAATGGACGCCTAGGGCTATAGTGATTTTAAAGATCCTAGCTGCCCTAACTCTTAGTATAATACCCTATTTATATTCAACCATTCCTACCTCTCCTCTCGCAGCTGCTTTTTTCCAGGAAATACTTTTGCGGCAGCTCCAAAAGCAGTGAGGGTTTTACATTCTGCTGTACTTGACTTCTCCTGCTATACTTTGCTACTGTATTTCCCTCCTCACTGCCTTCAAAATCCCTTCAGGAGGGAGTGCGTGAGTAAGGAAGGTCAGCAAGAAAGGTTATGGCATGAGCAGGATGAGTGAGGTGTTTAATTTCTCTTGATCATTACCGCGGTAAAGGGCTGAGTGTCAACGAAGCATAAGTATGATGCAAAAATTTGTTATTTACAATAATATCCGCTTTGAAGAGAAAGAAATATTTTCCCATATACACATAAATGTGTAAACAAAACGGCATGCATGCCTGTTTCAAGCACGAATTTGCAATATTAAATTACGGAAGAAATTTTTTATAGGAATAGACGCGTGCTATCTTTCTACCTTACATACCTCGAACTGTCTAGTTAGAAAGAAGGACTCATCATTCATAGCACTGCTCTGGTAAGATGATAAAGAATGACGACGTAATATCGTGAGATCCACCTTCGCACTCTTGACCCCAGGAACATCCCAACCCAGGTGGTCTCACCTTGTTCTCCCATCAACAAATACAACCGCCTCCCTATTTCACAGCCCCCCTCAACGTTATCTGATACCCCCACAGTATTTACTATTCGCCCAAAGTACTTTGTCTTCCCGTTAAAAAAAAAAATAAGAATTCAACTCATTTCAACGTATTATTTTATAATGGTCGCTGTTTAAGCAAAGAATGAAATACGTTTTGCTGTTCTGCTTTGTGTGTTTAGTTTAAATAATCTTGCAAGGTGTACTTTGAAATAAGCTTCAGAAATTCTAATAAAAATAAAACAATTCCGCGCATTTTCAATTTGTGAGTGTTGAGCAGGATTTGTTTGAATGTAAGCAATGTGACAAAAACATTTTTTATTTTTTGTTAATCATTTAAAATGTGATATCATTATATATACAAATATCTAAAGAATATGCAACAAGATGAAAGTTTTTTTTAAATCTTTAGAAAGATCCCCCATAATTGTGGAGATACTAGTTCTTTGCTAAGCTACTTTGTTAAAACACTGCTACTTTTTAATATATTCAGTTAGCTGTAGGTTGTACCTGTTGTTAGTGATTGCAAATACACTTTGTTTTCCTTTCGCACTATTTTTTCCGACGTTTGGAGTGTTAGCATATGATTGCCTGATACTGATTTGATGATTATACATTGTACCAATGAAATATTTAAATAGTATTTTTTACATTTGACGTATATGCATACGTGTGCATGGTTTAAATACATACTGATTTAAGACTTTATTCCTTAAATATTGATCATAGACACATACGATAAATTACAAAGCTGCGCAAGGAAAGGTACAGGATTTTATGGTAACAATAAAATTTTTCTGTTGATTAAATCGAAATAAATACAAAATTTAAATTTCTTTTGGTACATAAAATTAATTCCCTATTAGAAAAATGTGCTTCATATATTATTAGGAGATGCACTAAATTTCAGCCTCTATATATAAAAATGCTAAAAAATATGTTTGAACAAAGTTTGTAAGGAGCTGTACAATATCAGTAACAAAAGTATTATGTACGTATTTATGCAATCATTGTTTTTCCTCGCACTTTTTGTGTACAGACCCTGAAACGCGATCTCCCGATGTAATTTTATCGCTTCGAGAGCCTTTGGAAAGTAGTTTAAGTCAAAGTATAATTATTTTCCTGTCTCTGGATCTTTTTATGGTGAAAGTAGAAAGAGATTCTGTAAGAAAAAGAATTTTCCGGTCGTGAAATCCATCGGTTCTTGTTGAAAGATTACTTACATTGTTAACACTTGTATTATTGAAGAAAATTAACTTTTCAAGTAGAGCTCGGACAAAATATGTTTTGTACATAAATTTATCTACAGCTCATTATTTTGTATTTATTTCATACTGTAAATTATTTCTTGTTTGAAGATTTGTTCAAAGAGACTCCCGTTTAAGGAGTTGAACTTGTTGCGAACTCTTTATTTGCATGTCACATGCATTTGAAGGAGGTTTCGTTTATTCCAAGACCATATTAGAAATCTATGCATTTTTTTTTTTTGTGTATGTGCGTTAAGTAAAAAGTTCCTTTTTAATTTTGCCACTCCTGCTTTTGCCCATTTTTAATGCTTCTGAAAGCATTTGAAAAATTATTATTTGAAAAATGAAATAGTTCAGCCATTTTACATCAAACAGCATATTTAAGTTTTATTTCTTAATTTGTTAGCCTTTATAACTGAAGAATTAGGTTTTGCAGAAGATTTTTATCGCTTTTAATTTTCCTTTATCCCCTGGTCCTTTGTTAATTTTTTAAGTGAATTCCAAATTTTGTAAAAGCAGCATTACTTTTTCTAAGATGATAGTATTTCCTGTTTAGTTTTATTCGGAATAGAAATAAACACATGTATTTTGAATTATTTATTCCATATAACATTTAAAAGAATGCCACAGTTTTTGTACTGGCGATTTGCTAGATTGATTTCGTTCTTATTATCTGTGTAGATCATCTTACTCAATGTCGAGAATTTCCGATCAAGTTATGTAGTATTTAATTTTGGTCCCGTTGATTCTTTTAAGCAACCATCTCTTTTCTTATTAATTTCTCACGATGGAAGTCACGAACCAAAATTGATCCACCCGCAGGTGGTCTTACCTATCCCCCACTTTTCTACAAAAAATCTTTCCGGAGATCATGAACTATAAAATCGTGTACACTAAAATGTCAGTTTTATAAGGTGATGAATCAGGGCTGAATTTGATTTTCTGCTTATTTCTCTGTAAAGATACACACGCACTTTTTATATCTACGCTGTCAGTCATCGTTGGTCATACGTTCGCGCAACATCAGATATAAAAGGCTTCAGAGTAAGCTAAAAGCCACGTTTCAATTTTTTATTAATAGAAAACAAATGCGTTTATAATTGTGGAATTTTTTTATTACATTCCTTTTATTTTTAAATTTCCTACCGAATTAAGTCTTTTGCGAAATAAGAGGAAAGATTTGTACCTAATCAGTTTATTGGAACAATTAATCTTCACTAAGAAAATCTTTGCGCACTATACTATACGAAGTGCTTCTCGTTTATAAAAATGATTCAGGTCAGTCGCGTTAAACTTGATCATTTTGGATTTAGTATTTTTTCTATTAATTTGAGTACTGAATTAAACTTTCTATGAATTAATACAGACGTTTATTGTCTTTTATACACAGTGATCGCAAAATCATTTCGAGTATTTATACTTAAAAGTTTTCGTTAATATCACAAATATCAATGTACTAAAAGTTGACGAAATTATGGCTTTAAAATATTTACGTTTATAACCAGTGTTTAGAGTAGCATGCTTTAAGAAGTTTACTAATGAGTGTAAAGGCAACGTTGAGTCACCTGGGCAGTCACTGACTGCCCAGCTGAACGAAGAGGGTAGTGTCTCCTCAACGACGTTCAGCGAACGTTGCTACGTATGGGCCTCCGCAGCAGACGCCTGGTTAATGCAAATATGCTGATTACAACGGCGACGAAGGCTGGAATTTGCACGCCAGTACAGCAACTGGACGTTTACTGAGTGGCGACAGGTGGATTCTTCCAATGAATCACGTTTTACGTTCCATAGGACAGATGGACGTTGGTGTATACGGCACGAAACGTCTGAAAGCAAACACCCTGCAACAATTGAATCGGTGAGTGGAGAAACCACTTCAGTCACAAAAATGCGAAAAAGCGTTTTCGATGAAAATAAGCTTAGAAAGGCAAGATGCGTGTTGAGGGCAAGAACGACATTAGTCTGTTGAGTAGTTTCGTAGATACGGGGCTTCTTTTTCGAACGATGGGCGACAATGATCAATGGTCGACACACGACAATGAATCAATGGTCGAGAATGATCTATTTTAACACTATTGTTGGCCACCTGACCTGCCCTAAGGGTGGTTTTCTAAAAAATAGTTATTCCAGCTTCAATGTTAGATTTTCATCTCCATAATTTTCTGCAAGCAAAGCACTTTTTTTCTCCTAAATTCATGTTCTTGACTTTTGTATACCATAAATATGGTTAGACAATAAATGGTGATCTGATTTGTTGATTTGATTTGAATGATTACCTTTTTCCAAGTTTTCAGCTGACTAAAAACCAGTTGAGAGCAGAAACAGCATAAGTCCGAATCAAATTTTATATTTTCCTGAGCCTAATTGATGTCGAAATTAGGTAATATTTGCATGACAGAAACATAAATGCATGTTATGACACAGGGGAAAAACAGTTTAAATATTTGAAAATTTGGAGGAATTATGAAGTTTTTTTTTCTCTCCTGAAAAATTTCCTTTTTGTGACTGAGGTTGTATCTGCACTCACCGATTCAATTGCTGGCAGGATCCTTGCTTGAGGAGGGAGAATTATGGTCGGGGAATGTTTTCGTGGCATTCTCTGGATTCACTCATCATTGTGGAAGCACGATGGATTAACACAAGTATGTATCTATCCTTTCAGACCACGTTCATCCCTACAAGCGAATCGTTTTTCCTCAGGATCATGGTATTTAAGAGGATCATGGCATTTGGCAAGACAATACGAGGTGTCATACGACTCTAAGTGTACGTGCGGGGTTCGAAAAGCACCAGAATGTGTTTACAATACTCCCTTAGCCAGCAAACTCCCCGGACTTAAACTCAATCGAGAATCTTTGGGACTACCTCGATCGGGTTGTCGCGGCATGGATCCTCAACCGCGTAACCTAGCGCAGCTGGCCACGGCACTAGAGTCGGCAATGCTCAGCATCCCAGTGAACACCTTCAAGAACCTAATTGACTCTCTTTCTGCATGTCTCGCAGCGGTCCGCTCTGCGAAAGGTAGTTATTCTGCCTCTTGGCAGGTGGCCCCACTAATGTGACTGGACTGTGTACAGAATCCAGATTCAAAGAACAATTATAGAACTCGCAAAGAATTATCTGTACTCGCATATACTAAGTTTCTTCTTAGCCTAGTTTGGACATTCCAACACTACCTTAAAAAGTGTCATTTATTATTATTATTATTATTGTAATTATTATTTGCAATGACTTCATTATTATAACATTTCAATTTACATATATACATTCGTTTTTCATGAGTGGGTAATTCCTATGCTTAGAGAATTAATTTAGTAACCTGCTTATTTTCTAAACTTTTAGTATTCATTCGACTTGTATCGCAATGCGACTTTGTACATATCTATACGTGATCGAATCTATGCCACATATGACACTGTCTCCATAGGGTACCAGTATAAGAAACATTGCTCTATTCTAAAATTGAAACACTTTTGAAAACGTTATTCACCTTCTTCCACTTTGAGTGTCAAAACTCACTGACACATAATAATAAAAATCTTATAAACTGCTTAAAAAAATATTTAGAATTTTTATTATTAACAGAGTATTAGAGTAAAACTATAGTTCATGATACACAGATTCACGTTTTTTCAACACTAGAAGAGGCACCCGAGGTATTCGTTCACAAGCTTAATTTTAAAAACATTAGCCGATTTTTATACACGTGTGCGAGCGTTGTCTATGTATTATGTTTTAGAAAATTGTCTCTGCGAAATTTTTCAATTTTTGGGATGCATGTAATTTTTAAACCTTGTCCTGTTAAGTTTTGAAACAGAAATTTTCATAAGATTTAAGTTTTGCCGCCTGGTAGTACGGATGTAATATTTCAGTGTCTTCTAGTAAAACTATCATAAATAAAGAATAAATTGTAAAATTAGCATCTGTTTGTTCTTTTGATATGCAGTTTAACAACGTATGCTTTGTTACAATATAAAACTTTTGTTTACTGTTATACGATATTAACGGTACAAATATATTCAAATTTTCAATTTATAAAATAACAAATTCACAATTTTTGTTTGTTAATGTGGGTAAACATCCATTAAAATCATAAGAAAGGTTAGGCATTTCATTTTTCGCCAACTGCTTTTATAAACCTTATTTTCACATACCTTTTATATAACTTAAATCGTACATGCTATAAAAAGATATATTTTTCTTTTATTTTTACTATTCTTTTTACAAGCAGCTTACTTCAATTCGATTTGAATTCTAGGCTCACCTTCGATGTAATCTGCCTATTTTCGTCTGTAAAAGAATATTAATTATCTTTCCAAATGCCTTAAATTACAATAAAAGCAATTTAGAGATACTTTATGAAATGTATTAAGCTATTTTCTCTTTGTAGCGACTCAATCACCCCCATTTATTTAGCTACCCAAATCTTTTTTAATGATTCGTGTATTATCAGCATTAGGAAGATAGCATGGAGTCGGCTTAAGAGAAAATTAAAAGTCTCGAATTAAAAAAACCAACGCACCGGAGTTAAAGTCAACAGCTGAAAAGTTTTACAAGATAATATCTCGTTTTCGGAAGAATTTTAATTAAAGAATTTTTTTTTTTTGTCAAGACTCCATTAAGTTTCGAAATTGCGGTAAAGTTATCGAGACGGAGAACTTTTTTCTCTAATTTTTTATTTTTTATTTAATAAAAAGACCCCCATCTTTCAAAGTGTGTGTAAAAGATACTTTTAATTTGGCATTTTTGATTAAATGACGTCTTAAGAATTTGAAGCAATTAAGATTTTGATGACACTTAAAGCAAGTTACGGTTCTTAAATAAGAAAATATGAGCTAGTATAGAGAAGACGAAAAAAAATATATACATGGTTTGATAATTAAAATTTCGACAGATTTCTTATTTTATTTTATCTTATTTTATTTTATTTTTCAGTGTGCAGTTAAAGTGGAATCGATGCAGATAAAATTTGTTGGTACTCAAGAGTGAAGAATCTCGAACACTGCACAAAGATTGAAGAAATCTAATTTAAAATTGAAGAATGTGTGCATATTTTATTAATATTTTATCATGTAAAATTTCCACAAGTAATATTATTAAATGATATTTATTATTATAATTACCATAATAAAGCAAGTTATTTTTAATTATAATAAAAAATCAGTAAAATATGTTGCGGCTAAAACGGCTTTTATAATGAAAAGTAAGCACCATTTCATGCTTCTTATTTAAAGAATTTAAGTCATTAAATTGCAAAAAATTAAACAACGTTCATTAAAAAAAGTGTGCAGTAAAAAATGCAGTCTTAAAACAACTTTACAATCAGCAGTTTTTTTTATCGGTGTTTTGTTAATTTATTTTTTCTTTTATATACATTAAAGCGTGTTTAAAATTTTTACAATTTTATATACACTAGATACTTGATGATCTGGCGGTTGGCTGGTCCGGCACGTTTAGTAATCAGCGCTCTTGGGAAACACATATCACAATAGAGAGTTTTTGCATAGCGGTTTCACTTGCGCTAATACTAACGTTAAATGCTATTGGACAGTACAGCGCATGCGCACGAATAAATTCCGAAACCTGATTGGTCAAAGTACTCCGAATAGCTGATGGCGTTAGCGTTAACGTAGGGAGAAATCCTAAGCAAAAACTCCCTACTATCTTCCGATCCGCCGAACACCGCGGACAAGCTTGCAGGCTCTTGTGCTTCCCTCCCTCATTCATCTTTGTTTTCTAGTTTACCTAATGCATTTTGCGCAATGCAAATTTTGTGTAATAATGTATTCCCTAGTGTACAACATTGTGACCAAACGAAAGCATGTGACTTTTAAATTTGTCACAAAAACAAGAGACCTTGAGAATACAGAATTTTTCGATTATTCGGCTGTTCTTTTTTCTCCATGTATGTCGGATTACCAAGATTGTACTGTAGTATCCTATTATAAGGGCAGCCTTATTGTGCAACAAACACTTCCTGAAAAGATGCCGAATTCGTTGGTTCTATTTAAATTATGCAAGAAAGGAGAGTGTTAGACAGCTTTTGGTAATAATAAAATTTTTATTTTATTTTATATAGTATAGTTGAATTAAAAAAAATAGAGCAAACAGAGCAGTTATCTCCTTGAAGCTTTCTTTGTTGAGCAAGATCTTGTGCAAATCCCAAAATTGCACTATTCAAAATAAAATGCAACTCATAATTGTCAATTTAAGTTCAGGTTTTTTTAAATATAGTTTTAGATCAGCGTAATTTTTAAATCTCCTTAACAATTCAACACTTCTGTTTGGAGCATTTATTAACTAGTACGTAGAGACATCACTTACGTCCATGTATAACTACAATAAGCTGCACAAGTTTTGAGACGATATATGCTTACTGTCCTAATTTTCTCTGCAAATAAAATTTCTCAATGATGCAAATTAGTAATTTGCAGCCTTCAATATAAAATAACCCAGGTTTAAAGTTAAGGCAAAAATAGGAAATTGGATTTTTCAAATTAGTAGGCAGGCAAAGTAAGAATCTGAACTGCACTTTAATGTGACGGTTTTATTTTTTATTTCTTTTGAAAGTTTTTGAAGGTGCACATTATACATAAAATATTAATTGTTTCATCCGTACACAGAAAGGAGAAAAGTTTAAGAAAATTACAGTTTAGGCTTGCTAAAAAATAGGTTTAAATGAGTACATATTGCAACATAAACGGACTGCTGGATTCGTCAAGCTCTTTTAGTTGATGGGTTTTTGTGATATCACTATCATCATAATAAAGCAAACAAACCACGATGATTCAGAGCCTCCTGAATGTTCTTCCCTCGGAGTCTGTTTTTGACACATGTAGCCGGTCTCTCACTCTGATAACAAGAAACGCGGGTTCCGCTGCGTCCATCCATCTCAGTTTCGGTCTTCGTCTTTTTCTGCATGCTAATGGTAAATAAAGAAGGAAATTTTTAGTATGGAATCATCATCAGTTTTAATTATAAGAGCCTCCCATTTCATGCGGTTAATCCTGATAAATTTTATGATGTCTGGCTCATTACAGACTTTATACAGCACAGACTTATGTCTTCTTCTCCAAAAGTTTATTTCTTTCCCACCAAGTATCCCCTTCAGAATTTTCCGTTCAAAAATGGCTATTTTGTTATGATATTAATGAGTAAATTCCCTCTCGATTCCATGTAATTGATTAATTTATCCGAATTTGTATGTTTTCTACGTCTAATTTGCAAATGAATGAATTTAAAAATAACAAATCTGAAGAAAATTGCACTAAACAGTTAATTATTGCATGCGAAAGAAATTTACACAAGTTAAACGTTTAAAAATGATTCACTCACACACACACAAAAAGCAATTTTGGTGGAAATGATCCATTTTTGGAAAAAAAAAGTACATCACTGTTTTATGAGGTAAAATATCATAGAAACATAACGAAAATGAGTTCTAATAAGGACTGTGCCCAAATCCTAACTTAAATGCATCGACTTTCCATGATGCAAATTCAGTTGTGGTACACCGAAATGGGAAGCGAAGACCAGACACGGAGTAAGCCTTGTTCTAGCTCATCTAAGAACCTTGGAGGAGAGCTTAAAGCAGCCACTTGTCTGCAAAGATAGTTGCAAGGATGTTCTATTGGATTCAGGTCTGAAAATCGAGCTAGCCATTCCATTCGCTCCAAACCATGACCCCCAAGATAGTCCTCAACAACCACAAGTCGGTGAGGTTGTGCATTATTATCCATCAGAATGAAATAATTGCTAATAGTACCGGCATATAGGCATACATATGGATCAAGGATTTCATCCCGATATCTCACACCAGTCAGAGTTCCTCCATGCAACACATGCAGGTCAGTGTGCCCACTGAGTGAGACGCCGGCCGCGTATTTCACAAGTGCACCGCTATATAAAGATGGGAAGAAAAAGAGCCTTCCTATTGGCTATTTCGCGATTGTTTCCATTACGTCAGACATCGTAAGGTTCGGGTGTTCTGCTAGTAAACATACGCTATTAAAGAAATAATTATATGAGACAACGAATTCCGATTCCTTCATTTATGACAAGGTGCAAATATATATATAAAAAAAATACTATAGATTAAACAGATCAAGAATTTGAAGCTGAAAGAAAATCTGAATTTTAAGAAAGGGGCAATACTTGCTTAGCTATTTTTTTTTTTTTTTAGTACTCCTGTTAGCTAAATATTTCGAGTTGCTGGCGCCATCTACTGGATATGGAAATCAACATTTTTTATTGTGCGAATTTAACCATCTAACAGCCATGTAGAACTAAAAGTTATTTTAAATATTACATAGAGATTAAATTTCATTTTATGTAACTTTCCTTAAGCATTAACTTACAAAAATAAAGAATTTTGCATTCGAACATTAAATTTCTAATGCATATTGATTGTACACCAGAGATTGTAATTCATATGTTAAATTTTTCTCAGAGAAAAAATATAACCTTAGAAATTAAGTTTTAAAATTGGCAATATTCAAGACAAAATTTTTATTTTGTAAATTCTTGTTGTGTGCACCAAACGAAAATTTTAAAGTGTAAAATCTATGTTTAATGCAAATTAAATTTATATTTTGTAACTGTAGGTTCCAATTAATATACTAAAACTATAGAGAATTATTGAATTGATGTGCATATTTTTTCAGTGATTATTAAAAGTAATTTAAAATTGACAAGAGTAACCTGTTTAAAAAAACTCAAAAGAGATTGTATATTTGTAACACTTTATCCCCTCCCCATTCCAGTCTAAATGAACAATCAGCCCTGTACAGTTTAAGAGGCAGTATAATGATTTTTTTCCAAGGAAATTTAAAAATTGTAGAAAAATATAGAGAAAACTATTACAGCACTTTCTTAAAAAAAATGTGAGGCATATAGCAAAAAATTACTTATATATTATGCTTTAAAGTGAAGACAAGAGTGTTGCATTATAAATATGGAAGAACGTTAATTAACTTAAAATTTTAAATGAATAATATCAATAAAATAAGGAAACTAATTGCATGTGTGTGCAAGTAAATATTTGGTTGAAGTGGTAAATTTAGAGGGTAGAAGAATTTACATATAAGCTTTATGTATTTTTGCTCCGTTGAAGATTAAAACTGAAAGTACAATTTCTGAAATTTGTTGTTCTATTTTTATAAGTCCAGCAAAATCATATTAAAAGTAAGAATTTCCTGCACTTCTCACCGGAAAAAACTGCAGGTAAGTTTTTTTTTTTTTAAATATTATTATTATAATTTTAAATCAGTTCAGATTTTCGATTTAAATGAAATATTTTTTTTTCAATTAACCTTTTATTGGGGATTGGGGTTCATTAATCCAAAATCTCAACTGAAAATCTGAACTGCAAAATTCTTTATTTTTGTAAATTCAAATTCATACTTAAGAAAAGTTACATAAAATGAAATTTAATCTCTATGTAATATTTAAAATAACTTTTATTTCTACATGGCTGTTAGATGGTTTAAATTCGCACAATAAAAAATGTTGATTTCCATATCCAGTACGAAGCAACTCGAAATATTTAGCAAACAGGAGTACTAAAAAAAAAAAAAAAAAAATAGCTAAGCAAGTATTGCCCCTTCCTTAAAATTCAGATTTTCTTTCAGCTTCAAATTCTTGATCTGTTTAATCTATAGTATATATATATATATATATATATATATATATATATATATTTCTACCTGTCATAAATGAAGGAATCGGAATTCGTTGTCTCATATAATTATTTCTTTAATGGCGTATATTTACTAGCACAACACCCGAACCTCGCGATGTATGACGTAATGGAAACAATCGCGAAATAGCCAATAGGAAGGCTCTTTTTCTTCCCATCTTTATATAGCGGTGCACTTGTGAAATACGCATCCCGGCCAAAACCAAGATTCCACCAACTCTGTAAGTATGTCTTTCAACAGTGTTATCTTGGTGTCTGGTACGTTGTTCTCTCCAGATCAGCAGATGGTCTTAATCTCTCTCCAGTGTGAATATGAGATCGTCTCTCATGAGTACAGAAGCCCATCGTTTTCTGGTCCTGGAAGCAGGTTCTCTTGCCCAACACAAGAGGGCCCTTCTCTGCCGTCCTTTGAGGGGGGAGTGACACACAACTGGTCGCCTTGCATACAAACCTGAATTGTGAAGACGTCTTCGCACCGTACTAGCGATGATTCTTCTCCCTGATGCTACAAAGTGGTATGCAGCGAGCAGCGGCATGGTAGTGTTTTTCACTCTTCGGCCCGAAAGAGTTAGAAAACGGTCTTTTGCAGATGTTTTAGCTGTTGGTCAACCTGCAACGTGTCTTCTGGACTCAGAATCTTTGGATTGATATTGATTTCAGAGTCTTGGACTACACTGCGAAACACATTCAGATGCCTAGCAGAATCTGCATCAGACATTCCCATTCCTATCCAACTGCCCATCTGCCACACTACCGATTGGGTCAAACAGCTTCTCCAAAAAATTGATGTACACTACTGCTTTTGTCAACGAACAGTTGTAACAGTTTATTTTTTGTGGTAAACTGTCAAGAACAGCTGTAAATTAAATTAAGTTACACACTTAACTACGAAAGCCTGATATTTGCATATTTTTCTCTCACTCATACATACCTGTTATTTTCTATTTTTGTATGAATTTTTTAAAAGTTCATTATTATCATTTATATAAACTATTCAATTTACTGTTACTGCCACTTTTTTTATGGTGACCTTCGAGAACGTGTTGTACCTTAACTTTTGGAGGCCAGAGTATATTATTTAAGGTACATTTATGGAAGTTATCATTAATTTATAGAAGTTATAATTGGTCATTTGTGTAAAATTGCCAAATTTTCGTCACATAAACGCATGAAACTAAATAAAATTTACATTTTTACTATGCTAAAGTATTTCAAGAACTTCCTTCCAAAGATTTTTCATAACGTATAAAAATATTTCAAGAACGTCATCTTTTAACTGATATTACAACAGATGATGGGAGAAGCTGTGTGATTTGACTTTTTTTGTTCTGGAATTTTTTCGTGTCAAAGAATGTTAAGATGATGGATTTAGTAATCTATCATGATAGATTGTTTTAATACAAAGCGCTATGAAATATCTGAACATTTTAAGCGCGTAAAGTTTGATAATAATATGAATATTTTATACACAGCAAACTTGTAAATATTTTGATTGTAAATCCTTTTTCCATTTATTGAAATTTTGTTTCTTGTCAAAACAGAAATTTATATATTTTGAATGAATTTGTAAAAGAAGGAGTTTTTAAGAATCCACTAATCCTATTGACTGAATTTTGTAAAAGATGGAATTTTTAAAAACCCACTAATCAGTTGTCAGAGTTTTTTTTATATAATAATAAAATGTAGATATTTCATGAGTATAAAATTATAAATTTAAGATAGAAGTTTCCTCCATTGTCTGGATGCTTGGAAGCTCGTTGAACAAGAAAAATAAATCGAATCAAATGAATTGGTTACTAAACGTTTTCCAACATATCTATTTGTATGCATACTGTTGAAGAACGAATTGCTGACTTTTACATTTCCATCGTCACAGGTGAGGGCAGTTGATAAAAAATCAGTATTTCATCTCTGCTTGTCAGAAATTGTTTCTTAGAATTGATTTTTGCCCAAGGAAATGATAGAAGAGATTGGCCCAAGGAAATGATTTCGCTCGTGATTGCGTCATGTCATGCGCTTATTGCATCAGACGCTTTCTACTGCTATAAATAAACATGGCTGTCTTGTTTGTAAGTAGTTCGTTATTGGATTTTGCGTACATAGTGCTGTTGCATTATTGTTGTAATGGGTAAAAATCCTTCACGTATTGTTGAAAAACGGGCAAAAATAGTGGCCTTGCTTGAAGTTGGCTTACCTGAACGTGAAATAAGTTTGAAGTTAAATGCCAGCAAGACAGGTGAGTATCAGTAAATTCAAGATCATTCAAGATCAGACATCAATGTATCAGTAAATTCAAAATTTCGGGAAATCATACGTATCTTAAGAGAAGCAGTCGCCAAAGAAAAACTTATGTAAGTGATGATCGTGTGATAAGAAGGATGGTCACTCGATCTGCAACAACCTCCTGCAATAAAAATTAGAGCTGCTCTGTCTGCAAAGGGCACCAACGTCAGTTCGAGTTCTATTTCAAGACGTTTGACTAAATATTTTGGTTTATTATCCTATAAACTTGCAAGGAAATCTCGACTTACACAAAGTGTGAAAAAGAAACTATCGACTTTCGTCAGACTATATCAGAATTGGACCGAACAACAGTGGAGTACAGTGCTATTTTCCGATGAGTCAAGTGTGCAGCAGTTTTCTGCACGTGTTTTCTGCAGCTAAATGTATTCGCCGCCCATTTGGAAAAAAAGCTTTGATGACAGATATACGATTCCACCAGTGAAACACCCTACAAGCCAGATGATATGGGGTGCATTGTCTGCGTCTGGTACTGCTGCTCTGTATTTCCTGCCACCTAAAACTACGATGAACGACAGTCGGTACCTTAATTTGTTACGTGAGAAGTGAAGATTCACGTGGATGTTCACAGTTCTCAATTTTCATGCATGATGGGGCTCTGTGTCACAGGGCAAGGGTTGTTTAGGACTGCCTGACGGCTACTCAAATCCAAGTGCTTGAATGGCCAGGTAACAGCCTAGATTTGAATCCCATAGAGAATCTGTGGTGTATTGTGAAAAATAAAGCTACAGAGAAGCTACCATCCAGTGCTACAGAACTTGTTGAAGCAATAAAGCATGTGTGGTGTACAGAGATTTCTGAAGCTTACTGCCAGTCTCTTCTTTATAGCATGCCTAAAAGGATTGCAGCAGAGATAAAAAATAAAGGAGGTCCGACAAAATCCTGACTACACTTCAATAACCTTGTAAGTCTATTTTGTTCATTTGTAACAGATGTTTTTGTTGCTTAATTCCATTAAATCTGATTTTTCTATGTGTGGTGTTAAACTTTTGCACACGACTGTACTAAACATTCCATGCATATGACAGCTGGAGTGGGGATTGACAGATTTGCAACTTTGGAAGGTAAACCGAAGCCACAAGCACTTTTCGTCTATGCCTAAAGTATTAAAAGTATCAAAATGATCATTAACATTTAAAAATCATGAAATATTAAATAAACACTTTTCAAAGTGAGCTATTCATAAAAAAAAATAGTGCTTGGTTGATATTTCTGTATTTTACAGTCATCAGGTGTCATAATAAAGAAAACTTTTCACAATTTTAAAAAGAATGTACAGACTGGAACAAGATATTTTAGAAAAAAAATTATCAAATAATTACTAGAAAATCTCAAATGTTTAATTATACATTTTAATAGTAAATTTGGCTACGTCTTTCATATTTTAAGTTTTTACTTCGGTGTTCCTTTTTCATATTCAGTTCATTGTTGCGAGTACAATGAACTTCATATCATTTATCCTAACTGTGTTCAAACTATACAAATGTCAGTTCTACGTTCAGTTCTTTCAATATCAATGTAAATTAAATGTTGGAAATAATTGAAACTTAGTTTTTGTTTTTTAATTTAGTACGTGAACAAATAAGAATGTGTATTGTATAATTTCAAAATGCATACATTGAAAGGAAATAGAGAGTTTGATTTCACTAGATTAAATGCAGCTTAATTTGATCTTCATAGCGATATATTTACCTTTTTATTAGGAAACACTCTACCTAGAGTGGAAAATTCATATCTACCTACGCATAATAAATATTTAATTTCTTTGTTTATTTTAAAGCATGTCAGTTAAAAGCAAACTAAAGAGGGTTCGAGATCATGTAATACTTTAAGAAAATTCTCTTCAATATTCTTCAAACTCTATGCTGAATTGGTGAATTCCGTTTTCAAGAGAACGAAAACTTTCATTAATTAAATTAATATAAAAATTGCGGACAAAATTAAAAATTTGGCGAAATATTTTGTCTGTGAGAAGTTGCTACATCGTGCAAAAACATATCTGTATTGCAAATAGGTCGTTTCTTTTAATAAAGAGTAAATAAAGTTATAATTCATAAAAACACTGTATTCTTTCCAAATGAACATTTTTAATACGTTTAAAAAATAATCACATTTGAGTATAAATCTTTTATTTATGGGACATATTGAAACTAAGTACTCCTTACTTATAATTTGATAAAACATAACTTATAGATTTTTATTCATATTTTCCTCGATTTTTATGTAAATGAAAGAAATTAATCTGGCAGCTGAGTTAGAATAGAGTTTTATTTTGTCCTAAAAATATTAAATATTACAATTTTGAAACGTTGAAATAGAAAACTTAATTAAATCCTTATTTTAAATGAGACTTCTTATCACTGTTTTTTTCTGCGGTTTTCCAATTTTTTCCCCTATTACTTTATTTGACTATTTCTCTGAATAAATCCAGAGAGTTTTTCTTGAAACGTAAATATTATGTTAGTTATTAAAATACCACGGTAACATCTTGAATTTTCAATGCAATGTTCCTTTTCAAAAGTCGTAGGAAAACGTTTTTAATTTTTCGTTCTTTTTTTTCTGAGATATACTGGATTTTGAGTTTGAAACAAAAATAAATTAGCATTAAAAATATTTAATTCTTAAAAGCAATAGTAACAGTGAATTGTAAAAAACTGTTAAAATTCAGATTAATAAGCTTTATTAGTTTTTACAATTCTGCACTGTCATGTGGTTCAATCCTCCCACAGAATGAGGTATATATACCTTCATAAAATACTGAGTATATTAGTAAACAATCTGGTTACAAAATTTACTATCAAATGCTTTTATTTTAACAAAATCATGCAAGTCATTCTATAATAATTTCGTAAGCCTTTGTGCAGTGATGTAGAAATAAAGAAGAAATAATTTCTACAGCACTGCACAATTAATAAATCTAAAAAAACTAGAAAGTTTTGTCTAGTTTGAGACACTTTTAATTTCGGAAACAACTTTAACCTGGTTAATAAAATAAATATTTTTAATCTTACTCTTTTGTAGCTAAATGAAAAGCTAAATGAAAAATGTTGAAAATCTTAATAATTGGGATTATTTATTGTATTTTTGTACTTGCGGCTTCTCTTAGATCGGTCAAACTGAACGGGAGACAAAGTGTAGGGTCATTGAATATCAAAACTGCCTCCAAAATAAAGAAGTTGAATGCTTTTCAATTGCTCTGCATTTCTGGTCTTCAGACCATTAATTTAGTTTTTTTTTCATCGTATTATCCCGAATTTCTGTCTCACATTTTCTCTGATTTCTGGGAGACTTTCAATAGAATACAAAAATTATTTTAAAACTAGCTTATCCCTCGCAGAACATCTGCGTGTTAGTATGGTTACTCAGCAGTTTCTTGAGAAATATTACCTATTATGGTCGCAGTCATTAATATTTGACGAAACCTTATGCATAAGAATAGATATTATTCTATTGAAAAAATTATATCATCCACTGCGCTTTGTTGCATATTAGTGATCACGAATATTTTTACATGTGAGCATCATAGCCAAACACTTAACCCATTTGTGCCTGGATATTTTTGCGACTTTCTTCGATTTTTACTGATAACAGAAATAATAGATATATTTCTGATGTCAATTTCTTGGACAAGGGATGATTTCTTTTAAAATCATTATGCATAAAAATCGAAATATCTTAAAATCAACATCCTCCTTGGTCATGTTAAAATATTTTGCTGAGTTGAGGCTCAATACTCATGAATAAAGGCTAGGAAAAATAAATAACATTTTCGACTAATAGCGAAAATGCCGTCCCAAAAAAGGGACACTAGGCATAAATGGGTTAATCAACATAGAAGAGCTTGATTTTTCCTTGAAATCTGCGACGCCCTTTTTTCTATGAATAGCATTTACACACACGTTACATAATTAAGGAAATTAAAAATGTCGCCATGCAATTAACTGAATCATCGCAGATGAATGTATACATAAATGAATGCATGCCGTAATTACCGTACAGATAAAAATGTAGCTTTATCCAACATTATAAATAAAATGTAAACTAGTGCATATAAATGTGGTCAAAATCGAATTGTTAAGCTCAGGAATCTATCCATGGTCGGAACCTGCTTCTTAAGGAATACGAAATTAAAAGATTACAGCAATCATTTGGCTTAATTCCTCCTGAACTAGACAACTGGCTTAATCGTTAGTTTGTTCTAAAGCTATTGGAATGGTCAAGGTTTTTTTTTTCAAATTCTGTGAACGGTAGCTGAGATAGTGTTTGCAGTATCGCCAATTAATCATGTATTCGAATATTAGATTTTGCATTGTTTTTATTGTTTAGTGCTTATAACTCCCTATTACATTTATCGATTGAAACACAGCTGATGTTAATTTGAAGGATTTTTCTTCTGTTCTTTCTTAATATGTCCTTATTTTTTGGGTAGGGTGTTGGGCATTTTGTCGAGTTAAGAGACTTTTTCATTCTATCCGCAATAACTTTAAAACGGTTGGCGATTGGACGGGGCTGCTATGTTCATTTATGCTCCACGTGAGTTTAGTTATTATCCCTCTCAACATACTAGTAAGGAAAGACCCTGCTTAATCCCTCTGGTTTCTTAGACGGGACGAATTATCCGGTTTTTACTGTACGAAGATTATTTGCAAATATGCTTTATGCAAACTTCAATTTAATAAATTTACTTTAAAATTAAAAAAAATCAGTTTTAAGTTTTTAAAATCAATAACATCATCTATATGTGCAATTTCAAAAATATTTATTTTGAGGCATGTAAGTGCATATAAGACAGATAAGGTGGCGGCGATATGAAAATAGACAGTGGGAGGATCCGGGTATTAAAATTGGTACTGGACCCCGTTACTGGTTACTCCGGCCCTGCGCAAACGAAAACAAACGTGGTATTATGCATCTCCTAAATGTAAAGGTGCAGAATAACTTAGTAATAGGTCCGATATTGTTATCTGAATATCAGCTCCAGCAGTAACATCTTGTTAGCGCTCCTTCCATGCTCAGTTATTTCCTTGCCTTAGATTTGAGTTCACAATACTCCGATTTACACTAGGGGCTTCGTCAACATTCAGCGATGTGTTCGATTGTCTCCATGTGTTCGATTAGATAAAAAGTGTGGAGAACCAAACGGTCAAGGGTTTGAATAGTATAAATGCTGCTATCTTTTTATCTCTCCACATGTCTCAGGCCTATTTGTATAAAATAATTGGGAACAGTTCTGCTGTGTCCAGGGCTGCCATATTAGCCACTTTAAGATTCTAACTAGCCACATATTTTCGAAAACGCTACGGATAGCTACTTTAGCCGTATTCTTTCTGTTTTAAGCAATTTCTAGCCATTTCTATCCCTTTTCAACCGTCGTTGACCATGGCGTTCTGACCGTTCGTATCTTTAGTTTTCCCTTTCCATTATTAAATGTTTCAATTTTTTTTTTTTTACAATGCGGGTGTGCAAACTTGAGGATATAAAATTTCACCATTGTGGTCGACGGCACTTATTTCTAACTCTTGCACCGAGAACTTCTCCACCTCCACACTCTAAAATCACGGAAGAAAGAATGTACATTCACCTATGACCAAAACTGCCACGCAAGAAAAATATATAGTCATACAGCAATTAAGAATATAAAGATTCTTTGAAATTTTAGATTTTGAATAAATGCATCAAAACATGCACAAAACGTCAAATACTTCAATTTACATCAAAGACCCCTTTGGTATCCGGGCCAAACTTCAGACTAAAGAAAGGCCACTACTGCTTGGTAAAACATCTTAACAAAATAGGAATACTCCATTCAAATATTTGTCAAATCTGTATAGTGGACCCCATGAATGCTAAACCGTTTCTGGAGTGCCTGGACTTTGATTGAGAGGCTCAAAAACTTGGGGAAATACCCAAATTATATTGGACTGTCAGAACTCTTATGAACTCTTATTGATTGAACTCTATTCCCTGCTCCTTTCTTGTTAGTTTGTTTGTAAATCAAGTTTATCTTGTTTCTTTATGGTATTTCCCTTTCTCGTTCCTTTTTTAGAATATTGGGCTGCCTGATCTCTGTGGATTGAATTCCAGTTAGTCATGTGTAACAACAATAACAACTATTTGGTGTAAATGAAGATTATAATTTTCTAAAGTAATTTGAATTAAAATATTCAACTATTTTTTTTTTTTTGTTGACAAAGTCTTTGCCGCCAAAACTTCAGAGATCGATTGAAACCGCCCCTTGGACGAATCCTGTTTGATAAAACATTTAATACCTCACGGAACAAGAATCTCATTACAGCTTTCGGGGGAAATATTGGAAAAGTGTTCTCTTTCATCTCTTCATTAACTCATTTAATTGATCATAATCATTCACTTAAAAAAAATCTCTCAGGATTCTTCCAGCAAATATCTGTTTTAGCTGAAATTCGTTGAGAAACTGGAAAAAAAAGAATGATATTGGACTTCTAAATTAGAAAACTTAGCGTATTAGCTAGAGCGTTAAAATTTTCGGCAGGATCATAGTAAAGATTAAAAAAATATGTAGATGGGGCAAAGAAGACTCCTGATAACTGAGAAAGTAGTCATTTATGAAAATTTTCTCTCCTGTCAAAGCTTAATTATAAAACACGAAATGTAAACTCAATAAACGTCAAAATTAAAAACGTGTTTGAAGTTGTTATTGAATTACGTATTAGAAAGATGAACAAGTGAGGTATGTTCATTAACTTTTCAACTATTTTTTTTCTCTTTTTATGAAATGAAGTGAGTGTAAGAATAGTTGCACGTACATAGCAAAATCCTTTTAAATTTGTTTTTCCTCGCTCAGCTGCATAAAATGATAAGTTGTTTTAGGAGAAGTGACATAATTAAAAAAAAAGTATTTTATTTGGTGAATTTTATAAATAAATCAAACTAAAAAGGGAGATTAAATAAGCATCATTTAGCTTTATCGAATAAAAACTTATTACGAAGAAATATTGCTAACTAGAAGATTGTAAAGATAAAAACTGTATGAAGGAACCAAATTTAATAACTTGTACTTTTCAAGTAACTAAAACTTCATTTTTGATAATTTAAGGCAGTATTTTTCCGTCAACAGCTAAGGTTATTAGAAATAGTATAGTAACGCCGTCAGGGTAATCTTCTTGAGTGACTCTAAAGTTAGTGCTAATCTTCAGTGTGGATAAAATTCTTACGTGAGTAAAAAAATTAGTTCTGATCTTAAGGAGCTTCAAACGGATGATTTGACAAACTTCTTCTTTAAATCCGCAAAAAAAAAAAAAATGTCTAATAGACTTCAAAAAGGTTCATCAACAGAGAACATATATGTAATATTTCTTTGATGGAGACAGGTTAAAGGGGGGTGTTCAAATAAAGGGGGGATAGATAGAGAGAGAGACTGTAGATGTATTGATTCCCGTTTGTTCTTCTTGTAAAACCTGAATATGCTAATGCGAAACTGAGATCAGACAATTACAGGAATAGGAAGAAAAAAAATTTTGGCGTGTGAAAAAATCCTAGTTATAGAAAATCTCTTTGAAATTTCAGCAGTGTGAAATAGTTTATGAAAAGGTATTAACATAATGCAGATTCTTTGCAAAGAATACAAGCATTTACAACACATGCCTATGCTTATGCCTTGGACGATCAGAAGTGTAATGATTACTGTTAACACATGGTATTCATTTACTGAAAACCGAGTGTGAATTGACTAGCCTTTATTGAAATTGAAGTTCATGACCATATGCAGTATTTAAAATTTAATATTTCCCAAACGTGCCTGAGGGAATTTTTGATATCTCTTTCAGTTACTCAAAACTCTCCGTTTAAGCGTTTTTGGTGAGCAACTGAATTGTATTCCTTCACGAAAGAAACTGTCCAAAGCACAAGAAATCAGCTTTTTAATAAACCAGTTTCAGTAAAAGGAATAATTTCAGCTCAGATTAGAGATGTTTTAACGAAGTTATAAAATATTTTTAGAATATTAAATTTTATGATGTATCATTTCTCTACACAGCTTTATTAAGAATTTTTTGAAAAAAATTCTAGTTTGGACTAATGGAATCGCAAGTCGAGCATTTGAAAAGTCAAAAGTAGATATGTATTTTCTGTAAAAATGAATACACGCTTCTCAACTGTATTCAAATTTTCATATGCAACCAAAAAATGTTATCAAGCCATGCAAAATATTGCAGCCGATAGCAGCTTAAGTTTATGTAAAAAACAATTATTTGAAGCTTTTATTAAAACAATTTCTTTTTATTTGATTAATACTACATCACAGAAAGAGCAAATCACATTTGAATATTTAATTTCTGTAAACATTAATTTGTATTCTACAACAACGAACACATTTTTATAAAATATAAACTAACAGTTTTCCAGATGTTCATATTTTCAATAAAATCGCATTGTATAAACAAACAGTTCATTTTATGCATTCTAAATGAATAAACATTAATCCATTTACTATAGAAAGCGCAACTCGTATTTTTTTTTAAATTCTTTCTTGCATGTAACATGGAAAATCAGATCTGTACGCTTCTAGTTATTAAGCACGTATTCATAAATTGCACCTTATGGAGTGGCACTTTCTTCATTTATTCGAAAAGTTGCAAAAGAAGAAGAAAAAAAAACGAAACGTGCTTTCATAAATTAAACATGTTTTGGGGGAAATATGCAGGAGGTATGTAACGAATAAAAACATATTTATATGTAAAAAAAGAAGAAAACTGAATTTTAACCATGATTCCTGGATTCATCTGCATAATTAAAATTATTAAGGAAGCTTTAGTTTGATTTTGGAGTTAATGAAAAACATTAAATGCAAATGTTGTAAGCATAGAGATGAAAGTGAACTCAGGGGATGGATAAAAGCTCACATATTTAACCTGCAGATCTCATTAAATCATGGGATCAACTTAACTTCACAGTACCTTTATTTATTATTTGAGAATTTATTATTGAAGCAAGCGTTTTACTACTGATTATTCGATTAAACGTTGAATTGACTGAAGAGTAAATGCATGTATTTTTTGCTAGAAAAGAGAGCTGTAAATGGTACTGTAGACTCTCGATTAATCGGGTTGGGCGGGAAATGCCTCGTCCCGGAGAAACGAATATCCCGGATAACCGAATTTATTCATATTTTGCGGAAAATGTTTGAGAAATTATAGAAAATGTAAAATTTCTATACAATAGGGCATTAGTAATTTAATTAATACAAAAGAAAAGAATGTGAGGTTCTTCCAAATTTGGCGTACAGAAGCCTCACTAGACTTATCAGAAGGTTTTTATTTTTTGCTTAATCATCCCTAATTTCCCTACAAGACGAAGAGATAAAACAGTAACTAATAGCTTTAATTAAAAATTAACAAACAAAATAACAGAACAAGGAGTATCATGAATTAAATTATAAAGCTCCAGGTGCTAGAGCCGCCAGAATAGAATCGAGAATTATGTACTGGACACTGAAAAGAGGCAGGGACGTCGCTAGAGTTGATTCCAACGTCAACCCTCGGAAACGTTGTCGTCAGTTGCTCACCAGTTTATTTAGTGCACAAACACTGATGGCGAACGAAGTCAGACGCCACAGGACCAATATAAATTTTAATTTTATTTAAATTTACAGTTAATACATTTACCAAATATATATTTTATTTCCCTCACTGTTTTGTGAAGAATTAAGTGGTAGAAATCTGTTTTCGTTTTTCATTTGCTCTTTGATAAATTTTACTATACAAAATTCCTTACCTTCATTTTTTCAGCAGGTTTTCATCTTCTTGCTCCAAGCAATTATGATGGATGAGACACTGAGCATGGAAGATGGCTGAAGTGTGAAGGTCCTGGGTTCTGGCCTACCTTACGGGAGCCGATTTAACAATCTAGAATTCTGGACGGTTTTCTTCAGACGTAATATAAATACGCGTTTAGAACCCCCTGCAAAGTCCTCTAACACGATACGCAGTTCTTCATCTCTTTAAGGGCATTCTACGAATTTCCTTGTTTCTTGTGATCCACAATCAAAGTCGAATCTTGGTTGATCTACTGTTCCACTGCAGTTTTCAGAACAGAGTCTCACTCTTTCAAATGTTCTAAGATTTTTTCTTTGAGGTTCAGAACTAACGTCGACATCTGTAAGAATTTCAATTTTCTGCATTTCATAAAACTTCCCTCCAAGATCTTTTTTTTTTTTTTTTAACCGCAGTGCTTTAGCTAATTTCCATTCATCATCAACGTAATAAATTGCCACCGTCCCGGATAAGCCGCAACCTAGATAATCCGAACCCGGTTAACCGAGAGTCTACTGAAATTGTATACGACGGGGGAAGAAAATAAAAATCAGCCAGAAGTATGTACAACCATTTTTCATAATAGAAATCCTAAGAACTGAATAATTTTTTATTCTTAAATAATTAAAAAAACCCATTTATTTGTCTAGTGCTTATAAAATTTAAAAACGCATTTACAACGAATAAAATTGAAAATTTCATGTTTAAACCTTATTTTATTGCCCAGAAATAATCCTAATTAAAATGTACAAGAGTTAATAAAAAATAATTTCATTCTTTTACAAATACAATTAATTCGCTATTCTTCAGGCAAAAGCTCTCTCAGCATAAATATTTAAAATGGAACAACAAATAAATACAAATAAAAAGAAACAAATCTCGACACAAAAAGTAAGTAAATGTCTTTTTTCGGGTATGTCCTACTGCACGAACACTAATAGAGGGGAGGGAACGTTAAGTATGGCGGGGTGTATGCATACAGGGGGCGTACATAATTCAAGCCAGGAACGGATATGTACCAAATGTTATTTCTCACGACTTTTTTTTGTACCACATTTTTTTTTGATAAACAGGGATGCAGAATTTCGGTTCTATTATTTTCATTATGACAACTTTGTTAACACCTCTAAGAGCAGAAGTGAGGGGCTGAACGTGTAAAATCCTGACTGATTAGTAAAGCTCCATCAAGATTGAATGGGGACACTTTTACCTACCTCCCGATACCAGCTGGCTACTTTACATCTCTTGTAGTAAAAAGAGAGGGTAGATTCAGAAGAGCTAGTGACTTGCTGAACGTGAGGGGGGGGGGGGGCAGATGTGCCAAAGATCATCAACCTTCAAAATAAAAATTTCTGAATAACTATTATTAGTTCTTTAAGATTCTGACGTAGATTAAATAGTACGCCAGGCTTGTTAAAAAATTCTGTAATAACGCGCAAGCTATTTTCGAATAAATGTTTTCATTTATGTTTGATAATTAAAATTAAAATATGTTTTATACTTAAATATTATTATAATAATGTTTTATAATTATGATCAAAACTCACTATTCTTGTTTAAGATTCTGACGTAGATAAAATAGTACGCGTGGATTGTTAAAAAAGTCTCTTGTAAAGTGCATGCTATTTTCGAATATATGTTTAATAATTTCTATATGGCTATTGTTTTATGTTTTATAATTTCTATATTCATACTGTTAGAAAAAAGATCTATGAATAAGTAAAGGAGTATGGTTAAAAAAAACAGCCTTTTCGGAGTGACCATAAGTACATTTTCATTAAAAACCTGAAGTTATAATGAATTGAGATAATAATAACTTCAAATTACGAATACAAGAAATAAAAACTTGTGTCTTAGGATTTATTCGAGGTGCGAAATAACACCGAAACAATTTATCGTGGTATTAGGTAAGCACTTTCAAAATAATGAATGTATCGTGAGATCGTACTTTGTTGTGTTTTTACTTAGACGCGCTATTTTATGAAGATCTTAATTAATTTTAACCTTTAAACAGCAGCTTTTATTGTTCTTATTCATATAGTATTCATTAATTCGAAGTGCTTTAAAAACTGAAATTATCGCGATCATTAACTTACTTGTTTTTAGAATTCTGAAAATATAAGTTTATAAGAGAGTGAAGGAAATAAAAAGAGACTGAATAAAAAAAAATGTATACAAGGTGTCCTAAAAATATTGGGCAAGGTTTTTATTCCTTATTAAAATTGTATATAGTCATTGAAGAATTAAAACAAAATTTGTACTTTATAATTTTGCATAAAAAGACAGTTTAAACTAATTAAATTTATATTTTGTTTTTAAAAATAAAATAGACTTTTATCAGTATACTGTTATCCTTAAAAGTATGCAGAGTCTAATGATTTAGTTAGTAAAAAAACGCAGCTTGTATATATATTTATATATGTATGTATGTATATGCATTTGCATAAAGTTTAAATTTTTCCTTACTTGTGGATAAAAGAGTATCTCTACACATTATGTAGGCATGTTTACTCAGTTAAAAAAATAAACACTAATGTATGTTTAGTATAATTCTTAATCTAGAATTTCCTAAATAAATATAATGAATGTAATTTTATTATAGGTTTCAAATATTTCTTTATTTTTTGCAGTGCCTGTAAATATTTTGAAAAATAAGAAAAAATATTGAAAACGAAAGAAAGAAAAGGAAAACCACATTGCACGTTTAACATGCTCAGGAAAACTGAATTTCTTTACAGCACCCCAAGAAAAATAAACGTTTTAAAACTGCATAATCATATGGACCCCGTTTTAGAGTTTGGAAAAAAAAATCAGCACTCCTGTCAAATTCGTTTTTCCGATAAAAAATGAGTTTTAAACTTGCTCGAACAAGCTTTTTGAAAATTTTTTCACCCATAAACACGGTAGGTGTTTCCCTTTGTAATTTTAATAACTTTGCATAAGTATTAAATTAATCTTGCGACAGCTCTAGCCCCTTTTCTGCGCAATATTTTACATTTTTTATATCCAGTGTCATAAACGGTGGGCCATATTCTCCCCCCTTTTTTTAGATTGGGAGGCATAACAACTTTTTCTAATTTTTTAGAGTCATAAAAGTGTCCAAGTGCACCTTAAACTTTGAAATTTACAGTTTTTAGAGGTTTCCGTGAAAACGGATTAATTTTTATAAACATATACTTCAGACATTTAAAAGCATATTTATGAATTTTTATATGATGTGTGTTCAAAATATTTAATAGTATATAGGAAGGAGTAATTACAAAAGATAAATAATAAGACTCCAAATATAATTGCCACAACATTCTAAAAATATTCAGCATGTTTTCTTCTGAAGATTGTTTCCAGCTATTTATTTACGAATTTCTCATTTGATATAATTTTCGAAGAATATATTGATTGTTTTGAATTTAGCAGGCGAGTGAATCTGAATTTTAAATTTTGAAAAAATTCATTTTAATCACTTCAAATGTACTGTTTTATAAATTGCATCAATACTAGTTTCTTAAAATTAGACGCCAGCATTAATAAGATTAAACGTTTGTCTGAAATTTAATGGGATTCAACAATTTTGTGAATGTTACACGTTTCAAGCTATAAGGAGGCCTACATAGCCTTTATAAAGAAAATTGTTTATCTATCATTTTGTTTATGACATTTTCTACTCAAAGCAGCTCAAACAAATGAAAAGAAGTTTGGTGACATGATAGAAGGCTAAACAACTTACACAATAGTTTTCGAATTTTCATAAAACTTTGAATGGGTTTTGTGAAAATTGTTTAGTTTTCAACCTCAAGAATTGAAAGTCACGGGGTACAAGTTTACACAATATGTTGCCGCAATCAGGGTGAAAACGGCATTCCATCTTAGTCTTCCGTAGAAATTAATAAACAATAAACCATGGCTTAATGAAGCACGTTATATGCAACAAAATATATATTCTGAATGTTTAAGTGTGCAATGTTGTTCATACACTAGTGCAAAATTAATAATTTTGGTTCCTAGGATAATAAAATCCTCTGTAAATAGGTGACGTTTACACTGGCAGTGATTAAAAAGAATTTTATCATTTATTCTTCTTTTTAATATTTTACTGAACAGCTCCAATCAAACAACTGACTTCTTATATTTCAGCAACGTATTTTAAATGTATTTAAGTAGATATTAGAACAAATCAAACATTTTCACAAATTGATTTTTAAAATAGTGTTATTAAATGTGGTTTTTTATGGCTAGTATAAAAATGCCAGTTACCTTGTTTATATTGTGTGCTGAGATTTTTATAAAACTAATAAACTCAAATAAAAGTAAAATTCATATTTTTAACCAATAAAAACAATGTTTTTTAAGTAAAGCAAATACGGTTTTGCTAAATTAAAATGTAATTAAACTAATAAAATAAATTTCATTAGTAACTTATGTTGTTGTTGAGGGATTACGGCCAATTAATTATCTACACGTGGGATCTAGACCGAAGGGCAGGGTACCCTCTGTGGAGGTCTTTCTAAGTGGTCCTAATCCGTATTTACGCTAAGAATTAGTAATGTAAACGAATAAAAAATTCTTCGATTATTATAATGTCACTTGTCAACGCAATAATCGTATTACTTACATGCTATTTTGTGTTTGTAAAAAAAAGCAAAACAAAACTAATCAGTATTTACTTTTTAACACAATGACCGTATTACTTACAAACTGTATCGTGTTCGTAAAAAAAAAAAAAAAAAAAAGTTATTGACTTTTCTTTCTTGCATACAATCCTTCGGTTACCTTAGAATATCTGGTACTGTAAAACCTGATTAGAGCAATTTTTATTGCACATACAAAGTTAAATCTAATACGAAAGGTATATTTTCACCCTTTAACGCTCGGTGTCCTCGCCGTGAGGACACCAAACTCTGACGTTTTGACTGTTGCCATTCACGAAAAATGGATTTGAATTCTATAAAAATAGTTGCGGGTGACATAGCTCCACAAGAATCCTTCACTTTTTAGCACGTCATTTCCCGTAAAAAAATTGGTCACGGTTATTTTTAACAGCACTGACATCTGCTGAAAAATGGAAGAACGCGAGAACAGCTGGATAGATTGCCCAATGCTGAAAAAAGGGGCAGCCGTTGCCATCGCTCGACTTAACTACCAGCAAGATGGCGGACGATCGAAACGTTCATCGCGTGCCACAGATCTAGAGACCCTTTTTTGACGCAGCTGGCTGTGCCCGCGCACAGCCACTTGCCGTCAAAAAAAGGGTCTCTAGATCTGTGGCACGCGATGTACGTTTCGATCGTCCGCCATCTTGCTGGTAGTTAAGTCGAGCGATGGCGACGGCTGCCTTTTTTCAGCATTGGGAAAGGGTTGCGCCTCAAAGGTTTAAAGCAGTATTGGTTGAATGCTATCACCACAGATTATCAATTTTGAGGAAATTTAAAATTTTGTTTTAATGCAATGACATACCCAACACTTGTAAGACAATAAACTTAGCCTCGTTCTGGCTTTCAGAATAAATGCAGAACCATAGTCATGCACAAAAAAACATAAATAAGTTGTCATTTAACAAATTTATAAAAAGATCAAGATGTCATATAGTATTTAAACGTCATAATTATGATGATTTTGTAATCGAAAGAAATGCATTTTTGAACCAAATTAAAATTTACATTATTTGTTTTAATAACATTTCAGGCAATTTAACCAATTATGTCGACATGGTGAAAGAGGGAGCAACTTAAATGATTAAGCAATAAAAATATTAATTGGAACTAAAAATTTAAATTGATTTTAAACAGCATATCTTTTTGAAAAAAAAAATAAGTCCATCAAAAATTATTTAACCTCCAAAATTAGCAATCTCATAAATATGTTTTTATAATTCCCTACTAACATTGTTCGGACGTCTTTCCCCTCTTTAGTCATATACAAATTAGAAATCACGGTAAATTTGCTACAACGGATTAAAACTTCCGTCTCTGGATTTCGGACTCATTTTTAAAATTAGAACCCAAATGAACTTTAATTAACACACCTAATGCCTCCCTTGATCCTTTAATCTGCTTTGTTTTACATTTTCACTCATCTTCATTCAGCACTGTACCCTGTTTGCAAAAGTTTTTCCTGTCCCTCTTTCCTTACCGAATTTTTCATCGCGCTGGAATAACCCTTATAATCTTCTTTGAAATTCTGAGCTTGATTGCTGTTATCACATTTTCTATGTACTCTGCTTACATTCACATTTGCGGGAAGGAAAGAAAGAGTGCATTTGAAAGTAAGCAGAGTGAATTCAGGCTTTTTTCTTTTTGTTAGACTGGCTGTATTTTAATAGAACGTACACAAAAGACATCAATATAATTTGCTGATGATGTTGCTTTGTTGATATTTGAGATTTTGAAAGCACCCATTTTATGTTCGACAAGTACAACGATATAAGGCATACTTTCGTAGACATAAAGTGGATTTTTATTATTTAATCCATACGTCTAAGAAATTCATTTATTTTGTTCAACCTAAGTGAGTACAGATAATCTTATAGAGTTTAAAAATTTATACTTTCAGTATTTCTTCCTTGTTATCACTAACAAACAACAACAGATCAATGACAGAATTATTGAAGCCTGACACCATGATCCAAAAATCTCAAAACCAGTCAAAATGTGCATTGCACAGTTTGGATAGTTTTGGGATTGCCAAAAATTTGTGCATTGCACATTGTGTCAAACAATGCCTCAATTCAGAACCTTAATACAAGCAACGGGGGTACTGCTGAATATTAAATGGTCATGTATCGCAATATAAATAACATGCTTTTGTATTTATATCTTTAAATAACCAGAAAAAACTATTTTGCAATAATTTGGCCAATTCCGTAGTTGTTTGATATCATTCATATATATTTAAACATTAAATTATCTATTCAGAATCATAAAATCTTTCGATAGAGTTCGATGCAATATTGATCTTTAAATGAAGGGAATGAGCTGTTACATAAATTTCCCTTCTTTCTAAAGCATATAATTAATAACATCCAGGGAAGATGTCGCTGTACGAAGATTAAAAAAACATTTTGAATTTTTCCAAAATATGACTTCCGTTCTAAACACCACACTTCAATGCGAGTTGAGAATGCAATTCTTTCATGGAGGAAGAAATAAAAAAAGGAAAAGAAAGAACATGTTTAACGGAACAAGTTAAAGAATAGGCTCAACAGGGCTACAGACAAAAGAGGAAAGAGTTGAAACTTTTTTTTTTTCGACGGATAATCTTTCAGAACTTGCCACTTGTGTTTCAAAAAATAATTAAACGCTAAGTGCAACAGCTGTTTAGAGAACGTTCCCTCTTAACCCTTTCATCTCAAAGCATCTGTCGCAAAGGATATTAATCCCCGAAAACGCCATTTTTTTTTCATCTCTCTCTTTTAAAACGCAAGCTGTTTTCCCGCAACCGTAACTGGAGTGGTATACCATTCTTTATGATTGATACAGCAAGTTTGAAATAAATGAGCAATCAATTCTGTTCTCTTCCATTAAACTTATAAATGGACATCCAACGACGACCAGATCTTATTAATGTACTAGATTTTGCGTAAAAGTCTTGTGAAAGATAAATGCACTAATTTACGATGATTGATTGTTTTTCAAACTACGACTAAATTAAATGCAGATTATTTGCAAAAAAAAGTACGCTCATTTTAACAGAATGTACTATAAATAACTGAGTATGATTTGTGACTATCAGTACGGGCAACATCCAGTGACTGCTTAAAATATAATAGTTTAAACAGGATAAAAGTAATATTATTACTTCCTCGTCCTTGTACGAAGTATAAGAAAGTAATGTGAGAGAAAAATTTTGGTAACCAGATTTCGACTACCTCTAAATTTAAGAATTTTTGCAATGCATCTTATCGTACGCACGTACGTATGTTCATATAAATGCATGTACAATCCAATTTGACCGGACACAAGTCCATTTTGACCAGCTTTTCCCTGTCGTCTGTATGTACGTACGTACATACAGACAGTATGTAACAGTATGTACAGACAGTATGTAACTCGTATATCTCAAAAACTATTAGTTGTAGAATGCTGAAATTTTATATTTAGGATTGTTGTAACATCTAGTTGTGCCCTCTCTTTTTGGTTCCAATAGACTGGATAGTTTATTTACAGAGCCACCCAAAACATTTGAATTACATTACGCTCTATGGGCAAAATTCATTAAAGCGTATTTTAGAGATATTAAGTCATTTCAAACGACTCAGAAGTGATATATGTTGTTAAGGGCTACAAAATAAATCTTTCCATCGAAAATAGTGTATTTATCACTTATAGGTCTTTTACAGACACACTCAAATTCAAACACATTGCAGTTAATGGCATTTTTAGAGGCATTCATTCATTTCAAGCACAATACCATGCTACCATGTAGTTAGATAATGGTCTGACGACGATCATATGCCTCCCTAAAAAAAAATGCGTGAAAAGTCGCCAAGCTTGGCGACATTTAGAGTACGTACGTATGTAATTCGTATATCTCAAAAACTATTGTAAATATTGTAAAATGCAAACTTCACAATTAGCATAAAATTTAAACTCTATAAAACTTTTACTTCGAGGAAAATTTTGAAGAAATACAAGTAATATTTATTTGAAACATAATCTGTTTTTTTCTCTTTGTAACATCCAATAATTATTCTTTGAAGTCACAATTTTTATATATTTTTACAAAAATATTTTGTTGAATAAAAGAAAAATCTTGGATATATAATTAGTGAATTCAAATACTTCTTTGAAAGCATTTTCTTTTCCGAGTTGAAACTTAATATCAAAATAAATCTGTGTTGGAAAATGATTGAATCCAGTTGAGCAATACTAAAGATTGCTTGGGTTATTTTAAACTTTTGAAATAGAAAATTCCATATAAAAATATTCCGCTCAATTTAGACTAATTTAAAAACATACGAAATAAACAGCATCATATGTTTTCTCGAAGAATGGGAACAAAGATGATCCAATCATCCGCCTACATTTAAAATGGAATAAAGTCTTATAAATCTACGAAAGTAAATTGTCTGGAGATTTATCATTTTTAAATTGACACGGGCCGTAACAAGAAAATGAGATTTCTTTGAGCAAATAGCCTTTATTTTTATTTTTGGATAAATTTAAACATCAGTTTTCGAAAAAAAAATTATGTACTTCTGCTTATTTTTCTCATTTAGTTTTTCCTCCTTACAAGTGTATCTTTACTGAAAATTTTGCTGGATTTTGGTGTGCAATAAAGTTATAGAGACAAAGAGATGATCAAAATTTAAAAAAATTTCCCAGAAATTCGTATTTTTAGTAATTGTGTTCAGTTTAGAGAATTTTCTTTCACTAGAGATTGAATTTACAAAATGATTGATTACAGTTAGTAAATTAAGGTAAATTTACACACTCACACGGATATAGGAAGTTTTTTTAAATGCAGCTTGAAAAAAAATATTGTTTTCATAGGTGAATTTATAGCTTGTCTGATACCTCTTTTTATTTTATACCTCGACTAATCCGTTATCGGAACTATAGTGACAGAAACCTTCGAAATTTTGCGATGTATTACTTGGCATCCTTCAGTTAATTTTTGTTCATTGCGTTCATCAAAATAATAATAAATATGATAACGGTATAAATAATATAAAATATACAACGGTATAAATAATATAATTTATTTATATAATATATAAAACGATAATAATAATGATAATAATTCAAATACGTAGAAAAGTGTTTTCTACATTTTCTAAAGCTGATTACTACCTACCAAACACAACAATTATTTTCAGCAATGCAATATCACACTTGTTTGGTAGGCTTGATATACAAGGTGTCCAGTGCTAACGGTGCCCAATGGCCATTTCCTAAACCGTTAGTCAGAGACACATAGTTCCAATTGCAAAGATGCTTTAAACTACATAATCTATTATATCAGAAAAAATCGAAGTCAACAAATCAATTCCTATAAAAATTACGAAATTTAAATTTTTATGCGGTCCTCCGGTTTTATTAATTAAATTTAGAAAAAAATTCTTAATTTCATGCACAGTAAAAAAAAAAAAAAAAATTCGTCGTTCTACGACCAAAATTCACTGAGTTTCAGCTGCTTAAAGTTAGAGCACTTTTCCATCTGCGAAATAGGGGTTGTATACAAAATGAATTTGAGAAAAATTAATGTAGATGGTTTCGAGCTTTGTAATATTTATTCGCAATTTCATTTACTATTTTATGAATATAGGTTGCAATGAAGAAGTTTAACGTTTAACTTTGTGTATACAATAAAGTAACATAAAAATAGAATTTTTTAAACAGTTTTTTAAATGAACTGGCGTTAAATAACTTCCTTCGACTGCAATCTAAATGTGTACCCGTGTAGAAAACTCTTCCTGTACTTTGCGTAGCACAGTCTTATGTTACACATCTGCAAGCTATACATATATACTATTTAGTAGGTTTGACTTCTGATAGATTTTAATAGAGCTTGACTGTGACCCTCTGCTTGCAGGGCCTGGTTATAACAAACAGGGGCCCCGGTCAGTGATGGATTTGGAGGGCCCCTTATCTATGAAAATTGTTTTATTTTTAATAAAATTTTGATATAAAAAAGAATATTTCAGAACAACATTTGAAATTGGGGGCCCTTCGACTCGGAGGCCCTGGGCAAAGTCCCGATTTGCCCATGCGAAAAAAAGGCCCTGTCTGCTTGAAGATCAGCACTCTAACATTAGTTTTGCTTCTTTTTTCGCATTATGCCAGAAAATTAAATTAAAACATATAATTTAAAATTTCAGTATTTACATGGTCTCTTAACGGTTTACCATAACAGGACCTTTTTAAACGTGGAAGAGTGACTTAAGTCACAATGTTTGCTGCTTCATAAATCGATGAAGTTTGATAGTAGAAAGACGATTTTTTTTAATTGTGCATAAAATTGTATAAAGAAATTTTTTCTAAATATATCTGATAGGACTGGGGGACCGTATAAAAATTTAAATTTCGTAATTTTTATAGGAATTGTTTTGTTGACTTCGATTGTTTCAGACATAATAGATTATGCAATTTAAAGCATTTTTGCAACTGGAACTATGTGTCTCTGACTAACGGTTTAGGAAATAGCCATTGAGCACCGTTAGCATTAGACACCCTGTATAATAACCAGGAAGGACTGTATACCAGATTTGTTTCATACACGCTTAAATCTATTGATTAAAACTAACACTCCTTTATTGATTAAATTTCTTATCGGCTGATTTAAATCCTTTTACGCTAAAAAATACTCATTAAAGACAATAATTTGTTATCTCCTCAATTTCCCTCAATGCTCAGGATTCGCTAGTTTCTATTATACTCCATTTTTCACTAAAATCTTGTCTATTTGAGAATTCTGTCTCTCCCTACGAAAGATGCGTAGTAAGGTATCCTATTACTTTCACGTGACCAACGCTCTGGCTCTAACGGAAAACGGTACAGTCACCACAGACAACACAACGCAAGAATCGTATGGCTTACGCAGTGGTTATTTATATTCTTTGTTGCGGCGAGCATCGAAAAGCAAACATGTGGTTATCAAAATATGAATTAAAAGAGTTTCTGAAGAGGATACCCGATGATACTTTAGAATGGTGATAATTTTATTTTATATCCGAATACCAAATACATCTTTTTCATATTCAGAGTTGTGAAATAAATTCATCCTAAATGTGGAGAGGATGCTTTCGGTAAAAATTTTGTTTTAATGGACATAGTTTCTTACGATTGGATTATAAAAATCTCGTCGCTCTTGTAAAACAAATGAAGTTATGATATCTTCAGTCAAGTGAGTAAGTACTATTTTACCTTTTTCATGTAAATAAATTGGGTTGCTGCTTTAATTAAATCTTACAGCTGGTTTAACCATGATTGCATTTGTGTATTCTGACTGTACTGTGAATTCGTTTTATAACTAGAGACTATAGTGAAATTATATTCTATTTATTAAAAAAATACTTTTTTATGGTGCATTAAGATATATGTAATGTATTTGTCTTGATTTAAAATTTATTTTCTCGAGCTTATAATCATAGATTACAGCTCTGATCATAAAAAATGAAGAAAACGAATCATTCAATATATAAATCAAAAACAGCAAATTTTCATAAGACACCCTTTTTCTAGCTTAAAATAATAATATTAATTGAGTACAGATATATTAATTAAAAAAGGGCTTATTTTGCAAAAACGCTCATTCTATAGCTTAAATAATAATCATAATTGAGTACAGTTACATTAATCAAAAACGGACAGACACTCCTCATTTTTTATTATTATTTATCCTAAATGGAGCTGTTGTAGAATGCTCAAAAATTGAGAATTTTTCGCTCCATTGATATTTGTCGATTAATGGAGCAAATTTTACTCAATCGGGAGAATGGCTGTTTGAAGTCAATGATTGAGTAAAAATATACTCCGTTTGATTATTATTTTACTCAATAAATTTAAGCGTGTAGTTTAGAGCACAAGATGGAGAAGCTTTGGAAATTTTCTTTATTTGATTGTTATTATTATTTAGAAAGTTACATTATCTAAATGAAAATGCAGCTGTTACAAGAATAATTGAATGTTAACAATGAAAACGAACTGCAATGACATATAAAAAACAAAGACTGCATTAACACAAGTTGAGAACTCAACAATGATAATGCAGATCAACTGAATGAAGAAAAATATTGAACAATTGGCTTGAAGAAACAATTAAAAGATGCCTTTAAGTAATCCTATTGGATGTGCAGTGTAACTCATTATAGAAACTTTTACATAAGTAAGAATTGCGATTATACATAATAACATAACATAATAACTAAATTACATAAGTAAGAATTGCGATATTAATGGTAGGTATATTAAATTCCATTTTATTGTTCAACGTACTACTGGAACAGCTGGCATTTATAAGCAGACTTTTTAAGATAGCTACACTATTTCCGTAAAAGTTCTATTATTCACTCTCTTTAGACAGTAAACATGATGACGTGTGATATAACCCCTTAAAAAGTCCTCCGCCCAAGGCAACCCCCTCCCTTTTATGTAGATCATGCAGATAGCTCTCGTGTAGCTTTAAGTTAACCAAAAACAAATCGATATGATGCGAGAAAATTTCATAAAAGTTCAACACCGTATCGTATTTCAAATTATCGTATATAAACATTATTTTTATCTTATTATTTTTAGAGGCGAAGAAAGATGCTGTACTTTTAAAAATTAAGCCTATACTACAATTACATGAATAAAGTATTTTAAGGGAAATGGATTTTTTTTAGTGCTTCGATCCTAAATATAAAATACATATACAGTATCAAACAGTACTTGTATTTCTGCTAATGACATAAAATATATTGGATATTCGTTTACCACCGCTTTTAAGGGTGTATTTTGTTCAATTTGTAGACTTTAATCCTTTTCTTATATATTATTTCCCGAAATAAATAATTTTAGACTCAATAGAATAATTCGAGATTAACTTTAGGCTAATCAAATATCAATGTGTAAATGACTTGAACGAGAACGATAAACTTTGGGTCGTTGTCGACAACAGGTAAAACCGACCTGCTGCCTGTCGGTGGCAGATCAAATCTATAAAGGAATCACTTGGTAATATTAACTGCCATCTTTAAGACTTGCACTTACCAATCTAATCTTGCAAGAAAAGTTGAGGATAACTGACTAAATTGCTTCTTCATTTATTTTTCCGAATCTCTGAAACATGTTTGAGACAATCTCTGAAACATGTTTGAAACAATCTCTGAAACATGTTTGAAATCCAGTTCGAGCACGATTCAACAGAACTGTAATATTTCAAATACTTTTCAGATTCAAATGTTAGGAACTTTATCCTCCAAGGGAAGGAATTGACTAGCTGAATGTTTGGGTGTTTTCCTTTGCAACGTAAAAGTGACATAGAGCAATTAAAGTTTTTTTCATACAGTCAGTATATATAATTGAGATCCCTTCTAGTTACACAATAGTTCGTTTAAATAGATAATGTTACTAATTAATTGATTAAAATAGTTGTAAAACAGTAAGGTTGGATATTATTCTGTGAGACTATACGAATATTTTGTTTAGGATGAAAATTCACCTACACATAATGCCACATTAGCAGATGCTTCACATCTGATACACAATCCTTAAAATAACATGACATACTATCTATCAACCAGTAACAAAGACTCTAGATAATTTTCAAACATGCTGAATCATTGGATGCTAAGTTCATTTATACAATACATTGATATTTACTTCCAAATAACTTATTCTGAAAAGGCCAACACAAAGAAACGATTTCGCCAACGAATGGAATACCAATGTTTTATATTTAAACGATCCACTCCGTGGATTTAAAGGGGAAGTCAACATTTAATAATGTCTTTCACGTGATTTAAACGTTTACTAAATCGCACGCCTCCTATATCAATTCAGAAAAAGAACTAAAAAACGAACAGAGAAAAGAAAAAAAAAAAAATAGCTGAAACCCATCCCCCCAAAAAAATCCTTTGAATTAAATCACCCAAAGATTTCTCTTCTTCAGAAAGGCGGAAGGGGTAAAAGCAAAAACAATTTTCCATCTCTGAAATAATGGATAACCATTTATGGAGTTCTAAATTCTGCAGATGGAGGCACTGAGAGGGTTATGAGGGTTTTCCAGGATTATATATAGGTGAGATTCCCTTTCCTTCCCGATTCCCGCTTCGAATTTATGGGGAACATTGCTCACTCCATTTTCCCAACGGAATAGGCGAGAGAAAGGCTCCGATATGCAGATGGAGGGGCGGGCACAAACTAGACAAAACTTCTTTTTAGATCTCTTTTTTTCTTTCTTTCTTTAGTTCTTAAGAATGTGCAATAGATGGGTCGTGAAAAAGAATTTGAGAGCTTTTTAACGGATTCGCGATTTTTAGAGATGAAGAAGGTGAATCGAAACAAGTACGAGATCAGAACATTATCTGCGTCGACCGACGTGCATATCTAAGGGAAGATCGCCTAAAATGATCCCTTTAAGGGTTAAAATCTATAAAAATCATAAATGTTTAAATAAAACTTTAGTAATTTGCTAGCATATTTTGCAGTATATTTTGCATCATAATAACAAAAGACAATAATGCATACGCGAAAATGCAAGATTTTTGAGATATTTTCAGAGTTTTAATCGAATTTTTAATATTTGGCACGTTTATGGCACATTAAAAAAATAATAACAATAATAAATAAAATAAAATAATAATAATAAAATAATAATAATAAAATAATAATAATAATAATAATAATAATAATAATAATAATAATAATAATAATAATAATGCAATCTCCACGCAGTGGACGTATCATTCATAATAATGCTTTCATAATCATTTTATGAATAGAAATGTCACCAATTATGCCTCTTCATACATTTTGCTATGTTAGTACTCGGCATCGCTATCATGGCTAACATCGGCTTTTATGACGTCACCCAAAATGTGTCGTAACCCTAATCTAAATAAATTTAATTACAAATACTTTTAAATCAAAGAAACATGATTTTCGTTTAAATTAGTCAAATAATTTGGCCCACATTCCACTGAGTATAAAGAACAAAGAGTTTGTGATTGCGCGGCGAAGGTGGCCGCCTTGTCGGCTAGTACTTCAATACTACTTTAAAAGCAGATTGAATAGAGTAAAAAGTATAATTTTAAGAGAGTGTCCAAAGGATCACTTTACCCTAAACCAAAGCATAAAATGATCCTTCAAATGAAAATAATTGTAAATTGTTTTTTTATGGACCAAAAAAAAAGGTGTAAAAGTAATTATGGTCATAAGTTTTACAATCATATAGTATGCACAAACTCTTTTATGAAAATTTTAAAATTGTGTCGAAAACAATAAAATGGAATTGTTGAAAATTATAATTCAAAAATTATGGCCTACACTAAACGCAGAAAGAAATTAAATAATGTAATGTGGAGTCACGAATTTTCAGAACTGTTGAAAATATGCCATGTTGACTAGGAGCCGGTATTGGAGTTTCTTCAGTCGATGGACTATTATGGCTGTCCATTTTAGGTCATATTACTGGATGACACCAAGAAACATAAATAATCTTAGCATGTATAGTTCTCATTTAAGAACATACTCTATGCAGTAAACCGAGCCATACTTCTGAACATGAGAAGCTGTATATCTGAATCAATAGGAAAGATATTCGTAGTGCTCACTTTACAACAGGTGTTATACAGTAGAATCTCGCTACAACGATAATTCTCTCTATTACGATATTTTTTCATAGTCCTGGCTGAATTCCCTTTAGATTAATGTAAAACAGTTCTCTGTATTACGATTTCATTTAAAACGATAATTCTCTCTACAACGATGGTAATAATTATCCCTTACATCACAATAATTCTCTCTACTATCTCTACTATATGATATATTTTTTTTTTCTACGATGCATCAGAAGCCCAACTCATGCACACACATTGAAAGCTACACAAAGAAAGTCGAGGTAAAATGTGGTTGGACCACGCCTCTTCCAAAGAACGTCTTCTAAGTTTCGTTTTGCTGATGTAACACTATGGTAATGAGAATGAGAAAGTGCATTTTTCGTAAGGTGGAAGAGCAGTTGGCATTTCCTGGATGAAACATCTTTGATTCCTATCCCTCTCTTTAAAAAATGGTCAAGGATTCCTTTCACCGAAACTGATATAGAAAACGATACGTTCTTTTGTCTGAACTTGAGTAACAATTTTAACCTTCGATTATTACACGAGGATATTTTAAATCGCTTATGAGTTTTGTTTACTTTGAAGTTTGTTTAGTGAAAATCGAAAGCAAATGGCTAAAAGAAAACAAATATCTATCGAAATGAAATTCAACATCATAAAAGATTTTGATAAAGGCATGAAGCAAAATAAATAAGGATAAATTAATGGGTATGTATTTTCAATTCATATCTAATATATTTTAAAAAAACGCTTTTGCGGCATTCAGGTATTATTTATTTAGACATTATATATTTGTTATTCAAATACGCTATAAGCTATATCTCTGCTAGAATCCCTGGCGAGGCGGCAAGGGTATTTAACTAAAATTTGTGAGTGTTGTGAAAATTACTGAAAACTATAAACATGTTTTTCTCCGTTTATTTATTATATATTACTTGCGAGGGTGTGCTGAATGAAAACAGAACACTTTCTGGTGACACCGAGGGTATGGGATATATGAAGAACAAAAATCTTTTCGTTCCAATATCGATTCTTTCTATAACGATAATTCTCTTTACAACGATATATTATTTTGACCCCCAAAATATCGTTATAGAGGGATTTCACTGTATAACCCAATTTATCGCCAAAAAGAATTCTTTTTGGCGAGTAATACTATGACCGCTTGATTAACGCCATTGCTTATTCTTCACTTGGCACAATCAGTTTATGTGTTACCCGGTGGATAGTGCGAAATGTATCTACGAAAACGCATCTGGATGGCTTTTGCCCGCTAGGATCATTTTGGACTACCTCCCCTCTACTTTTTCTATATTATCTCGGATTAATAAGATTTGCCTACCTGGATATTAGAGGCACATTTAAAAAACATTTCAGGCAATTTTTTTAAAGGACGCTATCTTTTAACAGTCAGTCTACTTCAAAAGAAAATGTTAAGTGTTAAGAAATTTATAGAAAATACATTGGTAGCTACGAACGAATCATTCTACGGTGTAAATTGCCGTTTTACACTTTGTTGCATTAACGAATCGTTTAATATAAAAAAGGCATTAAGAAAATCCCGTAATTCTTTCGTAGAACCAGACGCGTTTACCTAATTTTCAAAATTTGTAGGGATGGCTTTGCAGGTTCTCTTCTAGAAAAAGAGCCAAAACGAAACAAATGGTTTAGTCAATATTGCAAAGACTTCATAAATGGAAGTACATCAATTTATAAACATTTTTATGGTCATCACTATTTTTGGCAAACTGAAAGGACAAGGAACTTCTAATGCGTGTTATCGCCCAAAGATTGTGAAATATTTTTCGGGCATTTTCGATAATCAGATAACACATTCATCTATGCAATCCATTACTTATAGTCTAAGAGCCAGCGACCGCCAGACTTTCGTCATAGTATAAAAGCTGAAACTTTCTCTGCGCATACCCCCCAACAGAGGTAGGAACAATTGGCCACTATGATCGTGGATGATCGTGGCTTTGGCAGGTAACAGGTGGCAAAGGTGTATAAAATTGCAGAAAATTTTCGTGATTTCATAAAGCTTAATTTTTTTATATGTTATTCTTCGCAGTACTAGAAATCAATTTATCCCTTCCCAGACACTTTTCCATCCTGGCAAACCCCCGCCAGACAACCTCAAAGTCATGGAAAACGTGACTCTATATTCGTCATTTCATAAAGCGTGATTTTTTTATATGTTCTTCGGCCCAGTACTAGAAGTCACTTTATCCCTTGCCAGACACTTTTGCATCGTGGCAAACTCCCGCCAGACAATCTCAAAGTCATGGAAAACGGGATTCTATTTTCGTCATTTCATAAAGCGTGATTTTTTTATATGTTCTTCTTCGTAGTACTAGAAATCAATTATTCAGTTCTAGAAATTCATTAAAGTATAACTTAGAGGTGTTAGGTTATTTCAAACGAATCAAAAGTTGTATACGTTATTAAGGGTTACAAAATGAATTTATCCATCGAAGATAGTGTCTATATCATTTATAGTTCTGCTACAGGAACACTCCAAAGAATTTCAAACAATACGCTAAATGGAAGTTTTAGGGACATTCATCCATTTCAAGCACACTACTGTTACGAATTTTCGGGGCAACCCGCTGTTCTGGGGCTTAAAATGATTTAAAATCCGTATTCTACACTTCAAATAGTTAAATTTTGCTTTTTGTTGCATCAAAATCGGTCAACTACAACCGGGGATACGGAGGTTTCGGTTTCCCCATTGTTTTTCTACGGCTTTCTAGAAATCTCGAGAAATATTGGTCCTAGGGCTTCGATCTCTTCACTATTGGGGACTTCGGTCGTTTGCCTCCTCAAAAACTGCACCAAAAGTTGCGAAGTTTGGCGACTTTGTATGTGTGTAACTTGCATATCTCATAAACAATTAGACGTAGACTGTTGAAATTTCATATCTAAGATTGTTGTAACATCTAGTTGTGCACCTGAATTTTTTGTTCTAATGTACTTCAAAGTTTATTTACAGAACAACTCAAAAGAATTTCAATACATTAATGTCTATGGACATCTTCAATATACAGTAAAACCTCGATACAAAGATACTTAATATACCCAATAAAATTATCGTTCTAGAGGGATGTATCGTTATACCGAGGGGAGAACATATTGCATTGTAATTCCGTGGGACCACAAAATTTTAATTAGAGAGATTTATTGTGGTATCGAGTATCGTTATAGCGAGGTTTTACAGTATAATGTCTGTAGTGAGACACTGTTTGGTCTATGCCAAAAATCTTATCATTTGTCATCGACCTTGACGTGTTTTGCAGAAATATCGTAAAATTCAACGCCAAAAACAGCTACGTATTTCGCAGAACTCTAAAACTGTTTACCGTAGAATGTTGAAATTTTGTATTTAGAAGTTATTATAACAGCTAACTGCTTATCTCTTTTTTGATTTCAATCAACCGAGTAATTTCTGTACAGGGTTACCCAAGACATTAAATACATTAAGGTCTATGGACACTTCAAGTTCATTATAATGAGACTGACGACACTAGTCATAGCCGAAATAGTAATTCATCGTGATGAATCACCATTTCGGCTATGACCAAAATGTAGCTAACCATCCTAAGACTTCGGCTTTTGGTGGTAGTATGAACCAATGAAGTGTCAAAAACAAATCTTTCAAATTGAATCCAGGATGGAGATATCGGAAATATTTGGCTAGAAATCGATAAACCTTATTATTACTGCAGTATTTTATCTCGTTACAAACAAAATAAGTTTAGATGAAATGCACCGAAAATATTTATGATATAACAGACGTACAAGAAAGTCATGTGGTGTCCACATCAGATTTCTGATTAATGTATTATGATGGAAATTATAGTGAATAATTTTTTTTTAAACTCATAAATATTTCTATTTAAAGAAATTATTCGATAAATCCAACTCCATGATTTTGAGATTGTCTGGCGGGAGTTTGCCACGATGCAAAAGTGTCTGGCAAGGGATAAAGTAGCTTCTAGTACTGGGCCAAAGAACATATAAAAAAATCAAGCTTTATGAAATGACGAAAATAGAATCACGTTTTCCATGACTTTGAGATTGTCTGGCGGGGGTTTGCAACGATGGAAAAGTGTCTTGCAAGGGATAAATTGATTTCTAGTACTGTGCCGAAGAACATATAAAATAATGAAGCTTTATAAAATGACGAAAATTTTCTGGAATTTTATACACCTTTGCCACCTGTTACCTGCCAAAGCCACGATCATCCAAACTTTATAGTGGCCGATTGTTCCTACCTGTATTGGGGAATATGCGCAGAGAAAGTTTCAGCTTTTATACTATGACGAAGGTCTGGCGGTCGCTGGCTCTTGCTCTATTAAGAATTGTTAAATGTCACTGCGGTGCGAGGCAGTGGCGCCGACTACGCGGGTGTTCCGGGGCTCAAGCACCCACTGGAAAAATATTGTGGGTGTGGAGCACCCACAAAAATGTAACGAGCCGAATTAGTCACTTTGTATAAAAAAGAATGGAATTAGGAAAATCAGATAGGTTTTTTTGGTTTCAGAAAATGATCATTAACAAAATCTGATTCAATTATTGCTACATAAATTAATTCTCGAGGAGGGATAGGAATTGTGAAAGATGAAAAAAAATTAATTCTTTTGTTTATAAAATGAAACGAAATTAACCCCTTCTTGGTTTTGTCCTTGTGAATGATTTAAAACGTAGGGACCTCAGGAAACTGCTTCGAAACATAAAGACCGCTGGAAATCTTCGTAAGTGCTCAGTTCTTGTACGATTCTAAAATAAATTTTATCTTCGGGTTGGTCGTCATCTATGTAGTCCATTAATAAAATTGATGGATGTTGTGCTCCTTGGATTATTCCATAAAAGTGGCTGCCAATTTAAGATATTGAGTAAACACAGATAATTTACATAAGTTAAATTGGATCAGAAGAGCTAAGGTAACGAATTTTCGTGTAATTCCACAGAACTCGAGAACCTACAGAAGACTTTTTCTGAGAATTCAGTTCGCATTGTTGAAGACTAAAATTTAATAATTAGTCTCTCTTTATGTGGGTGTTATCGAATATACCTCCAAAAATTTCTATCAGTGCTCAACGCCTCCCGAATTCGTTTAATTTGAGAATGAAATTTTAACTGATCCCATGCTTTGTTTATGTGAGTGTCTCTAGACTTATTTTACGGACAAATTAATTTAGGCTTACTGAACGCTTGGATTGTTTGAAACTAATTTTCTGATGTTTTAACTGAGTCATTTCAATAAAAGCGCTTTTGATCTTGAACATTTACAGGAAAATTAGGATAGTGTGTTAAAAAACAGCAAAAAATGGAGAGAAACTTAGAAAATAAACAGTGGCAAAATAATTGGAATCAATAATGAGGTTTATTTCTTTATATTTTCAAGGAACAGCTGTGTGTGTGTGTGTGCGTTGTACAGTATTGAGAAAATCAACATTTGATTTTTTGTGCTATTGAAAAATTGAGTTGGACAAGTTCAGTTATTGCAGATTATTCAGAAGGCACTCTGGAGTAAAAAGGAAGTTTGCAGAGACTCAATAGTTCAAGATGTGTGTCGAATTATTTCAAATTGAGAAATACATATGACGTGACTTCCCGCCTGAGATAACCGCCTGAGTTGATATTGAAATAGTTCAGTCTCAGTTAGTTCGATGAATGGATAGACGGACCCAGCATGGCAATTTTGATTGTGTCTAGATTTTTGTTCAATAGTATTCTGTCAGTAAATACGTAATGTTTTAAAAATAATTATGCTGTATTCAATTGAGTGCTGTTCTCATCTTGACTATCATGAACCACTAGTAGTGTTTGAAAGAGTTTTTAAATATGATGTAAATAATTCTTATTCAATCGTTGAGTAGGAATGTTGCGAGGAGGTCGTTCTTCCTTTAGGCATTATCGGATGGCTCAAAAGACAATTTTTGTTGATTTATTCAAGTCTGTCTCACTTTTTGCAAAGACGGTGATTTCAGTGAGAGATCTTGACAACATTCTAGATGTAGATTTTTCGTTAAACGTTCTCGCACCAAAACGGCGCGATCATACGGATGCATACATGAAGCTCGAAATAAATTACTAAAGGGCAGTTTATAAAAAAAGAATCGTTCTTGAAAGCTGTTCAATACAGAGGTTGGAATTTGAAGATATTGATTCATTCGGTTCAGAAACAGTGCGATGGAAGGCGAAGGCTATTACTTAAGATGCTCATGGTTTGTTCGTGAAAAAACTCTCAGTAGCAGGTAACAATTTCTTGCTCTTTACAATTAGCAGATTGTCTCGCTGATTCAAAAAACGTTGATCTCTGAGATGTAAAGAGCGTAGCGTCATTTTAGGTATTTGCAAAAACCTTCTCGAATTGAAACAGGATGGTCAGAGATATTTTTATAGACAAAGTTGGAGTTCGATTACTTTAATGTAATTAATGAGAACAGAAATCGTTCTTTCGGTCTCCTGGATAAAAACACTGAAATTTGAAGATGGTATCTCAGGACTGTCAAAGCTTGGTTGGAGTTCGATGGTTCTTAATCTTCTGGTTTGAGAAAATATAGTACTGCAAAAAGCTGCTATTGTAATTTGGTTCTGAACTATTGTGACTATTGAAAAAGACTACCGAGTAAAATTTTAAATTTGTTGTGTAGGATGTTGTTAGGTGGTGCCGTGTGTGAATTGTGACTATTAAACATGAAAGTGTTCGTGTTTTATATGTTTAACTTGGAGGGGTCTGGGTGGTGTGGGTGATTGTGGGACTGATCGGAAGCAGGAGAAGCCGGAGAAAAATTTACGTGCGCGTCTAAATTTCTTTTTACGGATTCTAATATTGGGAGAGACTGGGGAGGATGGAAGTGGTGTAAGACAGGGAGAGTATGAATTAGTTGGGGTGGCTATTGATGATACGTGTGGGGAAGAATGTATTGATGGTAGAAGTGGTGTAGAAGGAGGCGATTGTATGACGGGTGAGAATGAAAATGTAGCTGAAATTGTTAATGATATAGTTGGTGATGGTGGGGGTTTGACTGTTAAACCTAGACAGCACATAAGCTTAAATTAAGCTTGACATTTCCTTGAATTTGACGTATTAATGCAAGCTTGACAGTTCAACTCATTTTAAGCTAGCAGCAAGCTTGCAGGAGTCAAGTTGAATTGTCAAGCTTAAATCGAGCTTGATTTAAGCTTGACAAGTGATACTAGCTTGATTATTTTAGCTTTCAAAGTGCGCAGTGATGGCGTCATCTGTGAAAGAGAATGGACATTAATTGTCTATCGTCCTCAAATTTGCTGAAAGTTCGTAAAAGATGTGTTTTATTTTATTACCAGTGCCATATTACCGGCAGGGCAAACGCGGCAACTGCCCAGGGCCTACAGATTTTAGGGCCCCAAAATCTTACATCTTATACTTTTGTAGTTTTAAAATAAAATTACAAAGGATAAAATAAATTCAGAAGTTAAATAATTTTTTTAATTATAAAGTATGAACAATGAAAATAATTCAAATTCAGATTTGTATAAATTAATTTAAACTTATTTTTAATTCTTCGAAATGCTCTATATCGATATAGCATACCAATATGTAGGAAAATAACTAACCACATTTGTAAAGAGAATTTTTAGCGTTAAAAAATAGCAAAATTTTTCAATTATTTGTTATTTTAAGAAATATTTACAAAAATGACTAAAATGTTTCTATTCCATACATGTTAGCAACTGTAATATAGCATTTCGAAGTAACGTTTAACTGTCTGTTTCTTTGATTTCAGATTACTTAACACAAAATTTGTGTTAAGTAAGTAAACCCATTCTATATTTCCAAATATGGAAATTCTTCAAAATAAAATACAATTATACTACGAAATTGATTTCAAAATCAGTCGTTTGTCTCGATTTTGGCCAGCAGTATTGCTCATGAGTGTTGCGAAAGCTTAAAAACGTATGCTGCTCTTAAGTTTATATTATGTTTATTTTCCTATTAGTAGAGTCTCTAAATCACACATAACATTATTTTAATTTTGATGCATCCCATGGAAAAATAAAAAAAAAGAAACAACATATCGCCCACTTATCAATCTGGCCGGAAAACGGCTTGATAATTCACTTCAAACTTTAGTCATAACTGCCCGAAGCTTGGTAGCTGAATGGATAACGCGCTCGGCTACAAACCGAAGGTCCCGGGTTCTATTCCAGCCACGGACACTCAATGGAAACAAATTAAATTGAAATTTCAGCGTAGAAGGGAAAATGCATGGCCAAGTAAAATATGTGGGGCGAGTTCGGCGCCCCGTGTATTTAGGAATTTTTTTAAGCTTGAAATTAAGCTTGCTATGTCAAGCTTGATTCAAGCTTAAAATGTCAAGCTTAATGCAAGCTGGGCAAGTGTAAACTAGAACACTTGATTCAAGCTTGCATTAAGCTTACACACTTGAAATTTTCAAGCTTAATTCAAGCTTATTGACTTGATAAATCAAGCTTGCTGCAAGTTTGATGCAAGTTTGCTGTGCTGTCTGGGAATATTCGGAAGAAACTGGGGAAAGTGTGACTGGTTAATCCTGATATATTGTTTCGTATGTTGTGCTATTGGCTGTTGTGTAAAATGATGAGGATGCTGTGTCTGTAGTGTCTGTATATGGTGTACTTACTCTCGATTCCTCCCCTTTCGCCACTGGCCCACCAGAGGAGGGCCAAAGCAAGAGAAACTTCTTTAGAAAGAAGTACATAATACAAAAAGCATCGAAGAACAGCAAAGATGTCATGCTTCGAATAAGGTCTAATATAGATTGAAAGCATTTGTTGAAATTTCATAACTCTCTTTTGTTGTCAACAATGTCTGATTTTGAAACATAAGGTATTATTATTGACTTGTTTTCTATCCCATTGTTAATGCAATAATCATAAAAATAAGGTACTTAAATGGATAAAAAATAGATTAAAACAATTAAAAATACGGCCCTGATAGTCGCACTGTCATCCAATATTTGTCAAACTGGTGTAATGTTGGTGACAAAACTGGAACTTCACAATTCTCACTAAATTAAAGCAAGTCTCGTCTTCTTGTGATGTGCATATTCAGTGGATCCCCTCATATGTAGACATTTGGGTAATGAGGAGGCGGATGTCTTGGCAAAGAAAGGTGCCGGGGAATCCTGGCTACTTCTAACTGCCTGAGTTACCTTGAGCTGTATCTGCCAGAAAACATACTGATGAAATGACTTGGATTGTCCCTCCGATACATTCCTGGAGCCCTACCACGATAGTCTCGGAAAATAATCGGTAGCGGATAGTTCCCGCTATCGGATAATGAAATCATCGGATAAATAGCCGCGACCCCCAGTTTTGCCCTACCACCATGCTCACGTCTAAAGGAAGCGAGAATTTTTTCGACTGTTCCGGGAGTATCCTAATCGACAGGAATCAACCAATCAAAGTAGAGCATTCTTTCCGATATCCGATCTACGTGAGCGCGTGGATCGGCGCGTGAAATGCATGTTAAAAAAATACACCAAAAGAATTATACTTTGAAACCAATTTCTGAACAATATACAGCCGAAAGATGGAATATTAATTACATACAATTTGACAGACAAAATTTTAGGATGTTACACCTTGAAACACAGATGCTGTTATTTGTAACTATTTAAAGAAGAAAGATTATATAAAAGAAGGTTTGCTAGCTCAGTGATAGTATAAAAATTATTCATCCTTAAGTATCTTCTATGGAGACATTAATTTGTTAAAGGTGATATAACATTTTTTTCATTTTCATGGCATATAAAATGAACTGTGTAATAATAATAAGTGTTGCTTTGAATTAGTAATTTAAGCATATTTTCCTTAACAGTGCATGTTTAATAAATGGAAACTAAGTGAATAACCATACATTTAAAAAGTGATAATAAAAAATTTAACTTCATCATTTCAAAATTTTATTTCTGTGTTGAGGGCTGTCTTTCTTGTTGTTTTAGCCTCGAGAAAAGGCTTAAGTTCTTCAATCAGCCGAAGTGCGGATTGTTTGTTTAAGCGGAAATTTCTAATGAAATCTTCCTCGCTTAAATCAAATGATTTACATCTAGGAATCGAAATTCGATTCCTAGGAACCCTTCTTGCATCGTCTTGTTGTGCAAGCGCTAAAACCAATAATCGTGACATTTTTTTAAAAGTTAAAACGATCAAACAAAACAAAAATACCACGAGCTGCAATCCGAGATGAAGATAGTCGATAGCGGGAAACGGTTCTCACACTTGTTGATGGTGTCGTAAAACAACAGCGGATTTCTCGACAGTATTTACGGTATCGTAAACATTACGACATTATCGTGGTGGCACTTTTAAGTGCTCTGTCGAAATGTGACGTCATATGTGCGAGAAGGTTGATTTATCCGCTACCGATTATTTCCCGAGACTATCGTGGTAGGGCTCTTGGTATCGTTCTGATTCCCCTGTTGGATCCCTAGCTATGAACTGCGACAGATGTGCCCAGACAGAACTCTCCCGCTTTTTTAGTGGCCATATAAGAAGCCTTGTCTTCCAGGGTGGTTAAAAAACCCACCCCATTTGTCCGAAATGTAAGAATGACCAGGCTTCTCCGACACATATACTTAGGTGTCTGTGTTTGTCCTACGACGAATTATTAGACTTTCTTATGCTGGTCTATGACTTTTTGAGCGTGAATAAGCTCATAGATATCGTCTATCAGATGCCGGCCACGGATATTAGCAACAACAACAACAAAAATATGGCGTTTAAAACCATAGTTAAGATATAAAAAAAAGATTTGTCTATTAAAATCGTTAAAGCTGTATTTTGCACGCAATACATGGCTAGGTTCAGCTAAACTTGTCACACTACCTTAATTTTGAAGATATTGTGACCAGTAGACCTCTATAAATGACGTGTGAAACGCCCTTCTCGTTTCGAAAAGATGAAGATGTTGTGATCAGTATAGCTGAAGACGACCATGGATTGTGTGCCGAAATATATCTTTTAATGGTGTTAGTTAGTATATTAGTTTTTTCGAATATTTTAACAATGAATAAAAATACTGTCACCGTAAGAAAAAAACTTTGCCGATATATGGACCTCTAGGGGGTCTGTCTGTTTACCCTATCGCCTCCCATAAACTGATGGAAATGGAAGTTCATTTTATCTCAAGGTCGTAACCAACGAGTGAGATGAAGATAAGGGGTTTAACCCCACCCACTCCCTCTTCTAGAGCACCCACTGAAATTCTGGGAAGTCGGCGCCACTGGACAGGTAAAAGTAATCAACAACAATCCTTAAAAGCGAATAAAAACATTTTTACCGTACAAAAGAGTTCATGCTAAATAAGCTTAGGAGTAAGAGAACATTGACCAAATCACTTCTGTCAAACTTTAGGCGCATGTTTCAGTTTGCGGTCGTCTTTTATCTGCTACTAGCTGCTTGACACTGATCATGAAGATACATCTGATACCTCAATCAGACTAACTTTTTAACATGCAGCTGATGAAGTCTAAAATGTTTGAAATATCTATCAAAACGCTACTGATCATCTACACGAAAAATATTGTTGGTTTTTATTCTGAAATACTTTCCCATTTGCAAATATTTTTATGAGCAGTAATGCGTAACAATTTTCGATGGTTTTCTAATGTGTCGCAGAAATCACTTTTTGAAAATCAATGCCAAACAATTTTACACTCGAACATTTCAAGGCTTTCACATCAGCCACCATTTAAAATAAAAAGCTTAAACACGTAGAATGTAATACGCATGATAATAATCGAAATAGCTGTTTATCGCCGGTGGAAAAGCTGAGTGCGTTTGACGCACTTACAAAGTTTCAATTTTATTTTTCCACCACAGTGCTGTCTTACAGCTACACTACATTCATGACGACAAAACTACTTAAAAGAGTTAAAATTCTTGCATAAAAGTACCGAAAATAGTTCTCTAAAACATCGAATAAACAAGTTCTCTGAGTGTCATTAGCTTCTCAAAAAGAACTTTCTTGAAAACGAACTTAATCAAACATTCTTAAATGGGATTTTTTTAAACTTGTTCTCATTCCTTTAAAAGCTCTGCGAGCTCCAGCTTTCAAAAATTGCATATTCGTTCTGTGCATTCGTTATTCTTTGTTTCATTTCTGTTTTTCTTAAGTCGGTTTTCTTAAGTTTTCTTTGTCGGTTTTTGTTCGTTTTATTGAGTTTAAATGCTGTTATACTCATTTGCCGAAAACTTGTTAGAAACACGATATAGTATTTTACTTTCTGCTTTTGAAAGTAACTTATTTAGCAGCCATTTTCAAATGAAGCAAACTTTCCTTTAAAAGTAAGGGGAAAAAAATCAAAGAATGCATTTTGAAGCGGATGTAGTTAGGAGAAATTTTATTCAGAATAGTTTCATTTTATTTTATGTGACTGTCATACTGAAGATATTCACAGATATTGTATGCATTCTGGTTAGAATTCTTTAGAATTTTGTAAAATTTTTAGTATTATTTTAAGAGCTGTAATGTTTCTAAAAAAAGGTTAATTTTGGAAGTATTTCTGCCTTTTAAATATCTATATCATAATTGTGTTATATTTGACACGATACTGCAAATGCTTTGATATACATAAAAATCTACATATTCAATATAAATATTATAAAATCGAGCAATATGCAATAAAAAAATAGATAATTATGATATGATTAATTGAATTCTTTGTATTTGAATTTTCATGGAATTTTTCACTGCATCGTGTAAATTAATCTTTAATTTATTTTTCACTGCAGTATGTAAATTAATCTTTAGTTTTATGTTTTCCATACATTACAGTTCGATGTGCTTATGATGCATTATATTGATGAATAATCTCAAAAATGCTGCTTTAAATAATAATATATTACATGAATATATCGATCCACTATCAACTTTAATAACACCATGCACAAAATATGCGATTTACTAGAAATTAGAAAAATAAAATCTTTGTGGAGATATTTTATTACAGCAGTAAATAAATTTGAGTACCAACTAAGTTATGGCAATTTTTCTGTAGCAATATATGATGCTTAAAAAAAGGCGAATTTCAATAAATCTTATTATATATATGAATAGTACTTAGCTGTAAACAAGGACAAGAAATATCATTCTGATGGAGGCAATAAATAAAACACGCAAAGATAGCGAAGGACGTGCAACAGAAATGTTTAAATTAATTGAAAACTAAATTCTCGAACTTAGTTGCAGACACAAATGATCAGAAAAGATAATAAGAACTAATATTTGAAGTCCGTAGAATTGAATGTACTTCGTACAAGCACTTGTTAAATTACTTGAATAATTTTTCTGCCCCTTTTCTTCTTTTAAGATATTTACTTTTTCCTCTTTCACTTTCCAAGAAGTTCCTGAAATAAATAAACATAAAGCGACAGGTATTTCTTGAATTTTGTATACGTTATAGCATTAGTGTAAGATTACACATTCAGTGGGATTCAACAATTTGTTATAATCAACCAATTTACAGTAGGAAATAAAGGATATTAACAGCATGGCTAAAAACTGATGACTAGAAGGGAATTTTAAAGAAACACGTCGTAAATTGATAAAGTCATAGGTCGTGATTTTACAGCATTGAGTCATGCACGCGATTTCGGTACAAACCTTAGTGGGCGTACACATGAAAGACATCAAAGATTTGTTTTGTTATTCAACAGGGGAAAATAAAATGTGGAATGTGGTTGACTCTTATTTGAAACCGCACAAAACTTTGATTTCCAAATTGTTAGACTATAAAGAAATTTTCAAAAAAGCTTGTTTTTGTTTTACTTGCTGCAGTTATTGTAATTATTTACGTAAAATTTTTCCTTGTTAGATGCAACATACTAACAAGGAAAAATTTTACGATTCTTTTTCTGGTAAAAGAAACTACAATAAACAATGTAGCAAAAGAAAACAAAGTAAAAAATGTAGAAAAATATGCACATATTTCGGTTTATTATTCAAGTACTATCATTCCATTCATATTCTTAAAAAGGGTCCTGTTAAAAAGAATTCTGCAAGAACACACTGAAAAAACGTTACGAGAGATCACTATTCATCCTCTTTATTATTCATAACTATACATAAATTTTCGAGGCACATTCCGCTCACTTGATGTAAAAAAAAACCCACTGAACATATCATTTTATTATACGTCTTCAGAAGTTAAATATATACGATATAAATGATTTTTTAAGTGGCTACTTGTCGATGATAAATGAGATGGGCGTCAAATTTTGGAGGTTTTACTTTATTTTATTTTTTCCTTTCCGCGTGCAACATCATTCTTAAGCACAGAGACTTAAAAGATATGAGAAGATATAATGGAAAGCAAAAGGAGTGCGTTAGGAATGTTGAGTCGAGGTTTGATTTTGTTTTCGGCGAAATTGATTGATGCCTTACGACGAAAGAGGGAACAGTTCTGGAAATAAGTTCCGTAACTGTTCGTTAAGTTTTAAGATTGCGCATTTCAGGAGTTGGATGCTTTGTTTTTGACATTTTGTCTCGCAAAAATGAAATTGATGTGCCAGTATTTGAAATGAGAAAAGACATACATGTGTACGATTTAATAGCAGAAGTTGTGTGATAGGATTGAATAGGGTGAATAGTAGGGAGTGTGCATTAGGGTGGAGCACTCTTATATGGGAAATTTTTTTTGTTAAATTTTTATTTATAATAGTGATCAAAGTGTAACCCAAGATTAGAGGATTTTAAAAAAGCATTACTTTTTTAAAATTAGTATTTTCCTTCTACCCGCGCATTTATTTTGAAAATTTACATTTGTGCTACCATACTGATAAAACTTGAAGGAGCATATAGTTTATAAATTCTATTAAACTATTTATTATTATGAAAAAAAAAACAAGTCATATAGAACAAATTAATGCTAATTTACTAAAAATGTGAGCCACTTAAAATATAAAATATACATAAGCATACATAAAAATAGTCAAAAGAGACCTTAAAATCACGTTTGGTGTCGAATTTGGGCGTGAGTTTTCTTGACTCAATTTTTGTATTTTTGCGACCTTCTCTGGCCTTCTTATCACATACCTGCATAGAAACCTCTGTTAGTATCTTTACTGAACGTTCTACAGCCTGGGTATGACATAGCAGTCTTAGAAAAGGTATTTTTGTACTTCCTTTTGTTTCCACCATCTGAAAGCAAATCTTCATTCTTGACGTCTCTAAGGATGGGAGGTTGAAAATATTTTTGTTGCCAATCCATAAGGTCTGTGTATGATTTAGCATTAGGCTTAATTTTAGGGACCTCAAAAACACGAGGGTCCTTTTCAGAATTAGTCGCTTCTCTTGATTTTATAATCCTTCTAGCAGCAAGTTCACGAATGTGTTTATCAGGATCTGAGAGCACCGAGAGCAGAAGATTCCCAGGATGCGCAAAAAAACTGTTCCCCTCAATGACAGGGTGGACTACTTTATTTAGTTTAATTGGAAGGTATCGAGAATTCGAAACCAATTTCCAAAAATGTCAAGATCCATCTTTGCATGACGGATGAGTTTTAATTTGGAACCAAACAGGAGCGTAAACTCAAACAATAAACGTGGCAAGATGATTAAGGTTTTCAGATGGTTTACTTGCGGAAATATATAGCCTTAATATACTGTTGGCTTTTGTTAACCATCGAGCATGCGACATTTTCCCTGGAGCTCTGTGTGGAGCTAGATCGGGAGGACAATCGCCACTAATTGCAGCTGATGTAATATCGTACAAGTAACGTTGGTCAGAACTTAGGTGTTTGATGATACCGGCCAAAATATCCGGCAAAACACTTTCTATCTTTTCATACCGTACAATAGGATTTTCTTTGCATTTTTCTAGAAATCTTCCAATAGTACCAGAATAGAAACTTGGCCCAGTAGTTGCCCCATCTAACAATGAAAAAAGGTGTTTTAAAGGCAATTCATTCGTGTGTAAAAGGTATATGATCCATTGTAAAGGTGGATTCAAACGTTTTTCTAACAACCGTAATACACCACCATTTTTCTTTGTGTTTGTTGCTGTTCCATCACAACCAACAGCTACAGTTTTTCTCAATGAAACGTTTTCAGAAGAGAACAAGCCATACATAGCACGTTCTATGCTCTTGGGCGTCCCAGTACTTGGGACAGCGTAGCCGAGATAAACCCAGTCAGGTTCCTTGATAACAGAAATGTGTTCTTCTACAATAACTTGGCGGTACTTTTTGACTCCCTTTTCTACTACATTTAAAACTTTATCTTTTCTGCCATCAAAGTGTATAGCTAGAACACTGACAACTCTGTTTTTAGCTAATATTTCTTTGCGTCCTTTTGATATCTTTCACGGCGCAATTTTGATCTGTCTATTACTTACACATCTTACTTAATGTCATGAAGAACTGCTGATGCGAAGGCTGCAGCAGCTCTATCAGATACGCCATATCAGTCACATGTTTTTGAAAAAGATGGCAAGCTGAGTTTTGGCTTTTCTTGGACCCTTGGTGCTTTGAAGAACACAGTTCTAAGCCATCGTCTATTTCTTCAGTATCTTCTGACTCATAAAGTATACGAGGGGCTCGTGGGGAAAGTTCAACTCTATTCTCCTGTTTATCTAAATATGTCACAGAAGCGTAATATCGTTCTAGTTTTTGATTTCTATCATTTCGCTTTTCTAATTTTTCGTTTGTGAAACGTCGATACCACCAATAACCATTTTCCTGTCAGTCCTCTGATCCGTCAGAAAAAAGTGGTTCTTCTTTCGCAACTCTTCTTTCTTTTGGGCATTTGCATTGGCGTACGTTGCAAAATTCAAATCTAATGCCCGGGTAGATAGACTCAAAATAAATAAAAAATATTTTAGGATACGCTTTTTGAAAGGTTGCGTCACATTCTTATAGCTAGTAACAATTTGGCAAAATTTAATTTTTCGCTCCACCCTAGTGTGCATGTTTTATGCAGACGGACGATCTTGTTTGTTGCAACACAATATTTTACGACATGTGATTTTGCGTTTGACTGGTCTATTGCAAAACATATAGCTAATATTTTGAAAAAATTCGTTCATTGGTTAGTTTAGGTACATAAAGGCTGTCTGTTTAAGGTAGAGGGATACCTTGGATGGACGACTTTTTTAATGGTTTCTAATATGTATTCTCGTGACATCTAGAGAAAACCGCCCAAAACTCAAAACTGTTAATTGACAGCCGCTCGTTAGGCCAGAACCCTAGATATTTACACTTCAGCCATATAACAATGTTCAGTGCCTTATTCACTCGGTATTTGTTAGGCGAGAAACAGATTACTACGTGCAATTAGGAATATGAAAGTTACAAGTTTGTTACCCGATCAAAAATAGTTATGAACTTTTGGATTTCTGCTACACTACACACACAGTGATTACACAATCGCTACTCTATCAGCTGACGTTCATTTTATTTACTAGCAATATAAAATGAACCAAAGTACAAAATCTCAGCTTTATTTCGATGATGACCCCAAAATTGTGGCTGGGGCTCTCGGACTATAAGGGAGAGTGGAAGGAATACGTGATACAAAAATTTTTAATAGGACATGGTTTTATTTTCATTAATTTTTAATATCGGAACCAAGTTTGTCCCGTTCTTTGTCACCGTTAAAATTACGCAGGTGGGAAGACTCTCTTCTTCTGAGATCACAGAAGCTTCCAAGCGTTGATCTTTGAATGCTTCGCTGAGTCCCAGTGCAACAATGGAGTGTTTAACTATTTGAGGTGCAACCCTTTCCCGATGCTGAAAAAAGGGCAGCCGTTGCCATCGCTCGACTTAACTACCAGCAAGATAGCGGACGATCGAAACGTTCATCAAGTGCCACAGATCTAGAGACCTTTTTTTGACGGCAGCTTGGCTGTGCCCGCGCACAGCCAGCTGCGTCAAAAAAGGGTCTCTCCGGAGATGTCAGTGCTGTTAAAAATAACCGTGACCATTTTTTTATGGGAAATAACGTGCTAAAAAGTAAAGCATTCTCGTGGAGCTATGTCACCTGCAACTATTTTTATAGAAATCAAATCTATTCTTTGTGACTGGCAACGGTCAAAACGTCAGAGTTTGGTGTTCCCAGAGCGGGAACACTGCGCGTTAAAGGGTTAACTCCCTGAACAATCGACAGATTTTAAGGTTCAAGCATGCTTTATAAAAATACGATCATTACGTCACCTTATACTTTCGGATCCATCACTCTAAAAACAAAAGAAGGTGTAAACTACACCCCCCCCATGACATGATTAGAAATTCTTCAAAAATAAAATATACAAACAAGCTGTATATATTCTATTTTAAGCAAGAAAAATAAAATATTCCAAAGGCATCGAATTTAAAGTATGAGGATGTATCGGCATCAAACTTGGGAATAACCTCAAAAAATCTGTCTATCACCGTAGTTTTAGTATAGAAAGACAAAGAACATTTTAAATGTTATTTTCATCCTTTAAATGGATACTAAGATGATATAAAAGTTTATGTACTTATTGTTTTGTACTTAAAATTGATTAATAGCTTTAATGGAAAACACAGACCACCATAGATAGTAATCTTTCGGAATTCTTTTGAGTGCTGTTGTAGAAAAAATGTAAATTCTGCATACACTATGTTCGGTGTCGAGCATTATTTTGTAATTCTTAATAACATATATAAATTTTGTTTATTTTGAATGGGCATCTAATATCTAAAGTTTAAATTTTTTTGGTTGATACTGTAGAACTATAAATGATATATATTTACCATTTTCAATGGGTTTTCTTTGAATAGCACACATAAATGTTGTAATGGATGCATATTTACAGCAATTGGAATATGGAATGACAGACAATCAAATTGAAATTATAAACAATTTTCACTTTTGTTAAAAAGGGTTTAAAGTCAGTATTCTTTTTATGTACTTTTAAATCCGTATTATGAATTCAAAAATATATATTTGATTATTATTTTTTTAGAATAAACTAGATTTGTGCGGCTGAATGAATTCAGGAGACATCATGAAAAAGTTTCCTTAATTCAATAAAGAATGCAGGAGAGATCACAAAAATAATTAAATATTGTTGGTTAGTTTGTGTTTAATGCACAAGATCCAAAAAAGGTTTACTGCGCCAGACAAAGTGTAAGAATAGCAGAAAAATATCTACAAGTTAAAGGTAAGCTATAAAAAAAGGTGAAAGTTAAAACTCTTAAAAAATAATTAAAGAAATAACATTAAAATAAAAAATAATAAAGCAGTTATTCGATAAAAGTATGAAGAATTTAATTATTAACAGCATTCAGATGCGTATGTGAATTTTTCGATGGACAAAGTATTGAAGGGAATCACGATTTAGATTTGTGGCACATCCACGGCTTAAAATCAGTCTTTTAAGCATGTGTAAATGAGAAGTCTAAATGCATATAAATATGTACTCACTCTTTTTCGAACATTCAATTTCCTCTCAGGAATAGCTTTATTTAGTCATACTGTGCAATTTAAAGCAGTGGAATGGAAAAATAAATAAATTCTGCTCATAAGTTTAAATAATTTATAACAGATTCTTTGTGATTGGTTTAATAAATATACGATGCATATATATATAACCTGTTTGAGGCCATGAAAGATCTAAGTTCAGAAGAAATAAATACACTTCCCAATTTTATTTTAATAAATATCAGACTATGATACCATTTTTTATTAAAACCGTCCATATTTATGCAGACAGCAAAATCGTTTATATTCTGTACAATTCAAAAAGTAAAACATAACGAAAAATGAAGACAGTATATTTATAAATATGAAATATATGCATAAAAAAGTCATTACTTTTTAAGGAAACATTTCATAAATTTGCATTTTTTCTTAAATGTACGACCAATTGTTAGGGAAGAGGTTTAAAAATAGAACTTTAACAGTTGAAATAAGCGTGTTTCATTTTTATCAAAATATTTGTATCCTTTATGCAATTTGAAACTTAAGAAATACATTTTTATTGAAGAATTTCAAAGAATTCCACATATGTTTATTAGCTGTGACTGCCTCTTTTTCTTATTTCATACCAATCTGTTCGTGCTTTGTTTCCAATTTCTCGGAGCACAATTAAAAAATATCTGGAGATATTACAAAGCCGTAGAAATTAGTTGTAATTCAAGCATCTTCATCTTAAAAAGAAAAAAAACTGGTTTCTGCAAAGATTTCGCGTAATTGAAGTTCTTTGAGGAACATGCTGCATTTTAAATACTATTAAGAAACTACAGCACACAGAGTAACGCTTAACTATGCCTTTTTTAAAAATCCATAAAAAGTATTTTACTATTTTAGAAAGCAAGAAAAATGCATTCGCTGCAACACAAAACTTTTCCCTGATTTCAAACGAAAATTTGAATTTTCGTATTTATTTCATACGCATTAAAATATTTTTAAAACTTGCATTTCTTTGGAAAACAAGTATCAAAACGGCAGTTATTTTTAACGTCAAATGGAAAAAAAATCCTGTATGAATTTTACTATTTTAGCTTATTGTTATTACTTTGGGCTTTATTCAAAATAAATAATAGAATTAAACTGATTTTAAATATGACAGTAAAGCAATAATGCATCTGTCAGTTATACAGTACGCCCACTAAAGTCCCTTGTCACCCTCTTAAATTTGGAACGGCTGCTACTATTTTTATAAATGTGGTGTCTAGCTGCAGTAAATTGGATATGCGTTACCGAATGAGACCACTCACAGCGCCACCTGGTGGAAAACTGCAGAGTTAGCTTTTCTATCTCGAAAACGGTACAAGATAGGGGAAAAAAGTGAGTTGCAAAGTTGTAGAGCGTTATCGATTTTGCACGAAAAGACATCTCATTGACATAGATGAGAAAAACAGAACGGTTAAAACGTGCATTTGTATTTTCGTGAATTCCTTCACTGTGACGTCACGAAATGTGAACAGAAGGAGAAAATATTATCTTTCGGGCTAAACACGACTCCGCAATGTAGCACAGTGGCATCGCATGTTATTCCTAGTCCAAAGGACTCTGGTTCAACCCCCGAGAGCTGCATCCTTGTACACATTAACTCAAGCATGAACCTAAGCATCAACTCAACGCAACTTGCAGTTAATGTTCGAAATTTTTGCAACATGCAAATACGTAAGAAACATCACACCTGTTCACTTGAGACCGCTAGTACAAAAGAGACATCTTGTTGGGTTTCTACTATGTTGAAGGTCATGGACATGGAGCGATTTTCCAAAGCTGAGCGTTGTGAGATGGTTTTACTGTACGGTGAATGTAGAAGCAAGGCAGGATCAGCAGAAAGGTGGTATCGGGAACGTTTTCCTGCAGGCCCGCATCCTTCTTATCAAACCATCCTATCTGTTGTAAAACGTTTAAGGGAGACAAGCAGCGTGACTAGTCGAGCTCGATCTGGCAGACCGGCTAAGTTAGGTTGGCAAGTTCAACCGGATGAGGTACAAACATACGTCCTCGCATACCCAAAATGCAGTGCAAGCAGGGTGCGAATTGACGGGGGGGGGATGCCGGGAATCGTCTCCGGCTGAAGAATGTAATATCCCTGGCTAGAGAAATATTAATTGATCCCTGCCAGGGATACTATTTATCCCCTGCTGAAGAAATGTTAAACTGGTGAGTGAAGATTTTGGATTGAAGTCAAGAACTCAAAATGTCGGTTGTATGTTATCGTTTGTTACTATACTCTAAGGCGACTGCCTTAAAATTTCGTCTCTTTTCTAAGCTAGAACCCCTCAAGGGTGGCTTCCAATACAGGTAAATTGTATGTAGCTTGTGTATCTGTGATTCCATAGAACAAACAGTCTATGACTTTAGTTTGAATATAAGTCATTTCCCACACGTGTCGGCGACTGCATTTGTCAAGTAATATCATGTGAGTAAAGCATTTGCACCTTCCCTCCTTTTCCTTTTCAAGTGTCCCCCCCTGGAGAATGTTTTCTTTCAAATGTCCCCCCCCCCCAGGAGAAAATGTTCAGTTCGCACCCTGAGTGCAAGACAGATTTGCGAACACTGTGGCCTCTCAAAAAGTCAGGTTTGGAAAATCCTACAAAATCAGGCGCTTATCCATACCGACCAAAGACTCAGCAGGTTTTACTGGACGGAGATGCCAAGCGACGCTAATCATGGTGCAACTTATGAATCAGATACATGTCCAGCCAACTTTCTTGGCAGAGGTATAGTGTGGACGGACGAGGCCTGCTTTTCACGGAATGGCATGTACAATAGGCAACACACTCATTACTATGCACAGGAAAATCCTAGATGTTTTACCTATGTTCGACATCAAGTGCGGATTTGGTATTAAAGTTTGGTGTGCAATTTACAGTAACAAGTTGATCAGTCCAGTATTTTACGATGGTACCTAAACAGGCGCACTGTATTTACAACTGCTGCAGAACGTAATGCCCTATTTTGTGGAGAACTTGCCGTCGTTTAATCATAGGAATGGTTTCAACATGAGGGAACGTCTGCTCACAAGGCATCTCCAGTGACGCAGTACCTCGTCACGGAATTCGGGAACCAAATAATTGGGTACGGCGGTTTTGGAGAATGGCTTCCACGTTCGCGTGATCTTACTCCACTGGACTTTTTTCTGTGGGATACCTAAAACAACAGGTATATGGCTCGACCCCTCCACAAGGCTCGCTCCACAAGGCTATAAAGATGTAGAGCGTTATCGATTTTGTACGAAAAGACACTTCAATGACATGGATGTGAAAAATAGAACGGTTAAAACTTGCATTTGTATTTTCGTACTTCCTACTCTGCAAAGGTGAAAAAACGATCAAAGACAGAAAAAAACAGTTATTTAAAGCAATATACCTTTATTTAAGATGTTCAAAATTCGCACCGTCAGCTGAATGCACATTTGGATCCTCATTTGAATTTCACATTGCACGCGTTGAAGCACAGAGGGTGACACGTTGGCACAAGCGTCCGTAATGCGTCGTTTAATGTCCTGTAATGTTTGTGGAGGGGTCGAGCCTGTAGGGGCTTGTGGAGCTTCACTTCCCCCCCCCCTATTTCGTACCGTTTTCGAGATACGATAGCTAACTTCGCAGTTTTCCACCAGATGGCGCTAATAGCGCTCGCATTCGGTAACACATATCCAAGCTACTATACCTAGACACGACGTTTATAAAAGTAGCAGCAGCCGTTCCGAAATTAAGAGGGTAACTTGGGATTTTAGTTGGCATATTGTATAAATAAAAATACATGTTGCATTCCAATATCATACTATATCTGTATCTAAACTACACTAACTCAAGAGCTCATAAAATTTATCATTGAATAATGTATTACTAATTTTAGTTAGTTACTTAATATTTTGGAAAAATTTAAATGTACGTTTATAATACTATCAGACAGAAAGTTTATTGCGAAAACATTAAATTCTCTCTCCCCTTCTGAATATTCGACACATTTTAAATCTTATCATCATTTTTCATACTTTTTATTTTGTAAAATACCTGTCTTAGGCCGTAAATGCCTTTTTAATAATGTAGAACGATAAATTTATTCCATTTTCAACTTCCTGGAATTCAACACGCCAACCAACATTTAATTTCCCATTTTCCAGAACCAAGTCTCCGTTCTTTAATGCGCATTCCTTTGCTCATTCAAACAAACGTTAAATTCCAACAATTAATTAAAGGTTTGTTAAATTCTTGAAACAGCTCCACGTAATTTTGTTCCCGGCATTTTCTGGTACCTGTGTTTCGAAACTGCCCAGCCTGACCCTGTAATCTTCTGAATTCGGAGGTCGTGTCAAACGAATCAAGATTCAAATGCTCGTTGGGTCGGGGGGGTCACTCTGTGCGTTGCGAGGAAAATGCGACATAGAATTGAGTGTGGTAATAAAGGTTGGACTAGCTTTAAAATGCTGCAAAGACGAAGGAAGATATTTTCTAAGCAAGTAGCGCCCATGCAATAAAAATCGTTAATTTTGTAATGAGAATGAGCTTTTGTTAAAAAATAGTTTTTAAAAGGTTTCTAGGATTGATTTAACATTATTAGACGGATTTTCTGATCAAAAATTAATTTCATTTTTTCATTAGTCGGAATAGATTATTAAAAATAACCGCATAGATTTAATTGCCGTGATTTTATATGACAAATACTTTTTACTATTGTATAGTTTACAGCTGAGAAATTAGCAATATTTAAATAATTTAGCTAACAACAGTCGATTCCTTGTATTAGTTTTAATAATTTGAAAAAAGAACTAAGCACATCATGATGGAGGTGAAAATTTGTGATATCAAATCCTGTAAGTATTATAAAATTTTCCATGGTAAATTATGTGCCTCTGTTTGTAGATATAATAACTGGTAAATACCTGAAATTCACGGAGGTTCAATGAATGTGATAGCAATTGCACGTTGTAAATATGTCCTTTTCCTCACCCTTCTTTTTTATTAATCACATCAAATTCAAAGTGACTCTGATGTATGATAATTTTCAGGAAAATAATTATTAAAGCCACAAAAGTCAAAACTTTCGAACAAAATTGAGATGAAATGGTGGATGTAGTACCTAAAGCCAAGTTACAACGACAGTGTACTGGTGCTGACAGTCACACCTATGCTTACAACTTTTTTTCGGCAGGTTTACTGTCTTATTTCGCGGTCCTTTTCTCTTAACATCTTAAACTTTGTATGATAAAAGTTCCTTCATATTGGTTTCTCATTGCGGTGGAAAAAAATCCTATACGGATTTTACATTTACCTTAACTTCAAATCGGATGAACCATTTTCACTTTCTCTTAATTGCTCCATTTTGCTTGTTCGATGGATGAAGGGAGGCAAACTTGAAATTAAAGACGTGTTACTAATATGAACAGTTAGAAAACACAGTAAGAAAAATAATATTTTGAAATTGACAACACTGATAAAATAAAACAAATTGTGGTTTCATATTGTCCCCTCTTCCCCTACCCAGGAATTGAAAGCAATTTTATAGTATTGGAAATGGAAACTCTATTGTATATATCTCTGATGTCGAAAGTATCTAGCTTTATGTGTAAATGTAGGGTTAGCAAGAAATAAGTTGTCCACTTCAGGGGGTTCAGGAATGCCCTCTATCTGACTAAATGAGATAATGTTTGAACTGTACATATATCGAGTGATGCGCTAAACGTTTATAAACTGACCCCCCCCCCCACACAAAAAAAAAAAAAAAAAAAAAAAAAAAAAAATCTGGAATGATTTCACTCGACTTTCCGAAAATTCGATCTTTACCAGGCGTTTAAATAAATTTTATTCAACTCGATCGGATGCAGTGTTCAGATGCTAGTGCACTTGGGTACTCAGTGTTGCGAGGACAGTACACTGCGGACAATACACTAGTTGCTAGGCCACTGAGTGCATTGACCGCAGTGTATAATACATTTGTACGCATACATACGCAGTGTATAAGCCCTATATACACCAAAATCAATACAGTGTGTAAGACAGTAACCTATAATATGCGTACCTAATTTGAACTTAATCGAATGCAATAGTGGACGCTAGCACACGTTGAAGGATTTGTATCTATAGGAGCGTAATGTGTAAGAATTCTTTTTTTTATAGACCTGTAAAAATCTATAAAACCTTCACACACACATATAAAATGTGTTACGGTGACCTATAATTTGCATACATTGTACATAATTGCATACAATGCACCATTTAGATACTAGCACACTTTAAATGATTTGCACCCTTAGGCTGTAATGTATAAAAATTATTTTTGCAACTTCGTTAAAAAATTATCAACTCTATGCAAGTCATGTGAACGTGAGCTGCAAAATGCATACCTAAATTGCGCTCAATCGAAATAACCGTTTAGACGCTAGCCCACGCTAAACAGAATTTCCGTCCACAGGCCATAATGTGAAAATATTTTCTGTGTTGTATTGAAACTATAAGTGTGATACACACCAAAATAAATATTACTCGTACGAGGATGGTCTTTAATATATTTACCAAATTTGAGATCACTCGAATCTATCATTTAAGAGCTTATATGCATCACCGTAAAAGTATCATAATCGAATTCAAAAGATCTCCTCAAAATGTGTAAATGCATCAAAATTTCAAAGTTGAATTTTTTCACGATTACAATTCTTTCTTACATCACTAGGGGCCAAGGCCCCCAGACTCGCTACGCTCGCTTTTCGTATGAGGCATTCGGCCCCTAATCAGACTTATTCGTAGAAAAGACATAAAAAAAAAATCTCATTTCAAAAGACAAAACCCGAAGATTGGATCAGATAGAATGTTACTGAGCTAAGCTACACATTGCTTGGTTCTTGCATCTTCATTGGTACATAAAAATTTAAACTTCACACTACAGCAGACCCCCTACCCCTCATAACACGGAAGATATTTTGTTATGGGAATCCGTGTTGTACGGGTCCTGAGCTATACTCCACCTGGAGTGCGGACTCCGCTTGTAATCGCTGGAAAAATTATTTGCACTCCTCAGAAACACAATGATATTTAATGTTGTCATTCAAAAGTTATATTAATTAGGAGCTAAAGCATAATAAAATCAGAACATCTGTTTCAGCTGTATTTTTAATAATGTAAAACCTATTGGACACCTTGCGAATTTGCCACCCATGGCGATTTTGCATTATTTGGCGACTTGCGTACATGTAAAGTTAATAAAAGCTACGGAACAGATAGAATAGCCTGCCACCAATGGCGACTTTTCATTATTTAGCGATTTATACATTCTCACAACCTATATTTATTGTTCATTTAAGGTTACCGGAAAACCGTTATCCATATTTTCATTTACATAATCGTTTGCAGATTGGCGTACTTAACACCACGAATTATATTATCTCGTCGCGCTAGCAAATATCCAAAGTGTACTATAACTGCTATAATGGCATAGTTAACGCCACCAAATATTTCTACTGGTAGCCAATAATCCAGCTGGACGAGAACCGGCTTTAAAATAATCTGCATTTTAATTATTTTTCATTTTCAAGATATTAGTTATTCTGTTTTGGAAAAACGAATAATCGGTAATTCTAAACTCCTGTTGTCTAAGCGAACTTACTATTTGAAAATTGTCAACTTTGAGTAACACATTTTTAGTTACTTATTTCATATAGTTTTTATTTTGGCGTAAAATGGGCGTAATTCTAACTCATGTTTGTAAATTTCACGCGATTCTAGAGACTTGGAAACGCTTTGTTGCAAAGGAATGAATGATTTTATGCCAAATCTGGCAACCATTCGGTTTATTTTTACAGTTTTTTATTAATATCTTCTAAAAAGCTTTTATTAATTCGATTTTCGAAATTTAAATCAGCTTAGCAGGTTTCTTGGAATTTTTCGAATATGTGGGCACCGTAGTCGAAACTCAAATCCCTACGGTTTAGGAGGAGATAGGTCCACAAGCTTTGACAGCGCCAGCGGCCTTTACTTTTTTTTAGAATAGAGAGATACATGTTCTGAAAGTAAAAATTATCCCCGCATTACGTATCACAATCTTAAATATGTTACTATGCAAATTCTCCTGCCACTAGAGCTGTTGTTGTTGTAAACATGCATATCGGATTTGTGTGCTTGGCTCGAAACCCGCTTATAAATACTCGTCAGAAGGACAACTATAGCGTAAACTCGGGCGTTGCAAGAGCGACCAAGGAGACGCTATAATTGACCTATGATCAGGCTAGCCGCAGCACATGGCGTTGTGAAAAAGTCCTACGAGAAATACAACATTCGGTGACCACAAAAAATATGAAAAGAAAGGAAACCAAAGACTTACCCCAGCAGTAGTTCAGGGCTTGAAGATCTTCCGTGAGAGAAAAGGGAAACACACATGAAAGACAAACACTCTAACTAGACTTACTAACAGGAGAACTTTATTCACTGGCAGAATGTACGGTACATTAACATTAGTACAAAAGAACATTCAATGGGGTTCTATTCAAGAAGGAGATAGATTATACATGATGTCTTTCAAAAAGGTAAAATGGCGCACACGCCATGTAATTCGGTCAAATACTACAGAAAAGGGGAGCTTGCAACCTTTGTATATTTTTGAAAATTTAAACCGAAGTAATTTAACAAGGAGGGGTGTCTTATTTGCCTAACAGAGACTTATCGGTCCTAAAACATTTACTACGGTACTGTTCCTGCCGCCTCCAGCAAAAAGGCCACGTTGTTCGTGTTGGGGAGCACTTCCTTAGCGTGTCGAACTTACGGGGTGAAAAAAAGGTGAAGTGAAGTCTTGCTCTTTCCAGACGGCTCGCCATCGCCAATTTTTCTCGGCAACCCCGGGCACACGTCACAGGCAGGGAGGAGAAAGCGCCGCGATTGGTTCAAAGGTAAGCGCGGGCAGAAAACCCCTGACGTCATCCGGGGAATGATGAAATATTTTGCCGCGGAGGAGATGGCCGGATTGCCAGTGGCGCTTATGATCCTCATTATGAAGAGTTGGCGAGATGCTCGAAAATCGCAGTGACTGTTGAAGAAGGAACACGTGGTGCAAGCGTGCCGCCATATTGGAAGCACACAAAAAAACTGGCTAGCCGGGGAAAACATTTTAAAAAGGAAAAGGGGGGAAGAACCAGGAGTACACACATTGTAAAATTAATACTTATGAAAGAAAATGCAAAACAGGAATACATGTGATATTTCCATCACAACAACACAAGGAGGGATGTCCTCCGCGGGGGTCTTTCTAAGGGATCCTAACCCGTATTTACACTAAGTTTCGGAGAAAACCACGGAAAACTCCGAACGGTTAGGTCGATGGGACCCGAACCCGGGAACTTCACACTCCGCCCGTTTACCATTTCCAGTGACATAACCATTGAGCCATGGTGAGGTACCACGAGAGTTAAGTAACCACAAATCTTAAAGTAAACTGAGCATAGTTAGTTGAAAAAATAAAGCAAATGGGACAGGAGGCACTTGATAGAGCTGTTTCACTTACGTCATTATCACTACGTCACACCTTTGCAACCCACATTTTATGGTGAAATATTCATTTCTTAGATACTGGTCATTGGCCGAAAACGTGGCTTTGTATCCCTAAATATCAGAATTGACCTAAAAAAGAATTCAGCGACGTCACGTGAAAATACTCTATTCAGTTTTCGAAAGTTTGTTTATAGTTCTCTGGAGACGTTGTGATAAACAAGCGCATCACTTAACCCATTAGCGCCCAACTTTTTTCAGCACATTCTCAAATTTATGTTGAAGCCAGGAGTGATAAATAAATTTCGGACATTTGTGTGGTATGAAGAACGTAATTCTTTTTCTAAAAATATGAATAAAGACAGCAAAAGATTCTCATTTAAACTTGTATCGCTGAGTATTTTGTGTGTGTTTGTAAATCAGATTTATTATTCTAGAAATTAAACTAGGAAAATAAATGAATGCTCATATATTTGTGCCACTGACAAATTTTGAGACAATATAAAAATAGATCGCTGGGCATTAATGGGTTAAGCAATGAAACTGAATAACTGACTTCGTTCATAAACTCGAAAGACACTAGGAAAGTTAATCACAATTGTTCTTGTGTTTTCATGAAAACTAATGGCAAGAGTTGATGAGCTTACGAACATAAAGTTTATCAAAACATATCAAAAGTTTCAAAACATAATATATTGCCTTAAAATCAAAGACGAAAGTTTGCTTCTCAAATTCAGTCCGTTCAATCACCGAAAAACTTAATTAAAATCGTTTTCTGATGTTCGGAATGGGGTGTCTCCCAGCAAAATACATAACAAGAAGAGGACTGGCGGCTTGGATGTTAAGGGCCTACCCTACTCCACGCTAATCGTGTAAGCTTACGGTCATGGGTACAATTACAACTCGATCCCCTATCAGCTCAAATTTTCTGTCTCTCTGCTAATAAAACTTGTCTTTGTGTGCCCACTGAATTTATTGAGCGGATTCTTGTAACAATGCATGCAAATCCTAAAATAACTGTTCCAAGTACAAGAGCAACAACACTACGAAAACAATTTTCTGGTTAAGCTGAACGGAGTAGTTTCTTGGTTACGATGATTGTCTCTATTCCACGTGGAGTGTTACGTCAGATTTACGTGTCATCGCGAATATCGTACAGAGAGCAGACGATCAGAAACGTAAATTCTTTTCTGAATATAGGAATTACAAGGTTAACCCCCCCCCCCCCAGACTCTTAATTATAATACTTTCAATGTTGAAGGCAAAAAATACATAAACATTAACCAAACTTTGCTTTCTCTGTACCATAACTAGTAAATTTAATTTCCGAAAAATGCTTTAAGATGAGAAACAAAATAAAGTAAATATTTTATATTTTTAATACATTAAAATAATATATTGATTTTCGCTATTTAAATGTTACATCGTAGTATTGTACACTGCCAGAAGGAAATTAAAATGATTGCTGCTGAATATTATTTCTTATTTAATCTCGAAATGCATTTAATGCAAATTTATGTATTTAATGCAAATTCATTAGTGCAGGCATCTCCGAGCACTTTTTCCCCCAATAACTTCCGATACGGCATTTGCCACTACAATGGCCCAAAATATTAGCCATTCTGTCATAGCGGCACACAGTAAAGGGACGGACAAATTAATAGCCAATCCTAAGCTGGGAATCGAATCCGGATTCAAGGCGTGATTGAATTATTCTACAGCCACTACAATAAATGAGAGAAATCTCCGAAACTGGAGAAAGTAATTAAAAGAAAAATGCTATTCTTCAAATAGTACGAAAAGAAAAAAAGTATTACAAACAGTGGCCAACCACAACACATGCGTAGAATGACGGTTACTAACATGGCAAAGAGTTTTTATATTCTTATGATCACTTTTAATTTGGAGAAACTTTTTGCATTTTGGAAAACGTTTTCTAGAAAATTTGTATTTTTTTATAAGATATTATTCTTTGAATATTTTTCTTAAATTTAAAACTAATTAACTAATTTTTCTAAATACTGACTATCTCATCTTTATTTTTGGCCGTCAAGATAGTGGCAAGACTAGGTACGATCTTTTGTCTTTAAAATCTATATGATGAGAATCATTGGCCGCAATTGTAAACGCCAAACGAGTTGCACTCGTGCAACGAGTTTCTATCTAAGGTGTTCGTAAAGGAAACTGAGTGCTTTCAGTTTAAAAACTAGAGCGTTCGTATACAAAACTGGGTGCAATTAGTTTCAAACGAAGTAAACTGAGAACGAATTAGGTTCGTTGAGTTTTACTTTCTGCGCGTTGTTTTTGTTTAGAAATGGCGTCCGTTGTTATGGAATAGTATGATGTTATGAAAAGTATTTTACGTTTGCTGAAGCTGCAAATATTAGTTTTTCGAGGAGGAAATTGAGGCATACGTTAGAAACTGCTACGAAGGTACATACTTTTTCAAAGGTAATCATTTTCTTGTATTTTTCATTTTAGTCAATTCAAAAATGCATGTTTTAGTGTCGAGATTGAAGTTGATTTAAACCGTTATTTGCGAAATTTGAATTTCTCTTGCTAAATACTTTTGAAAGAATGAAGTTGAAATTTCTAAATTTTAATCTGTGCACTTCAATGATGGCCATTCTTTCTTTTAAAAATCCTGTTGATTTTATATTGAGTATGTGCTAAAAACTCTCCTCAGCAAAGTTAACGTCATTCCCGAATTGTAAACAAACACGTCTCCTAGGCGACGAAACTCAATAAACTGAAGTTGTTCGTAAAGGCAAAAGAAACTGATAACCACTGAAAGCACTCAACACACGCATTCCAGTTTTCTTACGAAAACTCGTGCAACGAGTTTGTCGTATACGAATGCAGCCGTTAACTCCTGAATTTGTCGCTTTATTATGGCCGAATTCGTAATAGACAAACCAGTTACACTCGTGCAACGAGTTTCCATCTAAGTTGTTCGCAAACGAAACTGAGTGCATTCAGTTTATAAACTAGAGAGTTCGTATACAAAACTGAGTGCGTTTAGTTTCAAACTAAGTAAACTGAGCACGGAACAGGTTTATGAAGTTGTTGAAAGGACACGCTTGCTGCACGTTTTTGTTGTTATTAGGGATGAACTGCGAGACGAGATAGAGATTTGCAGTTATTTGGAGAGACGAGACAGGCGCATTTTACATTGTGATATAGGGACTTTTGTGAGACGAGATTTTCAGCGATTTTGCGAGACGCGACAGCCTATGCTTAATCTCGCGTTCATCCCTACTTGTTACGAAAAATATTTTACGTTTGCTGAAGCTGCAAATGTTATTTCTTCGAGGAAGAAATTCATGCGCACGTTAGAAACTGCAACGAAAGGGCAGAATTTTTCAAAGGTAATTATTTTCTTGTAATTTTCAATTTAGTAAATTCAAAGATGCATATTTTTAGTGTTGAGATTTGAAGTTGATTTAAACTGTTATTAGCGAAATTTGAACTTCTCTTGCTAAATACTTTTGAAAAACTGCAAGTTGAAATTTCTAAATTTTGATTAGTGTACACCCTCTCTAAAAAGTGTTCGAGTAGAAGCGAAATTTCCTATTTTGGCTTTGCGGCTGTTTAACGTTTATAAGGCCGCGGTAAGAATACTTACCATCTACGGTCTATTAAATACAGAAATCAATTATCATTAGTGAATTTTCTGATCTTTGTTCAGTTATTTTGGATGTATATTTTCCCATACATCTCGATTCTAAATGTAATTTTAAGCCATTAATGCCTAGCGATCTATTTTTAGATCGTCGAGAAATTTGTCAGTCACACAAACATTTAAGCGTTCATTTATTTTCCTAGTTTAGTTTCTAGAATAATAAATCCGATTTCTACAAAATATCCAGCGATAACAAGTTTAAATGAGAATCTTTCCCTGTCTTTTAGAAAAAGAATTACGTTCTTCATACCACACATATGTCGGAAATGTATCTATTACTTCTGGCATAAACATAAATTTGAGAATTTGCTGAAAAAGTTGGGCTCTAATGGGTTAAAGAAAGCTCGAATAATCTCTCGAAAATTGAGCATAAGAATCATTGTTTTTAATTATATAGTTTTGTGTTTAATTCCGTGCACAAGCAGCAGGTAGTTTTCCGACTTTGATTTTGTGATTAATTAATGTATTCTGCAAAATTTCTATGTTTGTTTAATACTTGTTCCTCCAATTTTCACGTGGGATATTACCGTCAGGCGCGTAGCCAGGAAATTTTTTCGGGGGGAGATATGCGCCTGGAAATTTTTTCGGGGGGGGGGATATGAAATTATATGCGTATAAATAGACGGAATTTCATCAGTAATCCAAAAAGTTCGGGGGGGGGATATATCCCGATACCCCCCCCCCCTGGCTACGCCCCTGATTACCGTAGAGGGAAAATATATGAATTAATCCTAAAAAATGGGCCTGTAAAATCCCAAGTACTTACGACTCTCTGCACATACACTCGCCTTATAAAAGGTTAATTAGTTTTTTAAAACATGCAGCTCGACAAATATATGAAAAATTGTAATTATTCATAATTGTGTTCATATTTTGTAACACATAATTTTTAACATGCAAAACCAGCGTAGGAAGTTTGACTTTTACTTGGTTTCACATACTTTTTTGAGGGGGTGTATTTCAAGGGGGTGTTCTTTTAAAATCCTGTTGATTTTATATTGAGTATGTACTAAAAACACCTCGAGGAAAATAACAACATGCGCGAATTTTAAACAAGCACATCTAGGCGACAATTGTGAATAAACTGAAGTTGTTTGTAAAAGCAAAAGAAACTGATAGCACTGAACTGATAGCATTCCAGTTTTCTTAAGAAAACTCGTGAAACGAGTTTGTCGTTTACGAATGCACCCACTGTTTTCAAAAAGAAAAAAAAAATTCAGAAGCTGTTGTGTAAGTAATCGTTTGACTGTACTAACTCCATGTACTTATTTATGATTAAAAATTTGCATATGTCACTTTGCATTCACAAAAAATTCAGAATAAAATTTCAAACGTCCTCGGATTAGTTCTTGCAATGTGACGTCAAGATTTCTGCCAGTGGTCAATCATTTCCATTTCGCACGCAGTTAGTCAGACGATCTAAAGTTAAGCATGTGTAAAGATTTTCGAAGAGTGAAAATTCAGAATAATCCAGGTTAAAAATGAATTTAAAGAAGCATGTAGACAAATGTAAGATAGTAATTATGTTTCTTTCCTAAATGCTAAGCTTTAGCACTAAATAATGGTAGAAGGGAAAAATTTATAGTTGTTGATTATTCTCTTGTCAGTGTCAAACTTTTCTATTATGTCTTTCATCGGACGGACTCGTTAACAAAAATCGGTTATCGTTTATCGTAATTCGATGCTAAATTTTACTCTTACGAAAAAGTTGCTTTTATTTGCACTATGTATGATACCAAGTGTTACCTAATGCACATTTTTTTATGCTGTAAGCATTGGAACGCATGTGATAATTAAGATTACTCGATTATTTCGTCCGGTAGTCATTTCGCAGATTGTTGTACTTCACAGAATAGAAAATGGAGGGGGGGGGGGGTCCCTGCTGCCTGCTGCTATGAGCTTTACAACGTATCCTTACATTATCAAAATTACACACGTACATTTGTGAAACATTATAAATTATTCCGGCGATATACAATAACTTATTTCCAAATAGGTCGGTTAGGTGTAGCTATGGCGGCAAAATTTTCGAACACTGGAATAGGCAGCTCTTAAATTCAGCCTATAAACCGCAAATTTGTTAATCTGTATGAAGTTATTTCGTTAAAAATATCAAAATCTGTCACAAATCTATTTTTTTGCCCTGCAAAAGCCTGTCTTCCTTACGACCAGCCTGTCCATGTACTGTCTGTAGGAAACGCATACGGGTCCACCATTTGTAGGAAGACTGTCGCGATATCGTCTGTATTGAAAGCACCCTCTGGAGACTTCTCGCCACTGTTCTACAGAGTTCGGAACTACAAATATTTCTAGATTTGTTGATTCTAAATATAGTTTTTTACTAGTATATATATGTTATGTCGCACTGAACGATTTGGATTAATGATTATTTTATAATTTACCATTACACTTCGAAGACATTTATACTGGATTTAATGGTAATTTCTTAAATTTGACACGCAACGAAATGTTAAACTTAGTGAATCCAGAGCTTGGTGGAGGTAGATACGGAGTAAGAAATGACAGAACAGGATCTAGAATTAAATTTTTACTCTGGTTTTCTTGTTTCTATTTTGTTTGAAATCTACAATTTGTAAAATGTGGTTTTTGTATAAGAAAATGAATATTTTCAAGCTATAGTAGCAGTTAATTGAATGACTTTGCTTTCTATTCTTATTTAAGTTGGCTAAACCTTTTTTTTCAGTAAAACATGTTCCGGTTTATCTAAATGTTCTAACAAAATTATTTTTATCACTTAACTTCCGGAAACTAAAACTAAAAGTTTTTTGTGAGACCTTTGAATTTTTCTATTTTAATGGTTATAAAATTGAACTAATTAAATTTTTACATTAAGAGTTAACATTCTTCTGTAGTTAAGTAGCTTTTTTTCATAAAGTATGAGTAGTTATTTTTATTTTCATATTAACATTGTAATTTTAATTAATGTGATAGTGCATGAATATTGATTGCAAAACATGGGTTTTAATAAGCTCATGCCAAGCAATCAAAATTGTTAATAGGTACATACCTAATGTTACAAATGTAGTATTGTATCTGAAATTTTCACAACTACTGGTGGCTCGGCTTTCTAAAGGAAAGACGGTAAACCAGACAAAACAAATATCTGGCATGCGTATGGGCTGGTATGCCTTGCTATACCTGAATGTATGAACCTGATGTATACCTGATACTATACCTGATTTAATGAATACTTCAAACTATTTCCATGACAACAAATAATCTGGTTTTAATTCAACTGTGAAACACTTGCGAATTATTCGGATCTTTTTAATCTTGAGCATATAAATATTAGTAGCTCTGGGAGAAAATACTTCGCATAAAACAAATCTGTTTGATTCCATTCTTTCTTTGTACTTTTCAGTTGAATAAATCATATTTTGTTTAGGTTCTGGCAGATGATGTTCAGTTGATCCCGCAACCTCTGTTTTACAACAGTCCGGTGCTACAAAACGAAACTGTGCAGACCGGGGAAATATTTCTTCTGTAATTGAAATGTGAGTAAAATATTTAAATTTTAGTACTTTACCCTTTAACGCCCAGTATTTCCGCTCTGAGAACACCACTCTGACGTTTTGACTGTTGCCAGTCACGAAGAATAGATATGATTTCTATAAAAATAGTTGCGGGTGGCATAACTCCACGAGAATCCTTTACTTTTAGCACGTCATTTCCCGTAAAAAAATTGTCACGATTATTTTTAACAGCACTGACATCTGTTGAAAAATGGAAGAATGCGAGAACATCTGGATAGATTGCCCAATGCTGAAAAAGGGGCAGCCGTTGCCATCGCTCGACTTAACGACCAGCAAGATGGCGGACGATCGAAACGTTCATCGCGTGCCACAGATCTAGACCCTTTTTTGATGCAGCTGGCTGTGCCTTTTCAGCGTTGGGAAAGGGTTGCGCCTCAAAGGGTTAAAGAAGTGTTGGTGTAACATATTACGTTATGTAGTTCATTAAATCGCACTAAAGGGCTTCAGTTCAGAAGTTTAACTCTTTTAATGTTAAGTCTTGATTGCCACATATTCCAAAAACCAGGCTTCTGTTACAGGGCTTCGAGCTAGAAATAGTTGGATCGTAGTCTGCTTTCAAAATTACCCGTTAAATGGTGGAAGGGAACCAAATGTTTCATTAACCTCTTAAGAATTTTTTAAATCTTGTTGAATATGCAGTCTTGTTGTATAATCTTGGAGCAATTTTTATGAAGTATGTTATGGGCATAGGCAGAGTGTCATCTGCTCCTAAATTGAAGCAAATGTTTAATAAATGTACGTAGAGGAAGGAAATTGGCTAGATTCGAATATCTTTGTTTCCCCGAGCCTAAATCTTAGCTACTAGCACCATTACTAAGACATTTTTAGGGGGGTGTGGGGGCGGTCGAGGTCCTTGAACTTCCTAGTTAACTTTTTTCGAACGCATTTAAAAACTGCAAACTGGGTTTCAATTTAGTCAAGCTTATACTAGTAATAGTAACAATATCATAGTTTTTATTTTAAAAGTATGCAAGAAACTTCGTAATTTTTCCAAACCCACTAGTTTTGATTGCATGAAAAATTAAAGTTCTAAGTAGGTTTTATAATTCTCTCTAGTCTACCAAAATTATACAATATGGATTTTTGAATAAAGCTTAGTCGTATTCCCTATTAAGTTTATATCAGAAATAAACTGTTCATTTTACTTCCTTGTACAAAGTAAAAGGAAGTATAGTGATCGCGAAAAATTTCGGTATGCAGATTTTGATGCAGGAACTTTATTTGGAATATCTCTAAATCTTCTTTGAACAGTTTTGCGGGACTTCTCAACGTACGTATGCATGTACAAATAATTTTGATCAACCGCAAGTCCATTTTGATTAGTTTTCCAGTCGTCTGTGCGTACGTAGCTCGTGCATATCAAATTAATAGTCATAGAATGTTGAAATATCATATTTAGGGTTATCGTAGCATCTAGTTATGAACCTAGCTTTTTGGTCCTAGTCTTTCAATACATTACGCTCTGTGGACAATTACTCTTTAAAACGTATTTTAGATATTCGGCTATTTCAAGCGAAACAAAATTGATAATCCTATTAAAGATAACAAAATGAAAATCTCCATCGAAAATAGTGCCTTTATCATTTATATTTATTCTGTAGAAATACTCAAAATAATTCAAATGGCAGTTTAGGCAGTCATTCATTCATTTTTAGCACAATACCATCCTTCCACATAATTATCTAATGGTTCGACAACGGTCATGCGCCTCCCTTGAAAATTACCCCAAATTGCCACGCTTTTCGAATAATTTGGAAGACAAATCTCCAAATGTTACACATTGTACCCAGCTTTGGCGATATTTTCAATTTTGGAAAATCTAAAAATCTCTAATGTGAGAACAGAAAGTTATGGCGATTTTAATGGAGATTTTGAAAATTCGTAACTCGCGCTGTAATTAATCGATTTACATGAAACATCTTTGATCCTTTAGCTTGTGGAGCATTAATTTTAGCATACCAGACCGCAAATTGTTCGCTCTCCGTGCCAGTTACTCTTCAGTAAATATGGAAATAACTTTTAAAGACCTTCAACAGGGTCTCTCAAAAGTAAAAGGGCTAATGCACGCAGCTTTTTACGATTCTCTAAAATCTCTCCGGGCTTATAAGTACAATCGCCAAACTTGGCGGAAAATATTGTCAAGTTGGAAAGCTTATAATTAGCAGGTTTTGCATGATTTCTCTTATTTTTGAAATCAATTGGGTAGATTATTTACAGGGTTAACTAATATTTTCATGATATTAAGGTCTATGGATACCTTCAATCGTCTGATCTGTCACTATTTCGGTTATTCTCAACATTTTTCAAACTATCTCAAGCTTGGCAGCTTTCGACGAAATATTTCAAAATTGCCAAAAACAAGTCTAAAACTGAACCGATCTTGGCGATAGTTGTATATTTGACTAAAAATCTCTAAATCTTTTATTGCAGTACATCTCTTTCGGTGGAAATAAGTTTAGATGAAGTGCAGGAAAAATATTTATAATTTAATAATGTACCCTGAAGTCATGTGGTATCCAGATCGGATTTTTTACGAAGTTGGCAAAATTAGAAATTTAGTTGGGAAAATGTAGCAGAATGTATCGGTATTAGAAAGGGGGATTTGCATCACCGTACCCAACTCTTAACCAGGCCCCTGCTGCCTGCGCTCATGAATTCCGACAGCTTTATGGAATCTTTATAAATCGTGGACAGCTTTATAAATCGTGGACCCCCAATTGTGATCCCGATTGGAAGAGTTAAATTTTATTCAAAAATTATTTTCAAGCAAGAATTGACACAAAATGGAATTGCCGTCGTGTGTAGAATTCTGCGATAATCGTAGCTCCATAACCCTCCACCTCAACCCTCCCCCCAAAAAAAAAGTCAATTGCGCAAAAAGGGCTTTGAAAAATCGTCGTAATAAGTGAATGTAAAAACCAGTTTTCAGTATAACGAAGTCTGATTTAAGTATTAAAACAATTTTACTGACGTTAACACTTAACTAACAGATCGAATCTATTCAGATTTTCTTGATTTCCGGGAATTTTTAAGAAAAATATGCATTTTGTACCTCATCTCAAAGTATCTGAGTATAAGCAAAAGTTTTTATTAGTTTTGTGAATTGTTTTTTTTAAATACACAATTGTACAAGATATTAAGTTATTATATACATATATTTTTTATTAAGAACACTGAAGTCATAAATTTGATTTAAAATATATACCCTCACAAGAGTGTTCACATGTACGTACTAAAAATTAAAGCAGAAACTTCTATCAAGTTACCCATCTTAGGAAGTCGACATGGGGGGAAAAAAGTAAGTTTAAGTGTTACGGCAGGTGTTACAACTCTTTCAATTTTTTAAAAATAACTGTGCGTAATGTTCAAAGTGAGTTTCTGTTTTCTAAGTGAGTAGCATGGATACAGTTAAAATATTTTAAAATTGATTAACCTTACTAAGTAAAATTGAATAGATTTGCCTAACTTAGTTTTCTTTTATAATTTCATTCCATTCTTTTAAAATTAAAAAACCATAATATGTAGATTACACATGAATTTCTTGTACGTGCAGCTCCGAAAAAGCTAACTTTTATACGGTGGTTGGTATATACTGAAGTACGACGAGCAATCTTTTTATGGATAATGTACACTTTTTGCATAAGGTGCCATCTCCATTTTAAATACGCACGGCTTTATTTTTTCCAATGGCAACACCTAGCTTTTTTCTCAAAAATTAGTTCATCTTAACGCCGGATAGAATAACAATTTTAAATACATTTGAACAAAAATCTGAAATGAAGTTTCAAAATTCCCCCCCCCCAATATTAAAATATTTTATCTCATTTAATCTTCATATTAAGCTGATTTTTTATTCCTACGATTAGAAATAAATGGTGCAAACATCATTTACTGTTATACATTTTTGACCAAAAATATATGAATTAAATTAATATTCTAAAAAGAAAATTAATAGCAGCCAAATCAAATTACAACGGAAATAAATGAAGAAAGTAATTTTATATTCCTGCGCAAAATTTCGAATTTTTACTTTGAGTAGCTGATTTTATAAGTAAAATGATTTTTTATGAGAGGGACGTATACCAATTTATAAAGGGATACATTACTGAAAGTTCTTTAAAATGCATATTTATAATGAAACGATGCGAATTAGATTTATTTTGCACAATGATAGTAAATATTTGAGTTATTAAAAATAGTGTATTTGCTGAGTTTGGCGCTTTAGTCATGTTAATTTCACTTTCCTGATATATAACGGATTTGATAAAATAAAATTAGGTCCTTTTAAAAGCTTATTACATGAAAACTATCTATACTTATTTCTCTATTTTGTAAGAAATCATTCTTCAACTTTGGCTTTTGCTAAGTAACTTTCATGCTCGTGCATTGGTTAGGTGATCAGAGAACAACCTGTCGCTCTCAATGTTTCTGTCAACATTTCACTTGCCTGAGAGCTTTAAAACTATCCAGTATGAATTTCAAAATAAATATGAAAGTTTCATATGTATATGCGAAATTTTCACAAAAAAATGTTACCAATTTAAATACCACTGTCTCAATACCAAGATATATAAAGAAATCCATATTAAGTTTAAAAATCTATTACTAGTAAGAAGCTAAAATATTCAATGTTTTATTGGAAAAATATAAAAATATTGCATTTTAAAAGTATAAAAATATTGCATTTTGTGATTATGCTGAAAATTTCAATACAAATATTACTATAATGCAGCAAGCTTAAATCAGTTTATTAAAACATTCAGAGTTAAATTATAAAAGGAAAATAGTTTTATTGTAAATAAATCATAAGGTAGTTGGTTTATTAATTAACTTTAAACTGCAATTTTAAATTTAATACTTTCGATTTGTAATGCAATTAACAGGTAACCTAAATTTTCAGATTAATTATTTTAAATATTATTAGTTAAAGTAATAATTAAGAAATAAAAATTGTCTAAAGTTATCAGCAAAATTTATTACACAATTTTTACTGTATTGCTGTCATAGTTTTGAAAATCCAAATATTGAATTCTCGATTTGAAGTCTTTTAAATACATTACGCTCTATGTGCAGAAATTCATTAAAGCGTATTTTAGAGGTATTGGGCTATTTCAAACGCCTCAGAAGTGATATATGCTGTTAAGGGTTACAAAATGAAATTCTCCATCGAAAAGTGTCTTAATCATTTATAGTTCTGCTAGAGGAACACTCAAAAGATTTCCAATACACTACTGTCAATGGCAGTTTTAGGGACATTCATCCATTTCAAGCACAATACCGTCCTACCATATAGTTAGGTAATGGTCCTACCACAGTTACGTTCCTCCCTAAAGAATTACGCCCAGAGTTGCCAAGCTTGGCGATTTTTGGTGTATATATTTAACTCTCAAAAACTATTAGTCGTAGAATGTTGAAATCCTACTAATATTATGAATGCCAATGTTTGTATGTACTTTTACGCTGAAACAGTTTGACGGATTTGGTGAAATTTGCAATAAAGACTATTTTTATCGCGCGAAAAAAAGTTTTTTATATATTGTAGGAACAATCTTTTATCCAACAAAAGAATACAATTGAGTTTTAATTTTATACATGGCGCAGACTTACAGTAAGCAGGTTTTATTAAAATCATTTTATCGTCTTCTATTCCTGGATAAAGGATACACCTGAATAAATTTTTCCTTCTGACGTGGATTTATAAGCGGATTCGGGCCAAGCACACAAACCGAAATACATGTTACACAAACAAAAAATAAGCTTCTGAAAGTTTCATTCAGTTCAAATTGTGCATTTTTCTGCGCATCTTTTTCCCTATTTTATTCTATTGTATTACATCCAGAAAAAGGATGTTACAAATATCAATTTCAATTTTGTTTAATACAACTCATGAATAATGATACACTTTCCAACTTAATGGAATAAGGAAAGAAAATAGGGAAGCCGTATGAATCGTGATACGCTTTTAATATATAGCACTTTAGTGCGTATTTAAATTCTGAAAGTGTTTCAGATTTTCTTACTTTTTTTCTTTCCGTTTTTTGATAACTACCAATATATCTAGAAGCTCTTCATAGGAGGAGAATGATTTGTCCCTTTTTTGTAGGTTTTTATCATTAAACCATCCTTTTTTAAAACCAGAGGCGGCCCGACACGGTAAGCAAGGTAAGGCATCGCATCGGCGGCTTCGAAGGACGTCATTTCGAACTCAAACTAAGTACAACATAAAAGGAGCATCTTTTTTTACGTTAGTAGGGGGCACCACTTAAACTAGGGCCGCCCTGATTACAACCAACTTAATTTTAAATTCCAATCAGAGCCCGAGAGATTTCACTAACATGGAAGCTGGTGAGAAACGGGAGTTTTTTCGATCAAGATCTATTAAATGGCGAACCAGCCGGTCGCCCGAGGCTAGTTTCACATATGATTATTTAACATCTAGTTGTGCATCTCTATTTTTGTTTCCAATCTACTGTAGAGTTTATTTGCACCGAAAAGAATTTCAATACAATAATGTCTACGGATATCTTCAATATATTACATCTGTAGCCAGTCATTGTTCGGTCCATGTCAGAAATATCTTCATTTGCCGTCGACCTTCGCGAGTTTTGCCGAAATATCGCCAAATTCGGGGCTTAAACCATTTATGCCTAGTGTCCCTTTTTTGGGACGGCATTTTCGCTATTAGTAGAAAACGTTATTTATTTTTCCTAGCCTTTATTCACGAGTATTGAGCCTCAACTCTACAAAATATTTTAACATGACCAAGTAGGATGTTGATATTTTGATTTTTATGCATAATGATTTTAAAAGAAATCATCCCTTGTTCAAGAAGTTGACATCAGAAATTTATCTATTATTTCTGTTATCAGTAAAAATCGAAGAAAGTCGCAAAAATATCCAGGTACAAATGGGTTAAAATAATTTCGTATATCGCATAACTCTGAAACTTTTGAGCGTAGAATGTTGAAATTTTGTATTTAGATCTATTGTAACATCTAACTGCATGTTTTTTGATTGCAATCGACTGTGCAATTTATTTACAGAGTCGGGAAAATGGCTTTAAATACATTAAGGTGTATGGATGCATTTGATTCATTGAAAGTCTGGTCAATTAATACTTTGGCTATCCCCAAAAGATCGCAAACTATCTCAAGCTTGTCAGCTATTCGTGAAACATCGCGAAATTAAGTGTCAGAAGCAAATCTTTCAAACTGATCTTAGCTTGGCGATATCGAAATATTTGGGTAGAAATCTCTAACCTTACCTCAGTATTTTTGCTGTATTTTATCTCTTTCAAACAAAATAAGTTTAGACGAAGTGCGTCGAAAATATTTTTGATTTAATAGACGTGCAAGGAAGTCCTGTTTTGTTCACATCAGATTTTTTTTTTTACCGATTATATAGATTAGAAAAATGATTATTTGTTGTACAAAGACGTAAATGCGTGTTTTTAACTCTTAAAGCCCTAAAAGCGGATTACATGGAACATGATTTGTATAGAAGTAAAGTTTATTTTAAAATAATCTTTAAGCCTTAAGTTTTATGGAAATTATATTTGGGTTTTTTAGATAGACTGATTTCCAGTTTCAAGAGATTCTTCACCATTCAACTTTATAAAATTTGGATTATGTTTGGAATAAATTATTTACTATTAGGGGAGTTGGGGCCAGTGGTCCGCTTTTCTGCTTTCCATTTTTATCTAATCAAAAAATTAACTATACAGCTGGTTTTATTTTTATTACACATTTCTCAGAATCCAAGAGTTTTTCAATTCCTACTATTAGGTCACACTCTCTCTCTATATCTTGTACAAATTTTCAGTTGTTAATAAAATACTTTTTGATTCATCCACTCAGTTCAAATACATTTAAACTTGTAGTGGACGACACTGGATGTTAATACAATTTTGGTTCCAATGAACTGGATAATTTATCTACAGGACCGCCCAAAAGATTCTAAATACATTACGCTCTGTGGGCCGAAATTCATTAAACTGGCATATCTCAAAAACTATTAGACGTAGAATGTTGAAATTTCATATATAAGAATATTGCAACATCTAGATGCGCATCTCGATTTTTGGTTCCAATCTACTGGAGAGTTTATTCACAGGACCACCCAAAGAATTTCCATACATTAATGTCTATGGACATCTTCAATATATTACATCTGTAGTCGGTCATTGTTTGGCCCAAAATCTCGCCATTTATCATCGGCCCTGGCGAGTTTTGGCGAAATATCGCCAAATTTGGCGATAATCATTGTTTGGTCTATGCCCCAAACCTCACAATTTGTCGTCGACCTTGGCGAGTTTTGCCGAAATATGACCAAATTTGGTACCAAAAATTATTTCGCATAGCTCGGAAACTTTTTAACCGTAGAATGTTAAAATTTTGTGTTTAGAACTATTGTAACATCTAACTGTGCATCTTTCCCCCCCCCCTCCAATTCCTACTATTAGTTCACTCTCCCTATATACATTTATACATCTTGTTCAAATTTTCATTCGTTAATAAAATACTTTTTATTAATCTACTCAAATAGATTTTTCAAATGTTAATTCATTAATTAAATATAATTAATTAAATTTAATAAAAAAATAACTAAGATAAAACTTTTCTCTCTTGGCCTAAGTAGCGATTGACTTAATTTTATATATATATATATATATTACTTGTTTCAAAATATTCTGTGCATAAACTTTTTGATATTTATTTTTCAAAAGAAGCTTCGAAAGTGTACCAAGGTACCCCAAGTCTGGGGTACCTTAGTCCACCACCTTATAGAACACATTCATGTTTCTTTATGGGGCACATTGGACCATGCTATACTAAAATTTTTAGTTAGTGATATTTGAGAATAAATATTATCCAATATTGTAATTGAATTATTACTTTTTCTTTTTATAGTGAAACATATTCTTTTTTTGGATTTGTGGATGCATAAATTTTTATCAGCAAAAGAAAACCTGAATTGAAAAAAAATAAACAATCACTCTTAGAACAAAGTTATTTAGTAAACATTGAAAAAAATTAAATCCTTGTCATTTATCATTAGTAATTTAAAATAAAGTTTAATATATGTTGAAGTTAGCAAAGGATATGCCGAACGAGATTCGTGAATGGAAAGACACGAGGCTCTGGAAGAATAAGGAGAATGTCATTTTACACTGTGTAAAAAAAAAAAAAAAAAAAAAAATAGGACATTTAGATTTTTTTTAGAAAAATAAGGAACATTTTATTTTTACTGAATTTTTATTTTGTAAGCAACATTTTACAGATCATTTAATAAGAAAATATCAATATCATAACCATGATATTCAAAAATAAAACATTAACGACAACAAATAATTTCTATCATTTGAAACTCTGTAAAAAAATGTAGGACAGTAACCCAATGAATAAAATACAAGCGATGTTAATGAGGAATACTCTTCCCATTAGATTTTATAATTTAGAATATTCTATGTAGCAGTGAATCATACAAAGATTGGATGTCTGTTTGACAAAAATGATCTATTTCGGGAGTACCTCGGACTGGTCCAAGGTACACTACCATTCAAGATATATATATCTATATATATATATATATCAAAATGTTGGTAAAGGTGTAAAAGAGATTGCTCGTATACTGCACACCAGCCCCTGTACAATTTCTAACTTTATCAGAAATCCAGACGGAAAGAGAAAGAAGACTGGCAGACCTAAAAAGTTAACTCCTCGCGATGAAAGAAAATATGCTCACGAGCTTAAAAGGTGCACTGGAAGTATTTCAAAGGCTCGAATTCAAGTGGGACTTACTTATGTGTCAAGGCAAACAGTTTACAACTACATTAAACGATCCAAAAATATTCTTTTTCAAAAAGCGGCAGCATCATCCAAAGTGGAAACACATATTGATAACCGTTTATCTTGGGCTAAGGAACAAGTGTCATGGACTTCTGTGATATTTTTAGATGAGAAGAAATTCAATTTAGACGCTCCAGATGGTTACCAGTACTACTGGCATTGTCTGAAGAACAATTTTATTCAACTCGACAAATTGGGGGAGGAAGTTTGATGGTCTGGTTAGCAGTTGGATATGGAGGAACAAGTCTGGTCTTTCTGAGTGGTAGGCAGAAGCATACAGACTATATTCAGCTGCTAAATTCTGAGCTTCTTCCTTATGGCTCCAAATTAGGAGAACTGGATCTTTCAACAAGACGGAGCCTCCATTCACACCGCTAATGGAGTTAAAAACTGGTTCGTTTCAAATAATGTGTCGGTTTTACACTGGGCAGCTAAAAGCCCTGATCTTAACACAGTAGAAAACATCTGGGCAATGCTTGTTCGTCGTGAATATGCTGGTGGAAAGCAGTTTGAATCCTTCACTGAGCTTCGAGAAGCATTGAATAGCTCATGGGATCATTTTTTGCCAAACAGACATCCAATCTTTGTATGATTCACTACCAAATAGAATATTCGAAATTATAAAATCTAATGGGAAGAGTATTCCTTACTAACATCGCTTGTATTTTATTCATTGGGTTACTGTCCAACTTGTTTACAGAGTTTCAAATGATAGAAATTATTTGTTGTCGTTAATGTTTTATTTTTGAATATCATGGTTATGATATTGATATTTTCTGTAAATTTATATTGATATTTGATTGATATATTGACATATTGATATTTTGATACATATTGATATTATATTAGTATTGATATTTTCTGCGATTTATCTGTAAAATGTTGCTTACAAAAAAAAAAAAAATTCAGTGAAAATAAAAGGTTCCTTATTTTTCCAAAAAAATCCAAATGTCCTACTTATTTTACGCAGTGTATGTGGATTGTTGCTTCATAAACATATACTGGAATATATTTTTATCTTCATTATATATAGAATCTCATAATCTGATTAATCTAGTTTTGCAAACACTAATCCTACATAATGAATTTTTGTTTTCTTGGTAGAAAGTCTTATACTACGTTTTGACAAAATTTTACTTCATAGTTATTGATATCGTAACCATCTACAATTTCATCGTCAATAGATCAGTATAATTTGAGTCTTTATCAATTTCCCAACTGCTACTAGAATTAATTTCTTCTAAATTTAAGTTTTCATTTTTTCCATAACAAAGCTGCAGACTCTTGTGTTTTCTTCTTCAATCCTTTTATTTGGTTCATCTTCTAATATTGCCTTAAGAGGTGTAACAGTAATAATTGGAGAGCATCGACCTTTCTGCTTAACTTTTATTCTCCGAATTTTTTTTTAAATTGTTATTTACTTCAGGCTTATGTATAGTAACTTAAAACGAATAACTCTATATAAATGTTAATATAACTATGAAACATAAATAGAATAATGTCATGATTGTAATTAACAACAGAAAAGGCTACAGAAAAGGCTTTTTATTACTTGTGGTAAGATGGACCATGGTCCCATGTACCCGAACTCGAGTGGACCAAGGTACTCCATATTCCTGAATTTCAAAAATATGTTAAGGTGGGCTGGCTGAAATGGATGCAGAATAACAACTTGAGCAATAAACAATTTGAATAATTCTGGGTTAAACTGAAGTTGTATTTACAGAAATTAATAATTACAAAAGAAAAATATGAAGTTACGTCGTTCAAGCATCATTTTTAAACAAAGAAACAAAAAAAATCGTCTTCCACACGTCGCCTGGCTCACACAGAGCTGTTTCTCTTCCATCTGGCGGTTTTTGAACCGCACTCCCGATGTCGGTCTTTTGTGCAGTTACTCCTTCCTGACATTAGTACTTTTTTTTCTTTAACATAAAAACTAACCTAAATATAAATAACTATTAAATCAATAAATTTTACCTTAACAGAGATTCAGTTTACTGCTCCAATCTTAATTAAACCAATTTTAGAAAGCAAAGTAGCAGAATTCTGCAAATTACTTAGCAGAGCTAAAATACAACTCGCTGAAATAAAAATGGCTCCTTATCACTCCAACATGTGGTTACTTTATAGGATTTGTGCAACTGCAAGCGGCATTTGTTGATAATAAAATAGTACTTAAAAAATAATTGAGCCTGGTCCACTGTGCCCCTAGGTCCAACGAGCCCCAAATACCCCTACAATTAATTTCAGGTGATGCAAATTTTGCCAACATGGCATGAAATTGCCGACAAACAAAAAATTTTAAAACGGTTTCCATCGTTGCAAAGACACTGCAACGGCAATTTCCTTTTCTGTTATCGTGGTTTCAAGGCTTTACGTGTTTGAATCTAAGCATGCGTAACGCTTTTGCAGATATAATGATTGGGATAATTCGAAAGTCTTCAGCGATTGGTTTCTCCTAGGCAGAATCAAGTCTCTGAATCGTGTCTTGGTACTTGACAGTAACTTTTTTTGCTATGTGTATGGATGTGTTTGTCATCATTTACTTTATCCTGATACTCGCTCACTTTGACAAATATTCATGTTTGTATTTTTGTTTTGCAGGAGACGCTAAAATTACTTATAAGCAAAACCATTTCAGATAAGTATTTTTTATTATTCTGTGAATTTATTTTTCAGTAGCTCTGTCTCTTTCAGGAAAAGCCTGTCTGGTGTACCTACTTAATAAGCCGCAGATACTCAAAAGTAAAAGCTGCGGCTGTTGTTTATCCGCCCTTTTTAATGTTTTTGGTTCTAGAACTTAGGCTAGGTTAGTATTCGTTTCAGCATTTTACAGGCCGCGAATTATGTGCGCATTAGTAGTCTTAAATAGGGTAGACCGATAGACTAGGCAGGGTAGTTCTTTCAGAATGGCCAGTACTCGACAACACGTTGACTTGTCTGATCCGAAGGTGTGATTGCACTCACGCAGCGGCCCAACTGGAGGGTCACCCGCCCGCTCGGTGTTGACGGTCTCTCTGGTCCTGGTAGTGTTCTCTCTGAGCTGGTTCCGATGTCCACTGTCGACGGTCCTTGACTCGGTGATTGACCTTAGCGCGCTAGGACGTTCACAATGGGCCGCTGCGTGGGCGTCCAAAAAGGGTGACCCGTGAACATGTCCTTGCATTGCGACGGCAGTTTCCCGAAACTGATCAACGGCAGTGGCTCGGAGCTAGGAGTTGTATGGCATTCACGTGAAAGAACTGAAGAGGGAGGAAAGATTTAAGCTCGCGGATCCGTTGGTCACATAATTTTGCTAATTAGGAAGGATTTGGGGCTTTGGCCGTTCATGGAGCGAGAGAAAGCTAATGAGATGACATTTTAAAAATAATTCATCACAGTGTGGATGGATGTAAACGGCACAGCGGGGTGTTCTGCGTAAAGGCCGGTCGTTGTATATTGGCTCTGCAGAAGATTCGGGACAGAAGAAGTCAAGGAAGCATTTTTTAACGCTAGTTTTACGGTTTAGGTGTCCACCCAACCAAAGGCAATTGTAGATAAACCGTCATTTTGTTGTTTCGGACGAAATGCAGCCTGCGTTTACCTCGGAGAGGTTTTAGTATGCTACTTGCCATTGCTTAACAAGAAAGATGCCTAAACTATACTTCATTCTTAAGGCATTCGATTGGGAATAATTCCTCCTAGAGGTGCACTTAACATGGCTCGTTTGAAGTTTATTTCTTAACGTGGCAGTCTAAGCACGAGGACTTTAACTGGCTTGAAAGCGCAAATTAGACTTCCGTAGACATATGGATTTACAAGTCGCTTTATACACAACTGGGAGTTGGCTTCGGCTTCAATGATAAATTTAAAGGATGGTGCAGTACTCCTGCTCTAAAGGTGGACAAGGGCGACTACGAGTTTATAAATTAAAAAAATCATGGAACTAGGCTGAGATTTTTATCTGTTTTTAATTTTATGATATGCTGCTGACTAAAACCGACTTTTTCCTAAATTCTCAGCCTCATTATAAATAAGGTTAACAAAGTAAGTCGGATTTGCGCAATAGTTTTCTGGCATAGGGGCTGAATCGAGAGAATGGTTGGCATTTCAGGACGAAGTGATCACCTGTTATGATACTTCAATATTCATCATTAAAAGTACTAGTACGCTGATATTTTGTGCAAGTTACGATAGTTGACTGCACGTGCGTAATTGCTTAGCTAAATGACAAACTGAACTCCTCAAAGGTTTCTTTAATTTCTTTTTTAAGTGTACTTTTATGCTATTTGGTAGGCATTTTTGGAGGTGAGAAGTTTGGAAACCGTGTTGGCCTAAACGATTATGGTATCAAGAGCTGTAAAGGTTTTGATAACGACAAGAGCAATTTGCAATAGGTGCAGCTATAATTTTCTAAAATACTGTTGTGAACATGAAATCAAATTGTAGGATTTGCGATTTAACATTTTTCTACCTTTTCAGTGGACAACAAGAACCTCTCGGAACAAGATTCTGTTGAAGAGCCTTGGAGAACCTTTATTGTACCACGGCAATGCGCAGCTTGCAGTGTGTCTAACCTTGGACTTGCGTCAAGTTTTCATCGATTGAATCTTTCAATATGTTTGTATTGCATGAAAGCACAGTTGTTAGCTTCATTGAAAAAGTTGTTATTCATTTACAAGTTCTGTTATTATAGTGAACAAAATTCAATAAACGTGAACTATTTCAATTGTTTAATGTCTTTTCTAAGTTCGAATTCTTCACAACATGCAAAACCGATTTTATAAATATAGCTAGCAGTTTTTTTCATAAATAAGACTGGTGAAATATGGGTGCAATTATAAAGTTAGTTGGATCGATTACAAGTGTATTGAGAATAGCCGCTATAGTGAAAGCAGATGGGTAGTTGCCTTTGAATTCACAGGTGCAAACCTGTAATACATTAAAAATTCAGGAATGTTAAGTCTGCTTAAGGCAAAGTGAAAGAGAATTGCAGAATGCACTTTATCGAACACAGTGCGCTCATTAATCATGATTAATTTTCGTTTACTTGTAATAAACTATTCGATGAAATAATTCAGAAAGGAGAATTTATTTTAAAAGTTCGAACAATATAAGTTACGCAGTTTAAATGTGACGAGATTTTTACATCTGTTTCGCAAATAACTGTCGTATCATGCTTAGTTTTGCGAAACGCGATTGCATGTATCCCTTAAGCTCAGAGTGGTGCAGTTGAAAGCCTTGAAACTGCTTGGCATTGCCTAAAGATGTGACTATCCAAATATTGCTCAGTAAAATAATCTCTGTTCTCTCACAGGGTGTGAATTGACGGGGGGGGGGTGCCGGGCATTGTCCCCGGCTGAATAATGTAAAATTTCTAGCTAGAGAAATATTAATTGATCCCCTGCCAGGGATACTGTTTATGCCTTGCTGAAGAAATGTTAAACTCTGTCCCTTCAAGTTTAACAGTACTTAGCGATTGAAGTATTGAGAATAGAAATTCTCCTATTTACTAGACACAGGAGACAGTTACAAACATCCTGAAATAGATGCTTGGTGCCACTTCTCATTAATCTTTTACTGCGGTCAGGTTTCAAAGGAAGACTGCGAAATGAACGAACGAGCGCTGCTCTGCAGCAAGCCGAGTTTGACGGTAGACGTAGAATCGACAAAGGCAGAATATATATGTGCATAAAAAATCGGGGGTCGACTTTTGTTTGAATTTAAGTCACTTCTCAGACATGTTGGTGACTGCATTTGTCATAAGTGTTACATGAGAGGATCATTTCCCAGCTGAAAAAATTCTGCACTTTTTTTGCACAAAAGTATAGATTGTACACAATTTGTGCACAAAAAGTGCATATTTTTGAATACTTTGAAAAGTATGCACTTTTTGTGCAAATTATCTGCAGTTTTATGCATACAAAAAAGTGCACATTCTATGTTTTCAAATACTTTGCACATTTTTTGCATAAGGTAAAAGTATAATTCTGTGTTTGCAAAAATTTTGATTTTTTTATTCGCAAAAAATTTACATATTTCGATTTTAAATGTACCTTTTTATGGATGTGAAAATTTATATATTTCAAATTTTCATTATTTCTGTCTATAAAAAATCTGTAAAATTTTTCCAAGTACATATTAACATTGAACTTTGTGGATATCCAAATGTCATATTCCATAAAAGGCACAGGGATGGAAAAATTTTACTACTTCTTTTCACCAAAATTTTTGCAACAAAAAATTAGTTTGCTTTAAAAATCGAACTCACACAAAACATCTCAAAAATCTTCATCTAGTGCTTCATTTTTAATTTAAAACACTTCAATGAATTCAGCAACTTGGACAGCTTTATCATATTTATACATATTCGTTATACTTTTGTAATTGCAAAATGCAACAATTTAGTTGTATTTGATGACTATTTAAGCAGTTTGAAACAATTTTCGCAAAATCTCAAAGTCTAATCCAAATAATTAGAAACTCTAGGGACAATTTCGTACCCAGGGGGGGGGGACCGGACCCCCTGGTCCCCCCCGAAATTTAAAATTTTGTTAACAAAACAATAATAATGTAGCCTTTTGTGAAAAACTTAGCCTTTTTCACCTTTTAGTCCCCACCCACCCACGAAATTTTTGCCCCCCCCCCACTGGAAAATTTTTCTGGGTACGGCCCTGTCTAGGGACCTTTTTAAAGTTGTATGACCACCTATCGCGTCGCTAAATTTTGCGAACAAAAATTTACCCAGTTTGGAACGATTTTTACAAGCATCTCAAAATCTAATTGAAAAAAAAATTTTTTAATCCGACACCTATAGGTTACATTGAATGACCACCTATCATGTCACCAAATTTTATTTCGTTCGCTTCAGTCAGTTTTAGGTGATGTGCGAATAAAAAAAACGTCACGCACAGAATGACAGACGGACAAAATTTTCTTTTGACGATCGTACTCGGGTTCCAAAAGCTTAAAATGCATAGAAATCGTTTTTTTTTTTTAAATTTTGAGAAGTGTACTGGTAAAGTCTAGTTTTATTTATTTAAATACATAAATGTTCCAATTCCGAACTTGAAACAACAATCACTTCAAACTTAAGACACATCATTCTGAGTCAACTCCAGTCTAGTGGTTAGAATGCTCGCCTACCAAGCCTCGGTTCCCCGGTTCGAATCTAGTCCTCGGAAGTTTGAAAAATGGAGCAAGTTCTTATGTATGAATATAGATGGCAGCACTAAAGTGAAGCAACCGACCACGTTCTCTACATTTTTTCGTTTAGGTCCCCAGAGTGCACTTTCTGTGCACAATTTAGTTTGCATTTTTTATGTACAATTTAGTTTGCACTTTTTATGCACAAGCAGAGGTGCCAAATACGCTCGGATTTTGTACACTTTCTTTTGTACACTTTTTGTGCAAACTTTTTCTAGCTGGGTAACACCTTTCCTCCAATGTTTTTTCTTCTTTTCAAATGTCCCTCAATGTTTTATTTAAAATGTCCCCCCACCCCTGGAGAAAATGTTACTTTCACACCCTGTTCTCTCATGGATTGGATTCTGCCCATTTTCCTGTCTGAATTGGAGAACTCATGTAAATGCGCCAGTAATGAACCTCTGCTAATAATAAACCACTTACTTTTATATGAAAATAAAATTTACTCCTGGATTCAACTGAAATCTTTTTGTCTGTACGTGACAACTTTTACTTCTAGATCTGACAAATATACCTCTTTAAGTAGTTGTTGGCGTTTGCTACTTCCTATTCTCTATCACGACAACCTCTATAACCTTTTCGGTTAAGTTCTTTTCTTTTAGTTGCGCTCACACCGGGATGTACACTTAGTGCCTTCTTACAAACTGTATTAACCTAGAACAGGGTATAATAAAATTATACTTCTAGAATCACGGTTCATACTTCCTCTACATAAACAATCGACAGAATAATTAAAAGTTGGCATATACTTAACTTCGGCATACCACCAAGCGGTAGTTTTATTACTAAGGGGCTCTTTACAAGTACATTAGGATAAAAATTGAATATCTGGGTTGGTATTAAAAAGGGGAAACCACTAATACATTGAAAATTCTGACCGCTGAAAGAAAACTGCAAAGACCTTTGGAAAATGCCACTGTATTAAATGATTCGTGCAATTTAAAAAACAAAATGGAGTTGGGCGTAAAGATGTCAAGCAATGAAATGGTTTTAAGCAATTACACAATCATAATGTTGGGCCGTGGACATGACGTCGCTACTATGATACGATTTCTGGAGAGTCTCAACTCGACTTTCCAAAGAATTCAAACAAATTTATAAAAACGCTTGGTCATTAGAGTAATGAATGTGTAGAACATGTAATGTGTTGTTAAAACATGTAAAGAGTTACAAGATACAGTGTCTTAATATTTCCAAAGGGAGTCTATTTTTTTAATTGTTTTCATTCCTATGCATAGAAACATTTTTAAGCGTTTTTTTCATCACAAATGTCAAATTGCATGTAATTTTTAAAATGAAATCCTTAAAATTCACCAGATACAGTAAAAATTTATGTCTTTCCATAATACATTTATTTTTACTGAATTGTGTATTCATTTGCATAGCTACCTTGATACAAATTTTCAAATTTAAACGGAAAAGAGAATTTAAAAGGCCCGATTTAAATCTGTATTGACAGATTTTTTTATTTGAAAAACATTCTTTGTGAAAGGTGAACAGGATAATTTTGTGCTACATAGAGTCAAATACTGACGCGTGCAATGAGTGTATATGCAAACCTGCAATTTAATTGTATATTGAACAATACAATAATATTTATTATCTTGAAAAAATCATAAAGCAAAGCTGGGTAAGGTATACTATAAAATATGCGTACATATTTTCAATAAAATATTATTTTTCTAAAGTTCTACTTAAAAAATTTGTCTTGGAACATATATCCTCTTCGATTTTCCTCAAACATTAGTACAGTTCATGCATTTCTAAAGAAACATACTCCAATAATTTTTCCAGTTTTGTACCTTAATCCAGTGTCTGCGTGAAAAAGAAACATGCTTTAAGAATATTTGAGAGTAAAAAAAATAAAGCAAAGAAGAGCACCATCTGCAAATTCCACTGACATATGTTTTATTCTATCTCCCAAACGTACCCAACAAACAAACGCAAAATCCTTGTATTGAAGTTTATTTACCTCGCTTCAGCTATTTTTTAAACGTGTTTAAATGCATACATTGAAAAATGGAGAATAACGTATTTGGTTCATATTTTATCGCCGCGCAAGTACAAATTTCTTTATAGAAAATATATTTTGAAGCTCTGAAGAGAAGTGCATATACCGTGTTAAATTCATTTTCATGAAGACATTTTTTAATATTTTTATTTATTTATTTATTCGGAGTTTTAGAAAATGCAGCGAAAAATTCAAAATTACTTTTTCTGATAAAATATGTGCATTCTTACTTTAAAAAGGTGATTTCGTAACTTTCAGCGGTCTCTGGGGAATTCAGAAAATCTTTATATAAATAAAATGTCAAATATAAAAGGCTTGCAGAAGACATGCAGAAATAAATTTAACGTCTACCACTTGTGTGGAGCTTTCCTGTATTGCTTTAACGTCAATTTAAAATTCTGTAAAATGTAGAAATATTTTCAAATGAAGATGATATTTTCATGGAAATATCTGATATAAACTAATGCATGAGTTCTAAGACTATTTATCATTAAAAACATTCTTTTATGAATACTAAATGCATCTAGAGAATAGGAATAGTAACCGGATATCTGGAACTGGTTAGCTACGAATTTTTAAATCTGATAAAACCTCCTCTTTTTAATAGGAGTTCTTGTATTTTATTTTCGCTGATTTTTAAATCGACATTTTCAGTTTTTCTGGAAAACATGTATTTAATTAGAAACTACTTCAGGTAGCCTTTTTTGCCAAAACCAATTTTAATTTTGAATATATAACTTAATTTAGACAATCTCAGTCATAAGATATAAAAATACAAGTAAGGGTATTAAGCTAGTTTTGACGTCTTGTGCTGCATTTTACAAACGAAGTATTTAGTAGTGGTTTTGATTAGAAAGATATATGTTCAAATACATTTAAATTCACACAGGTTGATTTCTCAATAGCACGTAAACAAGTTTCGTCTATAAAAATCTTTGCAAAATTTGTTCAGCAAGCTGGATTTGGTTTCATAGGTCTTACCCGAGGCAAGATTTCTGAGAATGAGAGTGTACAAATATCCGAAGAAGAAAAGAAATATCTGAAGGTTAAAGAAGTTACCATGGTCAAATGTTTGCCTCGATCACGTGTCACAAAATCCCTATGCTGTTCATTAAAAAAGCATTAAAACAATACGGAATGCACTTCTCTTTCCAATGTAGCGAAATATCGCCTGGTCAGAGATCATAAAATTTATAGATGTTGTTCAGCAAGCTTGCGACAGTGTTCAAGAGGCCAACGGGCATTCTAGTCTTTTTAGATAATGAGGAGTATTGATACAAAGGTGGCCCTTCTTAATTCGAGGTTCATAATTATAGAGAAATTTTTACAAGGACCTTATCAGTTTGTTCGGTACAATACTAAAAATAAATAAATCTGTGTCTTTAGATGATAGCTCATACAACAATACCACTAGCAACAAGAGAGTCTCTTGCTAAGCCCAGGAGTTCTCCGAGTAGCTGTTCCAGTGATACTTCTCGGGCAGCTGCCAGTTTTTTAAGCTTTTTATTATCTTTATCTGTGATTACCGTGCCAGTTCAAAATTTATATAAGATTGTATCGCTACTTCCTTCAGAAGCAACAGCATATTTTGAATCACTTGCTCATAAGGTCATGTACATAAAAAAAAGACAAACACTTCTGAAAAGCATTCGTGTGGCGCTATTCAACAGTGATTAGTTTTAAATCTAAAATAAGCATTGAATATATTTTTCCTGCACTAGTTCAGTATATATCAGTCGGGAAAACAAACTATAACTTCTCGCAAACTCTTTTTATTCAATAAACAACAAATAAATATGCACTATTACTTTATTCCTGATATTTACAACCAGAAATATAAATCAGAAAGATTCAATTTTCTTATCCGACTAGAACTGAAGGAGTATTTGCTCCTTGTTTCTGAGAATTGAACAAGATATAGGTTTAGAGAGATGTACTAAACAAATCGCTCCACCAATATACTAGATTTCAGAGACTGTTCCAAATCAGAAGAGAAAAAAAGAACTTAAAATTTTGTTGCTTTTCCCACGGCAGAACGTGCAAAGCGAGTAAGAATGATTTGTCACGATTAACGTCAGCGAGGATATTCGCAGAAACGGAAATTGTTTCTTGCTTTCCAGAATGTGGCATAATTCTTTGTTAGGGAGGTCAACTTCACTTCAAAGGTTTCATCATGACAGAAGGGCTTTGTACGTTAAGAAGGATGAAGTGATTTTTACTGGCGTAGTATATGATTAACTCAACTGCGATTTGTCTGGCCTTAGGGCTGATGCGAACCTGAAACTCGAATGGAATGAGCTTAACTATGATAGATAGACTCTGACTGATTACGTTATGATTTTTATTTTGTTACGTAATTTCAGAGAATTATATATTTGTATGTAAAAATAAATCATCAGAATGATTTACCCTAAGCGTATTTTTATACTTCATAGATACTTTGTAGCGTTCGAGAAAAGTGTATCGTTCACATTAGGCAGGAATTTCTACTTATTGTTTTGATGGTTTTTTTAGAGATGACATTTTCTCTTTTTTAAGCTACAGTGTGAATATAAAAATAAACTGTCAGAAATTCAGTAAACACATTTTCAACGAATTTAAATGCCGTTACAAAATTTCGGAGTGCTTTCTTATTTTAAGGTTTTATTCTGTCTAAGGTCTGTGTTATATGCGTCATATTATGAAACTTTGCCTTTTTGTCGCATGTAAATTTGTTGATTCGAGCGTGAGATAATGATTTTTAAAACTGTCATATGATCGCATTAAATAGCCAATATCCGGCGAGAAATCGCCAAACTGTATTTAGTTTTCGGACTGTTTTAATTTTTTCTTTATTTGGCGAAAAATTGACAAGATTGACTATATTGACACTTTCTTGAAAGCACTCTCAACTTTCAACATTCACACCTTTATGAACCTGTCAGCTTGGCACTATTTGGGACTTGGCGCTTTTATGATTTGCTTTTCGACGTAGTAATGGTGTCACGCAATCGAACTATGAAGAATGAATAAAAATTTCTAGTGAAAGAAAAGCTTAGAAACTCGTATAAGTCCTCAGAAAGTATAAAAGAAGAGCAGTTCCGCCCAAATAGTCAGTTGTTCCTCAATTGTTAGTCGAAGCGAGAGCAAGCGCTCTACATTGATGCCATATAGGAATCTATTTGGCTGATGAAGGACTTGATGAAAACTGCTCCTGTCCCATGCTAAATCAGTGAGAACTCTGAGCTTGGTTTTTTACAACGAGGCGGTTCTTTTCGGGAGTTCATGTGTTGTACAGTGTGTATAGTGTGTTGGTTATGTCCAGATTATTTCGTTGTTTTGCTTTGTTTGCTGTCACTGCAGAAAACCTCGCTTCACGCAGATGGATTGTCGTAAACGGCAATAGGGATTTAAGTGCTGTGGTTGCAATTTCAGAGTATTTCTCCATGATTTTAATCCAGAACACCGGCAGAGTTATTGCCTCGAACGTAGTTTGAAGGCTTTCGTAATTTGCAGTATCTAGTAGTTGGTCTTTTATCTTGTTAAAATAGGATTTATCTTTATAGATTGATGTACTTTGATATTTTTTGATCAGTCCAATGGTAAATCTATTTATACGGTACTTACGTATTATCCCGGCGGTCATTACAGCAAACTATTTTTTTATCAAATGTGCTGGCAAACTGTTGCCAATCGTATTCCAAACTATCAATAATTTCATGTGTCCGGCATTTATCTTGGTTAACAATCGCTCGTCTTGGTGGGCCTCCGGGATAATACGTAAGTACTCTTTATACTTAAGAATGAAGCCGAAGACAACTAGATAATTGATATTTAGATACATAAAAGGAAATTCAGAATGCCCCTTTGTTGTAATCCATTGTTTTGAGATTTGGATGCATAACAATTAAATTCAGAAAGACCTCTTGTTGTTATCAATTGTGAGGTTTATACACAAAATTGAAATTCATTAAGACATCTTATTGTTATCAATTATTTTAGTACTGAAACTCATATAAAGATTCAGCCCTGTATTAAACGTTTGAATACTTAAAAAGAACACTAGCAGGGTTTGAGGTTTCCCCTCCCCCTGATCTTTTTGAATGTTTCAAGCATGGCTAAGAATATCTTAACCCTTTAAGACCGTAAATATTTTCAAACTTAAATTTCTCTTCCTTGTATTTTTTAACTATATATAGACCCAAGTGACTCTGAAATTTTTTTAAAAAAATATCGCATGATCGTGTTGCTCAGATTTTCCCTGCAAAATATCGCGTATTATTATTATTGCTGGATACGCCTTTTCTTCTCCTTTAAGTGTAAATGTAAGTAATTTTTTAAAAATATATTTTTAACTGAAATTGTATAATGTGGTATTAATTAATACATTACGGAGTAATTACGTATCTGTATTAATATACAAATTTTAATAAAAAATCAGCCTAATCGCATGCGAATAATAATAAAATGTGTGTTTAAAATGTTATTATTTAAATATTTATTAGTTAACAATCATACTTCAAAATCGCTTCTGTGTATGGGGGAGGAGGGGGATATTAGTTTCCACTTCCTACCCAAACTCATAATATACATGCTTAAACCCAAAGAGCGAAAAAAACGATACATTGCGGAGCGATCCGTTTCCATGGAAACTTACCGGTATTTCCGCAAAAGTGCTTTTTAAGTAGTCTTTTTTCTGAGAATTCCCCATCTCGCTTATTCTTATATTTCGCTCCGCTCTTGTTATAGAAAACGCTCCTAAAGGAGAAGCGCACTTTTGAAAAGTGGGTTAAAAATCGCTCCGACTGATAGAATTTCGCTCGTTAGGTTTAAGCGTGTATGGTTATGGTAGCAATTTACAATATTCCTAATAAATCTGTCTGTATTCGACATTATTAGAACAGAAAATAAAAATTAGAATTATGAAAATAATTAACAGAAGGCTGTGCAGGTAAACAGCGAAGTGCCGAAGTCGTACGATCGGAAGGGTGACGCAATAATAGAACATAAATGCAAAAAAATATAGTATCAGTTTCTTGCAGTATTCCACTTATTTAAATAATAAAATGATATTTAAAGCAACTAAGTATAAGTTAAAAATTATGCATTTACGGTAGATAAATTGTTGAGCTGTTACGATGACGCGTGTAAACAGCGCTACGACTGCCAATTTTAACCTAAAGAGAGACTAATTTCATCATCTGTGGAAAAAAAAAAACCACGCAGTTTCTCTTAAATAGCACAATAGATAGTTTCTGCGATTTGTTACGTGGAATTATTGAGAGAGCTAAAACTTACTTTGATTAATGTTTAACCCGCACGATCGTGTGGGATCGGTCTTAAAAGGCTAAACTAAAAGTAAAAAGGCTCCACTATGGCTGAGTGGCTAAGACTTTGAAGTGTAAAGATTTACGTTTCTGGATTCCGTACGGTTGTCGATCTAACAGTATGAAGTTTTGGGTGATTATCTACGTTTGTAACATTAGTGCTCGTTAGAACCCCTCATAAAGTCCTCCACCCATGGTAACTCCTAGGTAGGTACCCTTCGTGTCGGTTTGACTTATACACATACACCGCTAAAAGTAGAAACTTGTAATTTCACATAAAAAGTTATTCAATGATCTCTTTTATGAATAAAACATATAGTTACTGCTGTAAAACTAAGGATTTGTTTGAATTCTCCATTTCCGTAACTGCATGGAATTCTTGTCAGCTGCTACTGGTTGTTGAAAGTAAATTTAATTTAGCTTATATTAATATTGAGATCACATAATTCAGACTTGTGTGCTTGATCACAGACTTCGCCTTGTAAGTTATATTTTGAAAGTTCTTAAACTTCATGTAGCATCTTCAAAACAACTTACATTGAATATGTATGTGACAACTTACATTATTTGTTGAATAGAAGATTATATCGTGCAAAAAATTATGTATTAGAGGATTGCTATTTATCATTCAATGTTGAAATTTCTCGTAAACGCATATTTTAAGTATCCGGTATGTTGAATAGAAATAAACAGTGTGTGATAAGTGAATATGAATGCCGGTATGTACGTGGAACGCTTTGATTTTAAAAGCTAGTTAAAATGATATTTTTCATCTAATCAGTTATTAGAAAACAAGTCATTTTTTTACTCTTTACTGCAGTATGTTTCTAGTATGTTGTGTGTACGTGGGCAAAAACTGTTTTTTTTCCAAATACAAGTTTTAGTTTTACTCAAGGTTGAACGAGATGATCAGAAGGACAACATTAAAGAGACATTTAATATTGCATTTTTCTATAATAACACACTAACACTGAAAGGGTACGGAGATAACACAACTTCCAGAAAAGTATTGCTGATGTATGTTTTTTAATTATTATTTTTATAATGAAATCCCATACTTAGAAAAACTAATTGTTATATATCGTTAGAATATTTTAATCAGTAAAAATACTAAAAGAGTGCAGAATTTTTCTTTTGAATTTTGAACATTTAACTATTATATATTTATTATTCAATTGAAAATATGTAGTCGTGAAAATATATTTATACCACTCCATGTAGTTTTGCTTATTAGTTTAATGCAGCTTTACTATGAAATACCAATTCTAAGAAAAGTCCCTTTTAGATTACTTTTAATGAAATTTGCGGTAAGCAAATTATGATTTGTGAAGAGTACATGAATTAAAGCTTAAATTTTATATTAGTAATAAAAAATTATCGTTTAATAATCAAAATGTATAGTACTATATGGATTGCATACCTATTTTTCACTTTAAATGCGCTTTAAATGTTCTATTTCTTACAGTGGTTAAATATTTCTTATACGGTGGTTAAAGAAATAATTATAATACATTTATATTTACATTTATATTTCAGTTTTTAGATCAAACGTTATAAATTTTCTTAAAAAAACTCTCAAAAATATTAATAGTGATAAATTATGCATGTAAACATATTATTTGTAGATTGTTAATGGTCGAGTATTCTTGGAAAAATCATACCATTTGCTTTTAGATATATAAACACCTACACCTTTATTACACTGAATGCCAGTTAAATGCACTTTTCCGATCAATTAAGCAAATAAATGTTACATATTTGTTTTACTTTTGAAATGAGGCGTCATACATTACCCTTAAATAGCATTCTCGTAAAAGTATTACTAATAAATTATGCACTTAAAATATTTTGAGTAACACTGACTACTTTTTTAATGCATTGAAGCAATTACATTTCTTTTTTCTTTTCACGTTTAATAGCGGATGTGGTTAAAAGCTGAACAAAAGCCATTTTGTCAGTTTTACATGTTGAGTGATTACAGCTTATGAACTAAGAGAACGAAAACGTTCGTCATTATTAGTGTCAATGAGAGAGAATATTCTAAGATAAGTAATCGTTTTTACACTTTTGTCGGTTTGGGTAATTTTTATGGAAAGCTGAAATGATGTTCCTGCAGGCTGAAGAACACTTAAGTCTAAGGGGGCGATTAGATATTGCACTTTATTCATTCAGTTTAACTTGGAAATTGGGAGCAGCTTGTTGAGTTAAGAGTTTGAAGAAGAAATATGAGGTCATGCTTCTTAATTAGCAATTTGATCAGGTATAAAAGTTTAAATATATTTAATTAAAATATGTGTTTTTACTTTGACAGAAGAAAAAAATACTATCTGCTTTATGAATTTTATACTAGACAGTTTGAGCTATATGGAATTTATAAAAACTTTAAAAATCTACGCTTAAGCTTTTTTTTATATACCAGGGGTCAAGGCCCCTAGACTCGCTACGCTCGCTTTTCGTATGAGGCATTCGGCCCCTAATAAGGCTTATTCGTAAGGCATAATTTCAACAAACAAAACACAGAGGTTGGATCAGATTGAATGTTACCGAGCTACACATTGCTTGGTCCTTGCATGTTGCTTGGAACATAAAAATTTAAACTTCGCACTATTTTTAATTATTGAAACTCATGGAACATCTTGCGTATTAGCCAATTATTGGCGAATTTTCACAATTTGACGACTTGCGTATATGCATAGTTAATATTTAACTGTAAGAAAACAATACTTCGTATGTTTTCTTTGATAAAAACTACGAAACAGCTAGGATAGCTTGTCACTAATGGCGAAGTTTCATTATTTGGCGATTTACACATGCTCACAACCTGTAATTACTCCTCATTTAAGGTTCCCGGAAAACCGTTATCCATATATTACATAATCCTTTGCAGATTGGCGTATTTAGCACCACGAATTATATCATCTCGCCGCGCTGGCAAATATCCAAAGTGTACTATAACTGCTATAATGGCGCAGTTAACGCCACCAAATATTTCTACTGGTAGCCAATACTCCAGCTGGACCGAACCGGCTTTAAAATAATCTGCATTTTAATTATTTTTCATTTTCAAGATATTGGGTTCGAACATTTTTGAATTCGCGGTTTAGATTTATCCTGCTTAGAAAGATGCCCTTTTGTCAGATCGTACCTAATGCCAAGATGGCGCTTTTAAAATCAGTTACAGTTAGTTATTCTGTTTTGGAAAAACGAATAATCGCTAATACTAAACTCCTGTTGTCTAAGCGAACTGAAAATTGTCAACTTTGTGTAACACACTTTGAGTTATTTATTTCATATACTTTTTTATTTGGCGTAAAAAGGGTATCATTCTATTTCGTATTTGTCAATTTCATACGATTCTACATACTTGGAATTGCTTTGTTGTAAAGGAATGAATGATTTTATGCCAAATCTGGTAACCATTATGCTTTATTTTTTTAGTTTTTTATTAATATATTCTGAAATAATTCGATTTTCGAAATTTAAGTCAGCTTATTAGGTTCCTCGGAATTTTCCAAATCCGTGGGCATGTTTCTCGAAATTCAAATCCCCACGGTTTAGGAGAAGATAGCCAAACAAGCTATTGACAGCGCCAGCAGCAGCGACAGCGGCCTTTACTTTTATTTAGAAGAGAGAGATACTCTTATTAAACCAATGTCCTTTTAGAAACATAAGCTGATTTAACTGCCATAATTCTCCTCTTTTACCTTCTGATGAGAACTAAATATGTAGAATGTATTGATAGTTTAAAAGGAAGACTTAGAACGTACCTTATAAATACGATAAATCTATCTGACAGTCATACTACAAATCCAATAACGACGACTCTCCCGCCAATGAAAAAATTTAAACTAAAACGTCTTAAAATAGCACGATAAGGTTAGAATAAAATAATTAAACACTGTCTGATCAAGACATCTGCTCGATCAAGGCCTAATCTTATTTAGAACTGAAGCATACGTTTGATAATACCTTATTAATATCTGTGCTTTAATGTGAGCAAAACATATTTTAAGCAGCATTTTGTTTGTATTTTTCCTACAATTTATTAGTTCTTTAAAATTTTCCATAGTTTGACAGAGCTTTTTATAGTTTGATAGAGTTAGATATGGATAAAGAAAAAAATGTCCATTAAAAGCTTTAAGTATATGAAGGGATTACTAACTATAAATGTAGAACAGTAATTAAAGGCAAATTAGCATTTTAAGATTTTAATGTTTACTGTAGTGAAAAATAAATGCACCACAATTTTATAAACAGCTCAAGTTTGTCTAAAAAGCAGTCATGTAAAAATTAGATTGAAACGCATTATTTAGAATTTTGTAGAAACTAAGCATATTCTAATCTTGAAACCAAGATTTTAAATTAGAGAATTTCTTATGCATTTTTGTGACTGAAAATGAAAAATGTTAAAATTCGCTTCTTCTTTAGCATAACCACCGATCGTTAAACAGTCTGTCATAGGAAGTGTTAGTGGTTATATCAAGAACTTGATATTGATATAAAGTGGGTACAAAACAAAAGCACCCGGCACTCTTTTTTTTCTCACTTATCAGCCAGTTTACTCTTTATGAAATATATTTAGTACTAAGAAAAGGCCAAAATTCATGGGAGCATTTTCCTATTTGTCACGCTTTTCTGCTACAAACTATCACATTAAAATAATTTTGAAAATATTTTTTGCTCCAATTTATAACGCACCAGCGTCATTAAGTTGTTTGTAATCGTGATAAAAATCTTAAAATTTGATCCCTTTGGGTAACAACCTAGTCGATATGTAAATTATACTGCACCCATAATGACCGACTTAAATTCATATTGATGGTAGATTAAATAGAAATAAACATTTACTTAATTTAGTTGAAAAATGCTGAAATAAATTTTAGAATCGGGATTCTAACTAAATTTATCAAACTTATCTTATTGTAAACAATTTTTATCAATCTTTTTCCATTTTCTACTATAAAAAGTTTTATATTTTTCCAATTCAAAAGTATGATCGGTAGACTTATAAAAGGTACTTAGTGTTATATGACAAAAAAAATTTCTCACCCTACTTCTTCGCATTAGCTTAGAAAGCATTTTTTACTTCCTTGTACGTAGTATAAGGAAGTAATGTGATCCCGAAAAATTTTGGGGGCCAAATTTCGACATAAAAACCGATTTTGACTACCTCTAAATTTAATTTAAAATTTTTTTTCGATGCATCTCATCGTAGGCTAGCATGCACGATCATATTAACGCTTCTGCAACTCATTTTGACCAGTGGCGAGTCTACTGTGGCCAGTTTTTCCATGCCGTCTGTACGTACGTACGTACGTGTGTACGTACGTACGTACGTGTGTACGTACGTACATACGTACGTACGTACGTATGTATGTAACTCGCATATCTCAAAAACTATTGGTCGTAGAATGTTGAGATTTGATATTTAGGATTGTTCTATGATCTAGTTGTGCACCTCCCCTTTTGGTGGCAATCGAATGGATAGTTTATGTACAGGACCGCCCAAAAGATTCGAAATACATTACGCTCTATGGGCCGAAATTCATTAAACTCGCCTAACTCAAAAGCTACTAGGCGTAGAATGTCGAAACTTCATATTTTGGATAGTTGTAACATCTAGTTGTGCACCTCCCCTTTTGGTTCCATTCGACTGGATAGTTTATCTACAGGACTGCCCAAAACATTCGAAATAAATTACACTCAATGGGCCGAAATTCATTAAACTCGCATATCTCAAAAACTGTTAGGCGTTGAATGTTGAAACTTTATATTTAGGATTGTTGTAACATCTAGTTGTGCACCTCCCCTTTCGGTTCCATTCGACTGAATAGTTTATCTACAGGACCGCCCAAAAGATTCGAAATACATTACGCTCTATGGGCCGAAATTCATCAAAGCGTTTTTTAGAGGTATTGGGATATTTCAAACGACTCAGAAGTGATATATGCTGTAAAGAGTTAGAAAATGAATTTCTCCATTAAAAAAAAGTGTCTTTATCATTTATAGTTCTGCTACAGGAACACTCAAAAGATTTCCAATACATTACGGCCAATAGCAATTTTAGGGGCATTCATCCATTTCAAGCACAATACCGTCCTACCACATAAGTTAGGTAATGGTCCGACCACGGTCACGTGCCTCCCTCAAGAACTGTGCCAAAAGTCGCCAAGCTTGGCGACTTTTGGTGTACGTGTGTGCATATTTAACTCTCAAATCTCAAAAACTATTATGAAATTTCATATATAAGAATGTTGTAACATCTAGTTGTGCATCTCGATTTTTGGTTCCAATCTACTGGAGAGTTTATTTACAGGACCACCGAAAAGAATTTCAGTACCTTAATGTCTATGGACATCTTCATTATAATACAACTGTAGACAGTCATTGTTTGGTACATACCCAAAATCTCGCCGTCTGTCCTCGACCTTGGCGAGTTTTGGCGAAATATCGCCAAATTTGGCGATAGTCAGTCATTTGGTCCATGCCCAAAGTATCGCCATTTGTCATCGTTCTTGGCGAGTTTTGGCGAAATATCGCCAAATTTGGCGATAATCTGTCATTGTTTGGTTTATGCTTAAAATCTCGCCAAATGTCGTCGACATTGACGAGTTTCGCCGAAATATCGCCAAATTTGGCGCCAAAAATTAATTCCTATTTTGTATAACTCTAAAACTTTAACCCGTAGATTTTTTAACTTTGTATTTAGAACTATTGTAATATCTAACTGTTTTCAATATCTTTTTTGACAGCAATCGACTGAGAATTTATTTACATGGTGAGCCAAATGACTTTAAATACATTGAGGTGTATAGATGCATTCAATTCATTGAAAGTCTGTGGTCAATGGCTACTTTGGCTATCCCCAAAATCTCGCTGACTATCTCAAGTTTGTCGGCTTTTGGTGAAATATCGCCAAATAAAGTGTCAGAAGGAAATCTTTTAAATTGAACTCAGCTTGGCGATATCGAAATATTTGGCTAGAAATCGCTAAACCTTACTATTATTGATATTTTATCTCTTTCAAACAAATAAATTTAGAGGAAGTGCGTCGAAAATATTTTTGATCTAATGGACGTGCAAGGAAGTCATGTGTTGGACACATCAGATTTTTTTATTTTTAGAAAAATACCTTTTTTAAAATGTCTGAATATATGTGGATAATAATTAGTTCTGCTGTGGCAACACCACTGAACGAACTATAACTTCAACTCCCGCCAGTTGTTCCCCCGCCAAAGAACACTCTAGACGGAGAACGAGACTGGGCAGACGTGCGATGTTAAAAGAGCAGAATAGCTCTCTTGATGTTATTTTTATTTTTATTTCTACCTCTCAATGTTTTTAAATGTTAGTGTCGTCGTTGTATTAAAGTTTCGTCTCATTAAATGTTTAAAAAGATTAACGTCTATTTAATTTGGAGCGCTAGCTCCATCCTACATGGGTGCTCGCCGTTCGTATCCGCACATCTCCTAGATACAGTACCGGAACTAAAAAAGTTAATACTTTTCTTGTAATATTTATTGTTCTTGTGATTTATATGTCAGCGAAATTAAAAGTGATGTGCTACAGAGGATAATATTTTCATGGAATGCCGAAACAAGAACAGAAACACAAACTGTAAGTACATTCTAATCATATTCTAATTACTTGATGCATACGTTGATGCTTGTTCAAGAAAATGTCGATGATTAATGAAATGCTCATCTCATTCAAGATATAAGAAAACTGAGGAAATATTTCAACGTTATTTTGATGCAAGAATTTTTTAATTGATGCGAAATTCTTTTTTTGATGCGACTTTCACGTTGACTTTATTACTTCTGTTTTCTTGGCTTTCTACTTTGATGAATTTATTTGATGATTTCGAGGAATAATTTGATGATTTGATGAATATTTTGATGCGTAATTTGAAAGATTGGTAATTAGAAGTTTGGTTGAATTATATACCTTCGTTTTCTTGAACAGCAACATTTGAAGAACACGTATTTCGTATATATTTTGATTTGTTGTGAATTGAATACAGTTTTGAAACATATTATATTGTTATTCTGATGCATATTTTTGAGAACAGTCTCTATATTCTTTTAATGAGATTTAAATGCCTTAATGTGAAGAAAATGTTTGATACTGAAATTCTATTTTAAATTCCGAAGTGTTTGAGTTTTGATCTTGGTTTTGCATATCTGTGTACAGTAACTATTTGAATATATATAATCATGTCTACTCTCAGCGATTACCCCAATATCGCAAAATCGTTAAAAATTGGTAGTACGAGTCAAATAAAGGTTTTACATCGCTTAATTTTTGGTACAGACGGCGATAGACAAAATCGCGCGAGATTACGCAAATTTAGAGGTTTCCTACAGCCATTCGAGTTAGAAGAAACGAAACAAAAAGTACTTAAAGAGTTTTCACTTAAAGACCTAATTTCTATTTGCAATTTACTTCATTTAGAATTCTCAACTGACCCAGATAAGTGTGCTAACACCATTCTTACGAGTCTTAATGATTTATCGTTATTAAAAGCAGATTATTCCGATCTTTCGGAAAGCGAAGTCAATGATTCACATCCGGTTGACAGTTCATCTCAAACAAATAACGTCGTGGGTGAAAATAGTACTCCCTCCCCACCCACCCCTGACGCAAAAGAAGAATTTTCGGATAAGCAACAGACACAGATTCCTTTTAGTGAATCAGCTCAGAATTTATTGCCTTCAGTCGAAACTACGAGTTCCTCTTTCCAATTATTTAGTCTCAAAGACGTTGTTGATTTAATAAAACCTTTTTCGTCTCGCGATAATTATAGCATTGAGAATTTCATATCCGACGTTGAAGAAATTTTTTATTTGTACCAAATAAACAATCCAATTCACCAAATTACTTTTGTTAGAAAATGTTTGACTGGTCCCGCTCAAACTTTAATTAGGTCTATTCGTGGAATCACAAATTGGGAACAATTGAAGCACCATTTGCTAGAGGAATTTTCTGACAAAATTAACAGCATTCAGTTACATCAATTAATGGAATCTCGACGTATGAAACCGTTTGAAACCCTACAAGAATATTTCTTAGCTATGAGAGATTTGGCACACAAAGGATCTCTTGATGATCCCTCCCTGATTGAATATGTTATAAATGGAATTCCAGATTCATCACACAATAAAATTTTCCTTTACGGTTGTAAATCCATCCCAGAATTCAAGGAAAAATTAAAGATTTATGAAAAAATCTTTAACAGTTCTCAACATTTCAGACAAAATAATCAGAAAAAATTCGATGATACCAACCTTAATGTGAAACTCGACAATAAACGTAACCCAAATACACAACCAGTATGTTATTCTTGTGGTTTGAAGGGTCATAAAAGCAACCAATGTTTGAATAAGTCACATGGTAAACAATGCTATGGATGTAAAAATTTTGGTCATGTTCATGCTAATTGTCCCAAAAGTTCTCGAAATTCGAAACCAAAACCTGAATCTCAAAAACCTACTCCTGATAAAACTGTAAATGTGCTATCTCCTCAAACTTCATCGAAAAATCCCATGCATGTTGACATTCAACTTGCAGGAATTCAATTGACAGCACTCTGTGACACTGGGTCACAAGCAACCCTTATTAATGAGAAAACACATCGAAGAATCGGTTCGCCACCATTGCATTCCAACACCATTCCCTTTTCAGGAATTGGCCGAAACGAAGTTCATAGCCTCGGGTTTTTCCAGGATTCCATCGAAATTCAAAAGATTACTTTACCTGCTAAAATACATGTTCTAAAAGATGACTTGATTCCTTTTGATGTGATTATCGGAAGCGACTTTTTGCAGCAAACCCAATTTACATTTGATAAAGACGGTATTCATTTATGCGGTACCCTTGATGATAACATTTTCGTTAATATTGCTAATATTTCTAATGACCAAACTTTTCCATTTGATCTTTCACACATTTTGAATTCTGAAATTCGTGAGGAAGTTCAAAATATCGTTACTTCCTACAAACCCCATAAAGTTAAAGACACTGAAATTCAGATGACTATTTTATTACAAGATGAAATACCCGTAGCACAACGCTCTCGAAGACTCCCTTTTGCTGAACAGAAAATTGTGGAAAAACGAATTCAAGATTGGTTAAATGATGGAATTATTAAACAAAGTTGCTCTGATTACGCCGCCCCGATTGTTCTATGTAAGAAAAAAACTGGAGATTACAGACTTTGTGTTGATTACCGCAGGCTTAATAGAAAAATGATAAAAGATAAATTTCCCTTACCACTCATAGAAGAAGCCTTAGATAAACTTGGAACATCTCGGGTTTTCACTACACTTGACCTTAAAAATGGTTTCTTTCATGTACCTATGGACCCTAACAGCACTAAATATACTTCTTTCGTAACTCATGAAGGCCAGTACGAATTTTTACGAGTTCCATTTGGATTATCCAACAGCCCTAGTGTTTTTCAACGATATGTTTATACAGTTTTTAGAGATCTCATTCGCGATAACATTCTTATTGTTTACATGGACGATCTTCTCATACCATCTAATGACGAGGTCGAAGGCCTACAAAAATTGCGCCTAGTTCTCCAAACAGCTGCAGATTATGGCCTCGAATTGAACTTAAAAAAGTGCCAATTTTTACAACGAAAGATAGAATTCCTTGGTTATATTATCGAAAACGGAGTAGTTAAACCGTCACTTACCAAGACACAGGCAGTTCAAAAATTCCCACAACCTCAAAACCCTAAACAAGTTCAAAGTTTTCTTGGACTAACAAGTTACTTCAGAAAGTTTATTCCAAATTATGCGCTGATTGCTAGACCATTAAGTGACCTCCTTCGGGATAATGTAGAATTTAATTTTGGCCCTGAACAAATAGCAGCTTTTCAACACCTGAAAAACATTCTTTCACAAAACCCAGTTCTTCATGTTTTTCAACAAGGATACCCATTAGAACTCCACACTGATGCAAGCTCCTTAGGTTTTGGCGCTGTGCTCTTACAAAAATCAGATGATGGACAGTTTCATCCTATTCATTATTTTAGCCGTAAAACTACAGTTCAACAAGAAAAATATCACAGTTACGAACTGGAAGTTCTCGCCGTCGTTGAGGCGCTAAAGAAATTTCGCACCTACTTGCTAGGTACAAAATTTAAAATTATCACAGATTGCGATGCTTTCCAAAAAACGATGCACAAAAAAGATCTACCAGCTAAAATTGCACGATGGGCATTGATGTTAGAGGACTTTGATTATGAAGTTTGTCATCGATCCGGTAGACAGATGAAACATGTTGACGCTTTAAGTCGTAACCCCATTCTTGTTATTACCACAAATGATATCACTCAAAAGGTGAAAAATGCCCAAGATCAAGATGAATTTATAACTCAAATTAAATCTATGCTCGAATCTACACCTTCCGATGAATATTTAGTTAAAAACGGCATTCTTTATAAACTTCATAAGGATACCGAACTTTTAGTAGTTCCACAAATGATGCAGAAAGAAATAGTGCTAAACGCCCATTCACAAGGTCATTTTGCCTCACAAAAAACCGAATCAATTGTTTCTCGTGAATTTTACATCCCTCAACTTAAGAAATTGGTTCAAGAAATTATTTCAAATTGTATTCCTTGCATTCTCTCCTCGCGAAAATCTGGAAAACAAGAAGGATTGCTTCACCCAATTCCAAAAGGTGATGCACCTCTTGAATGTTACCATTGCGACTTTTTAGGACCTTTACCATCGACAAAAAAATGTTATAAATATATTTTTACAGTAATTGATGCCTTTTCGAAATTTATATGGATCTATCCCGTGAAGTCAACCTCTACGAAAGATGCCTTGGACAAACTATCCTTGCAACAAACTACATTTGGCAACCCTTCAAAAATCATCACAGACAAAGGTAGCGCATTCACATCTTCAGAATTTCAAAGCTACTGCCAGGAACAGTATATTGAACACATTTCAATTACGACAGGTGTACCACGTGGAAACGGTCAGGTTGAACGCATTCATGGCACAATTATCCCTGTTTTAACTAAGTTAGCTATAGATGAACCTGACAAATGGTTTAAATACGTCCCGCGATTGCAACGTATCTTAAATAGTACCACCACACGCAGTACAAAATTCACACCTTTCGAACTTTTAATTGGTGTTCAAATGAAACAACAGGAGGACCTACAGATTAAACAAATTCTTGACGAGGAACACCAGCAAAGAATTATTGATGACAAAGAAGCGTTGCGTATCGAAGCTAAACGAAATATCCTCCGTTTACAGGAAGAAAATATACGACAGTATAACAAACGACGTAAACCAGCCTGTAAATACAAGATCGGTGACAAAGTGGCAATACAACGAACTCAGTTTGGAACTGGACTAAAGCTGCGACCCAAGTTCTTCGGACCCTATGAGATCACAAAAATCAACCCCAACGATCGTTACGAAGTTCGGAAGTTAGGACATCATGAAGGTCCCACCATAACGTCAACTGCGGCAGATAAAATGAAACAGTGGTGCAACAACTGAACACCCAATCTTATTATGCTTTGTTTTTCAACTTTTTTTTTTCTCCCTTTTTCTGCTTGTTTTTCTTTTCTTTTCAGATTTTTTGCTTTTTCAACCCAGCCGCGGACGTCTGTAACCTCAGGACGGCCGTGTGGATAATAATTAGTTCTGCTGTGGCAACACCACTGAACGAACTATAACTTCAACTCCCGCCAGTTGTTCCCCCGCCAAAGAACACTCTAGACGGAGAACGAGACTGGGCAGACGTGCGATGTTAAAAGAGCAGAATAGCTCTCTTGATGTTATTTTTATTTTTATTTCTACCTCTCAATGTTTTTAAATGTTAGTGTCGTCGTTGTATTAAAGTTTCGTCTCATTAAATGTTTAAAAAGATTAACGTCTATTTAATTTGGAGCGCTAGCTCCATCCTACATATATACCTATATATATATGTGCGTATATCAATGTATAATTCTCCATAGAGACAGAACGTTTATAAAATAAAAGTTTTCAAGAAGATTTAAATGTTTTGGTTTTCGTAAACAAGAATACTTAAGATTTTTCTAGAAACAAATATTTGACTCTTTAAAAATTACTTCAAACTCTATTAATTTTTGATAAAGTTAGGTTATTGTACTGATTTAGAAAAGTTATTAAAACAATTCTTCTCTGAACAGACTTATTTTCTTTTCTGCAGATGTAATTATGTTTTACATTTTGTACCTGAATGCATGGAGACATTGAAAAATCCTGCTTAGACAAGTAGTGATAGAAACGGTAAAAGATTACAAAGGAAACAAAATATCAACGCTGAAGTATTTTCTTCAACAATGAATTAGAACGCAGTCTATCAGAGCTATCTCGTTAAACGCTGTAAAAAAATCTAAACACGATGTATGCACCCTTTTCAATAGGGAATATGCAGGCGTGAACTTCAGAATCATGTACTAAGTTAGTATTGAAAAAATAGATTAACGTTTATTAAATACGTTTTTAACAATTTCAGTACAATGGGCATAAAGCATTGGAATTCACTGTATGGTTCTGTGAATGACCTTTACACCCAATACACTACTTTAAACAGAAGCCATTTCAAAGCGTATCAGGGAAATCGGAAAATGTCTTTTTTTAATAATTAAATTCAAACAAATAAATTTTAAACAAGATTTTAATTTTAACAAGATGTACCCGAAAACAGGATTTACATTTCATGCATATTAAAGCAGGAATTTTACAGTTAATTTTCTTTCTTCGAAGAAAGATATCTTTAAAAAATTACCCTCCTTGCAAGACGATATCAAAAATGTGATGAAACTAAATTTTTAGGTATTGTATTTTACAGCAACTTTATGGATATCGTTTTTTATGTGAGTTAGGGATATATATATGAAAAGAGCTTTTCGGTCTCCTGTAATTTACAAAATTTGAAAAATGCTGTCAGCCCTTATGTTAAAAAACTCTCAAACAAGCCAAATTTCGTTTTATTAGCTTCAGTAGTTTTGACTAGGCGACGTACTGACACTCAAAAAACTTCTTTCCGCTGCTCCTTATATATTTTTAACTTCGCATCAATGGATGCTTATTTTGAAACAACAGTTTGACGGGCAAGCTAAAATCATAAATACTTTTCGATTATATGTGGCAATGTTTAACCCTTTAACGCGCAGTGTTTCCGCTCTGGGAACAGTAAACTCTGACGTATTGACTGTTGCCAGTCACGAAGAAAAGATTTGATTTCTATAAAAATAGTTGCGGGTGACATAGCTCCACGAGAATCTTTTACTTTTTAGCACGTCATTTCCCGTAAAAAATGGTCACGATTATTTTTTACAGCACTGACATCTGCTGAAAAATGGAAGAATGCGAGAACAGCTGGATAGATTGCCCAATGCTGAAAAAAGGGCAGCCGTTGCCATCGCTCGACTTAACTACCAGCAAGATGGCGGACGATCGAAACGTTCATCGCGTGCCACAGATCTAGAGACCTTTTTCTGACGACAACTGGCTGTGGCCGCACAGCCAGCTGCAACAAAAAAGGGTCTCTAGATCTGTGGCACGCGATGAACGTTTCGATCGTCCACCATCTTGCTGGTAGTTAAGTCGAGCGATGGCAACGGCTGCCCTTTTTTCAGCATTGGGAATAGGTTGCGCCTCAAAGGGTTAAGGTACGAGTTACTGTGTTGCACAGTGCCGTATAACATAAATGAAATTACCAAGATGACAATTTTACAATGCAAGGCGTTCTCTTGAGAGCGCGGAAATCAAGAACTAAGTTTTACCGAACGTACCCTGTGCAGGGTCCCTTCCACACCGTCCCCCTTTTTAACCTCCCGATGAAGTGACTCTCCGTTTCCAAATCCGGTAACAGTAATTATTCGGGGGCTTAAGTCCTGTTATTTGTAGCACGTTTTCCGCCGCGGCACCCAATCAAAATCGTTTCAGGTGCTAAAAACGTTCGCCGTAAGCGTCAAGGATGGCAGTTAAAGCAAGAAATATAACTCCTAGTTATTTATCTTGGACACGGTAGCGAAGTGACTGCGATTTCGTGATTTCTGGATCTAATGTATAATTATTCCCGAAGCACAACTGCAGTCGGCCGAGATATTTTACTTGCATGGAAAAGAAAAAAACTTTCAGTCCGATAAATCATAAGATTTCGGCAGTTCCTCAGCGGGTTTTGCGAGAGAGGAAAGATTTGTTAATATTTTTACACACTTCGTGGTAATCATAAATTATACTAGCACGTTTTAAGAGATTAACCAACGGTGTAAAGGTGTTGTAGTAGTAAGACTGGGTGGCAACGAAAGAAGCAGATATAAACCTGCATCCTATAATACATGCAAAATAGGTTGATCTGTGCGATAGCGATGCTACAATTAACTTTTTCAATTCGTATTAAAGAATGAGTTTTAATTTATTAAGGAGACGGAGGACTTTAAAAGTTGACTTTTGGTGTATTTTCCCCCATAAACATGAAAAGTCCTATGCATGTCCCATTCATATTTATTAAGCTAATTCGCAAATTTGAACACTCTACAGTAATTATATTTTTTAACTAAAATTTTTAATTAAAAAAATTAATACAAAAATGTCCCATGGGCGTTATTTTTTTATGTTTTTCTCTAATTCTTTACAGAATACTACTTTGAACAATGTATGAGCGCATGTTTGACAATGTATGAGCGCATACAAATGAGCGCATGCTTTTTTTTTTTTTTTTTTTTTTTTTTTTTATTAAAGGAGATCATCAAACTGATAAACCAGCAATTCAAATGTTAAAACGAAAACGCTCTAACGCTATGAATAATTGATGATTAAAATTACGTTGGTTTACCTCCCGCTTTCCATGCAACTCAACTGTACCTTTTGTTAATATGCTAGTAGTTTTCAGTCTGAACGCTTGACGTTAGTACTGTCAGTTGATTTTCTGTCTTAGAGATTTTATTATAATTCATTTATTTAAAACTGTTTACAGAAAAGTAGTTTGCGCAAAGGTTCTTTTAAGAGAATTTTGTTATCATTTATATAATTTTATTCCACTCATGTCTGTCGTTTTATTTTTACAATAGGAGGAGAAAATAGGTTAACCTGGAGTCAAGGAAACAAGGAAATATTGAACCTCGTAACAGTTCTCCCCCCATTTTTGTGTGCCCTAAATTATTGTGATCTAAAACCTGCTTTAATTTTTTTCCAAGCGATCTAGGGACTAAAATTTAAATGTTAATAGTTTATTGCAAAAACCTTGATAAAAATCGAACATATTCGCTAAAAATATAGGCAGCAAAAGAAGTGTATGAAAAAAAGCGTAACTTTCCACTGATATTGGCAAAAAAGTGCAGATAATTCCTTGTTTTAATTTCAAAGCAAATTCTGTCAACCAGTGCAATGAAAACAGGGCTTTCTATCTATGTTTGAATTTATGTCGTTTTAAAGAAACATTAAAAATTTGACATTTGTAATATTACAAACACCAAAGGGGGAAATATCGTGGACGGTGAACAGTGACTGCATTTAAAAAATTCCTAAATAGAATTTACAATCTTTCCTGCTGTGAAACGTATTTTAGTCGACTATCTGAAAAAAACTTTTTAGTTGAATAAGTCACGTGACTAAAGGCCTTTCTCAACATATTAGTGCTATAATTTTTATATCTTGCTAGTATTTACAAATTCCGTTATCTGATTAGGTAGCACTATTTCTAAAATTTTCATAACTAAAATTGGTTTGACGTTTCTCGCAGGGTATAGTACAGCTTATGAAAAAAAATGTTCTAAATAGTTTAAATTTCTACATGTAATTAACTTGATTAATTTTAAAATAAGATCAATCACACGATTTGCTTAAAACTGCAGCCTTACTCTAACCTGAACCCGTAATATACATAATAGTGTTAGACTAAATGAAATATATATATTTGAGCTCTCTGAGTGGCAGAGACATCTCAACATTTACAAAGCATAGCTTTCAATGCAGTAAATGCATGTTTTTTGTTTACAGAAACACATGTATTCCTCAAAATATTTTTAAAGCTTTTAAGTAATATACGTAGCTTAATTTATATTACTGAAGGTTGTTTACTAATCATCATATTTCATACTAGAAGTCAAAGCCCGTTGTGGATGAAGTTACAGCTCTCGATTAAAAAAAAAAAAAAAAAAAAACATTTGAAGAAAATATGTCGACACTCAATATGTTTAATCTTCGTCCACCTAAAATAAATAACTTAATATTCAATTTTTATTATACACCCAAATCGAATTTCAGGCTTTGTTGGAAACACGTGGAAACTTTTCGCATTCGAAAGATTTTGTTTTATGTGCACAGCCCCTCTTGTATCAATGCTTCAAGCAAACGATCGTTTTAATGAAAAAAATAAAACAAAACTATATTATCTGGGAAAACTGTTTAAAACGAGCTGAAATCGCAACTTTCCCTTCAAAGTCTGATGACCGTGACTTCACATATGAGGTCATTCTCATTTGCAGAGCCTAATTTTGTCACGCAAATGGCTATTTTTTTTAATTCTGGGGAATAGTATAGAGCCGAAAATAGCGAAAAATCGCTTAAAAATGGGGAAACACATGAATTTTCAAATTTCTAAAGTAGCGCAGATTGTTTCCTGTATTTTAATTCAATACATACAGAAGTCAAAGCTCGTTGTGGAGGCAATTACAACGCGCGCTACAAAAACCATTTGGTGAAAATATGTCTAGACTCAATATATTCAATCTTCGTCCACCTAAAATAAATATCTTCAATTTTTATTACATACCCAAGTAGACTTTCATGTTCTTCTGGAAACGCGCTTTAACGTTTCGAATTCGAAAGGTTTCGTTTTGTGTACACAGCCTTTCTAATATCCATGCAGACGATTTATTTGTGAAAAATATTAAACTATGTAATCTGGAAAAACTATTTTAAACGAATTTGAATCACACGTTTCTTTCAAAGCCTGATGACCGTGATATATGACATCATATCGATTGCAACAGCTCACTTTGTCACGCAAATGATTTACTTTTTTTTTTTTACTCTCGGATACAAATTTTCTTCTTTTTAATCTTTTTAAACTTTTTAATCTTCTTGGAGTGATGACGGTAAAATATTTATATTGAAGTGGTTGCCCGGAATGGTTAAAGAGTGAGTCAGTGAGTCAGGGATCAGCGTAACTATATAGTAGGATAATGAAAATTTCAAGCGGATCGTACAAACGGTGTAGATGTTATTACGCTTTTTGTGCTTTTAATCTTTTAAAACTTTTTTTAGAGTAGTGGCGGTAAAAGTTTTAGCTTGGAGCAGGTTGTCCTGAATTGTTATAAGAGTCAGTGAGCCAGAGACCAACGTACCTACATAATAGGATTGTTAAAGACACGTGACACTGTAGTAACTTTACATACTTCCTGTTCTTCTTGTAATCAGGCAAATGTGAGTATTAAAATTCAGGCATTTACCTTTTTATTTTATTTATTTATTTTTTAGCGACGATATACTTATATCAGTGAATTTCATCTCATAAGTTAAATTGGTGAATACGTCGGATTCATTTCCTTTTAAAATGCTGAGTTTGTTCTTTTATTTAATATCCTTATTTACATAATCATCTAATCAGTCATAATTCACACTTTTACGCCAGTGCATAATATTTGCAGCCTAAGCAAAACCGTAGTTCCAACCTTAGAAAAAAAAATTTGAATAGTATATTCAAAAAATGTCATTCTATTCTTTAAAGACTCCATAAGCGCACGTTATTTTACAAAATTTCTTTTTTTTGCAAAATAAAAAAGAATAAGATACCAAACGATTTCCCGAACCAATGAACGGTTCACATTTTTTATGCCGTCTTTTCTTTTCTCTCAGTTCGTGTTGCCACGCGACGTGAGATAATGGTGAAAAGGTTGTGATGAAAAAAATATTTGAATGGAAAAAGACCGAAATAAAAGAGCGGGGTAGAAAAGTTCTGTTTACTCTACACGTTCGATCTCAGTGATTATGAATAGAAATAGCAATATTGTTGAGTTTTTATGAGGATTTTTGGCAAAAAAGCTGTTTTTTTAGATGACTGCTTGCAGGTATTAAAGGAGGGAAGTTTTTAAAGAAGGTCATCTAGTTCTCGTAAAAATTCCTTCATGTTTTAGAGGATGAATGACATGATGTTCTTCAGAAAGTAATATGATAAAGGAAAGGAAGAAAAAAATAGCGTTCTAAAATAAACACTTTTAAGGCAATGAAATCAGTGCCAGAAGGTACCTATAATTTACTGTTATTTTTATAACATAATTGTAGTTCCCCATTTATGTGATAAATATTAATGTTTATGTATTTTGTTAGTGTGTGATGAAATAATAATTAATACGGGAGCTAATTTAAAGAGTGAATAACTAAAGTATATAAAGAAAAAAGTCAAATGAATCGTTTTTGGTCTGAAGCAGTTAACGTTTTATATGGCTATTCAAGGGTCCACTTATATAGATGACTTTTGTGTATGGACGGAACTAAAAGTATAAAATGAAGCAAACTTTTAAAATTTTATTGACTACATAATGTATTTCTGGAAACATCATTCTAGTCTACAGAACTTCAGATGTGGGTCTTCTGAAATCCAGAGCTGAAGATTATTCAGATCCAGATCTCCAAATGCTGAAATACAGATTAGAAAAAAAATAACTATGGAGTTTTATAGTATTGATATTACATTAAATTAATGATCTTTAAAAGTCAAATATCTTCATGTGAGATATAGGCCCTGGATACTACCTGAATATGACAACATAATAACTACCTGAAATGCTGGAATGCTGCCTGATGTGAGTACAAACTGAAACTCTTCATCATTACAACAGGTATTTCCAGCTTCAGGAACCATATTTTTTCAGACATCTTACAACTAGTATTTTCTTTTATTCTGGAATTGTCATGAAAAATTTTTCACCATAACATATTGATCGAATGTTAGTATACATCTTGTGAAAATCCATTAAATTAAAGCAATAAGCTAGACCAAGCTAAAATATTTTCATAAGACTATACATACTTATATATTAAATGAGTAAAAATAATTGGAAAGCTTCTTAAGGTACAAATGTATCATTTTCTAGAAGGTTCAGGATGCGATACTTCCTTTGTAAAACACAAAAACTATAAAAGAAGTCTTAGAAGCTGCACCTCAAGTTCTTGACACTTGAAACAATTCGATCATTTAAATTCATCATTTATACATTTAATACTGCTTAGATACAAACATTCATTTCTCCTTTAACATTCTAAATGCATTTGTCATCAGAATGTCTTAAAAATGCCTTCTGCGGTGTTCGAGTTAAATGTTGTGGACAGTTTACATTCTTCCATCTTTAATGGTCCATACGAATTTAATATCTAACATTTGTTTCGTAGTTTGAAATCTTGAACAGGTGTTTCTGATTTGAAGTCTGTATTGTCAAAAGTTTTGTGTGTTCTTTTCTAAGATTGGGTACTCTTCCAAGATTATAGCAATTTTTCTGCATCCGAATAAGGGTAAACAAAAGATTTTGTTTACTGATTTTTTGTTGGTTTCATTCCTTTCAAGTTATATGTAATTCACTAGATTGATCTATTGATCCTTCCAAGGGTTATTTTTGTTGCATGCATCTTTATTGTTCTTTTATAACGTTTTTTAAAAGATGTTTCCAAGAAAAGATAAATTATTTATTAAAGCATTGATAGGATAAATATAGAAATGTATATATTAGAGATGAAGTTTCATAATATACTTACAATATACGTATTATCTATTCACTATGAAATATATTTAATTTACAAAATAAAATATCAACTTCAAAACTAGAAAAAAGAATATTTATGTAGTGATTATACATTTTGTAAATAAATATATTTTCTATTAATACAGTTTTTTAATTCTTTACAACATGTGGGGAATGTATTATTATTTTTGAACGTTATTTTAGCGAATTATATGAGTAGAAATATGTGTGAGTAGAAATATATGTGAGTAGAAATATATGAGAGTAGAAATATATATAATGGAAAATTACATGAAATATATTCGAGTCTGTTCAGAGTTCGTTTTTATGATTAAATGTAAGATTTTATGGATAATATGAATTTTTTAACAATAATACTCTATTGTAAAGTTGACATTTTACAGCGTATTTACGCTGACATTAAGACATTTTACAGCGTATTTAATTATTGGACAACACCGTCGAAGAGGTATTACGTACCAAGTTTTGTATGATTCTGAGAAAGAAACATCCTAAATGTCGTTAAGGCATTCCTTAAAAGTACTAATTAATACGACTGCGTCATTTAATTAACAGACAAATGTCAATTTTTTATACACATATTATAAAAATGAATCTCATTATTTTGATGTGAAAGATCTCTACTATGCACTATCGTTAAAAGACGTACAGACAAGTTGCTGGTGGGTTCTAGCATTTGCAAAAACAATGATAACACGATTTGCCACCAACAAGATCAATATTTAGTTTTTTAATTTAAAATAATATAGAAGCAAAACAGTTTCCTTTAAATAGGTTTCACACTTTCTGCTGCTGTAAATTAAATAATTCAGACATAGTGAAGCGTGACAGAAAATAAAGAACTCATACACTTATAATAACACAAATACTGAAATTCATTTAAATAATACAATAAAACTTGATTTCTTACAGTCAACTTTGACGCATATTAATAACCTTATGAAATAAGATAAAATTTCGATAATAATTTGAAACTTTTGCTAGATAAAGTAAATTGTGAAATGATTTTGTAACACTTGAGTTACAAAAATGCTTCAAGATACTCAGTTTCTACTTGTAAGAAGGCTCAATTGGAAGGTAAATGCCAATAAATTCATCAAGAAAAACAGTCATTCATAAATGCCTCATTTCTCATCTACGATTTCTTATAATAATGATGGTAATTAGACATGTATATGAAAGAAAACGTTGCTTATTGACAAGGAATAAAAATTGAGATAAAGGAATAAAAATCCTTATTTAGCTTATTTTATTACAAGATAACGTAATGTAAGTAGGAAATTTAAATGACGGACTGACAGATGGAGTATACAAGAGTGTACTGAAAAATGTATCCGGAGATTTTCTAATGCTTTCTCAAACCTTATCTCAAGTCTCCATACTCATCTTGTAATTGCGAAAAATGAATGGTTGGTTTCATACCTTTAATAAATTAAAATTTTCATTTAAAAATCTCTTAAATGGTTTAAAGTTTCCACTTTGTTTATATTTACTTTATTTTTTTCAGGCATTAAATAAAGCTTTTTTTTTACTACAGCACACGTTTTTTGCCTTTAAGTTATTGAATGCCGTGAATTAGCAATATTCCTAACAATCAAAAGATACCGTTTAAAAGTAATACTTTATAAATTTGTCAGTCTTCAATTGACATTTTAGTATTTCAAACATTAAATTAGTCCGATCGTAAATTCCATAGTCATACGTATCCAAACGTTATAGTGTCGAAAGATTTTATTCAAAATAGAGGTTACAAGAAGATGCTGTAAATAACAATTTCAAAATGCCAAATTATTTCTATGAAATAGACAGAGAAAGTAATTTAATAATTAATATATATATATATATATATATATATATATATAAGTAGTTATGTGTGTGCCATTCTGAGGGGTCTGGAAGCAGGTTCTTTGACCTCCTTTTATATTTCCTCGCATTACACTATTGTGGCAAGAGTTAGTTGTGTAGAAGATAAGATTCTTTTTTTAGTTGTCCAACTTAATCAAACTTCTTAAATAAACAACCTTCTGCATAGATTAAAGCAGAATTTTCTCGTCAAGCCTCCCGAATTTCGCATGCAGTCTTTCACTCCCCGGATGATTAATAATAAAAGTAATTACATGTCCATCAACTGTAAGCAAGCAGAAAAGAGATACCCTTGTAATAAAATTAAAATAATAGCTTATCCTTTTGTGTCCGTCTCAAGCTGACGGACACCTAACAAGCTCCTCGGGTAAAACAGAATTCGTTTCTCCTCGGGAGGGAGCCCAAGCGCCCTCCGATCGTCATCTTATTATCTCTTGTTAATGCACTTGTCTTCACTCATATCATTAATTGGCTTTGTAACCCTTAATTTTCCGTCACATGTCTGCTTGTTTCGCAAGGCAGCATAATGAGGATATATGCATCGGCTCTAGTGTTCGCTCTGTGTGTGTGTGTGAGGTTTATCAATCTTTTACGGGCACATCTTTTGCAAGTTTACATGGATGCATCCAGTTTCGAGCTCTTTTCATGCAGGAATGTTTTGCGGTGTGCGAGCTGAAGTTATTGGAAGCTAATCAATCGTGTTACGATGCCCTTCTTCGGGAATTAAGTGTAGTGCGTCTTCTGTATGAAAATGTGATCATATGATTCCGACATGAAATGCGGGGAATCTCTGGAGGTATTGAGCGCATATGTATTTCATAGTTTAAATTAGAAATAACCAAGCACTTTCAATATATTTACAGGTTATAACAGTTTTTGTATTTATGCACTAAGAGCGAAATTTAAAAATATTTTCAATCATCTTATTTATCATCATATATGTTTATTTTAATACAAACTAGATTTTCTGTGCCCCTAGCATGAAAGCAGTACAATACTATGATTTGATTTTTACTATTGGTATTTATGCATAATTTTCTGCCTTTGTAGTTACTAATTTACAATAGCATATAAAAAATAAACTATGCCACATCATGCGTGCAAAACAACTACAAGAAGAAAAGATTTTCAAGCAAAAATACTATAAAATTCTGAGCGTATTTCAACATAAGATACACAATGGATATTGTATCGGTGTTTTGATCTGTGACAAAACCTCTGAGTGATATCTACGCTTTAGTGCACTATAATTTCAGTAAAATTTAATTTTAAGTCCGGTGAATACTTTATTGAATTACAGTATCATATGTTATACATACATAGATACAATATCCCGTAAGCTCCGGTTACAGTGAATCTCTGGGAACATCAAACTTCGTCCACTGTATTCTCAAGTTAACTAAAACCGAAGTGTCCTCATGATGAACAGAAATACTGTATATGTGAAACGGGACTAATGGTTTACGTTCGCTAAAGCTGAAGGTTCACTATATCCGGAGTTGACTGCATTTGGCTTAAAAATATTTCGCAGCTCATATTTTCAGAGATGCGTATTCTATGTACTCATAAGGTGTAGGAATGTTTTAATGTCAGAATTTAGATTCTTAATTATGTTGTATGTTGATATTACTTTTATAGAAAGAGTCTGCTCCGAAAATGAAGTGTAAACGAAAAGAAGCTCAGATGATCGAAATATAACTTGGGGAAGCTTTAACATCAGGCAAATAGTTTAAAGGAAGGGAAAAAAGAGAAAATGAAATAAGGTAAAATAAATCCCAATTTCATTGAATGTCTTTTTTAATTTAATAGTGAGTATGAATACAGTAGTCTCTATTGTTCGAGTCTCTTATAAATCTAGTTAGTGAAAAAATCCGTTTAGCTCCCAGATAATGACACACATTGCACATTCAAAACACGTGAAAGAATTATTTCGTACTACGAAATTCAAATACTTGGAGCACCCGTAAGAGACACCAGAAATCTGCCTTTCAAAAAAAAAAGGGTCTAGTATTCTTACAGATGCCCTCATAGACATTTTTGTGCAGTGTTGACATGCTGCTTTGGTGATGGCGAGGTATTGCTGCGCGGAAGCGGGTCAACGTATTAATGCAAAAAATAATTAACTCATATTTTCCGACATTATTAACCTGTTTTAATCATAAGTAATGTAATAATATGTAAGTACTTTTTTCATTTAAATATGAACTCAAATTGCAAAAATTTGCTTTATTTCCATTTATCTTTTTACTAAACTTTATGATTTAGATAGTTCGAGGCAAACTCAATCCCGCCCACCTCGAATTATCGAGAGTCTATAATCGATATTTACAAAATATTTAACGTTTTCTGACATTTTAATTAAGTCTTCCCGTCAACTTAGATTTCAACAAAAGTAAAAAATGTACAAAAATATAATCTACAGAAATAAAAAATAAAAAATAGGAAAAATTAATTTGTATTTCAAAGCATGTGAATTCAGGTACGACAGAAAATAGGAAAATACCGATCTCTTCTTATGCACTGACCTCAGATTTTAATTCCACATCGGATAGTCATTTGATTTGTTTTGGTATTGGGCTATTTGGGCCCATGTTTGGGCCTACAGGGCATACATATCAGTGGTGGAACTTATAAACCATTCGAACGGAGCATGGAAGTTCATAGAAATGTATAGAGCAGTAAAAAGGGATTTAAAAAATTGTATTAGGGATACATAGGCAATACTTTTTATTATACTGTATGAATGAATGTGTAAAAATTGGATCTAAAAATTCCATAATTCTTGTAGGTTCTATAACTTGATGAGTACGAGAAGATGCTGCGATTTTTCAAGAAAAAATGCCTAACAAGAGCGAAAGAATTCTTAAGAACAATTTGATTAGTACCACCTTATAAGAACAAAGTACGGAGTTACATACTCAGCACCACAGAAATAACAAAATTCCATCAAGAATATCCATCCCGGCATCGAATCATTTCACCTTAATTGCAGAGCGCTTCCATAACTCCACGGTGACTCATTTGTCAGTCAACTTTCTGTAATTGCAAAGAAGCAACCAAACCCAGTTTCTTCCGAGGGCAGTCACCTCCGTACTCCAGCAAACACGCAAAATCAATACACTGTAAAAGCAATATCAATGATGAATTAGTCCGGACTAATATTTGCAAGAGGAATTCCAGACTAGGTACACGGAGTAATATGACTCAGTGGTAAAACAGCACGTGCCTTTGGCTTACCCCTTTTGCACTTCAAAGAGTAACATATGCAAAGTATTTGAGACACGTTATAAGAGGGGCTTCGGACTGCGACACGTGCTCCCCCCACCCCTTTCTCCCAAATCCTTTCCTCAACCCTTTCATTTGAAAGAAAGGGGTAGGGAAATCAAGATGGCATATCAGATTTATTTGTGGGTCGTATTGGATGAAACCAGTGAAAAGTTTGCATTCCGTGCCATTTTAGAGCCAGGCTTTTAGAAGGAGTTGAATTCATATTATGTGTCAGACACTTCTAGGGCAGGGTACAAAAGAATATCTCAAACTTTGAATTTTTTTCCAGTTACCAAACTGGAAAAAAATTACTATGTTTTGCAATAAATTAAATAAACTGTAACTTTATAACATTTTAGTATCATGAATGCTTCACCTGTCTGCCAAATCCAAAAGGAATACTGGGAGTTGAAAACCTCAGAAATTTCTCCATATTCTTTTTTAGTGTGAATTATTTGCATTGAAAAATAACCATACAGAGGAAAAACACTTTAACAACTCCTTCCGCCTTCTTGCTTTGAAATTTATCTTGGCTTTGCCGGTAGCCCGAACGATATACGATCGGTAGGCCTTTTAAATTAATAGCTGCAAGTATCCAAATTTTTGCACCAAATATTCAGAAAAAATCTGGTGCAAACTCATTAACGTTGAAGTGTTCTTTTGCAAAAAATTGTATTTCGATAAAAGTCAATGCATTATAAAAGCAAGAGCTCGAATATGAGACTTATTTTGCACAGTTCGAATTATAGAACTGATTTATTACACATTTTAAATTGCCGTAATCCACCAGGGATATAACTCAAAGTCCAATCTTTAGCCTAGTGACTATAGCAATCGTTAGTATCTATGGAAGTGCATCTGCAATATATGAAGTTATAAATGCGAAGAAGTTCCGTAAAAACACATGTGGTCTACAAAATGCACTTCTTAAACTGACCCCTTTTTGAAAAAAAGTTTGGATTTTCAAATAAAACAAATTGTTATCGGAAAACAACTTCAGTAAAAAGTATGTTTAGTAGATTCACGAATAAATTTGATTGGTGCTGTTTTAAGCGAACAAATTGGTTAATTTATCGAAGTTATTTGGTTAAAATATCGCCAAAGAAACTTTTTGTTGACTCAGCAAAACTTGTTTAATTGCGGGAAACATTTTTTTCATACGAATACTTCATATGCTTTCTAATGTTTGCATTTATTAAATTAAGTATGTTGACACTCAAAACTATACAGCCCGAGCTGAATGGAAATTTTTGCTGTTGCCCTTTTAAGATGTTTGCTTTAAGATGGATAAAAAGATTATTATTAAAATTAGGTTTTGTTATTAAGTTAGAAACTTTTATGAATAATTGAAAATCATTGTTTTTAGAAGCTTGGATTTCAAGTGTTCTTCGAAAGAAGCTTTATCAGAAATAACTAAATAATAAGCTTATTTAAAACTGAATATCATTGTTACTCCCACTGAAAATTTGAAAAAATAATGAAGATTGCATCGCTCTTTTAAGTTTATATTCAGTACAAAGAAAGAAAAATTTTCGCTCTTATTTTGTCAATAGTTTAAAAGCTTAAACCAGCATAAATTTATTTTATAAATTTATTTTAGAACTTTTATTTTATTTTATATAGAAAAATTATTCACATATATTAAACACAATATATATATTGAATACAATACATAATCACATACATTGACTCGATGACTTTACAAATTTTTATTGCCTTTTCAAGGGTTCTGGTAATTAATTTATATTTAACTACAAGCCTTAAGCGACGAAGATTTCTTGTTTTATAAAAGTTACGTCATACTCGTAACTCTCACAGAGTATAATTATACAGCTGTATAAAGTTTGTTAAATGGCAGGTAGAGACACATGTAGAATTAATTCCAACATTCTAGTAAATGAACTGAGTGCTAGCCCTTGAGTAAGGAAATTGTTCAAAAAATCAAATCAAATCAAATGTTAAAAATTTGGACGTTTCTTATACGATAAAATATGGCAAAAAAAAAAGCATTTTATCATAATTTATCATCAAGGACGTACTTAAGGAGCGGTTCAGGGAGTCCTGAGCTTTCTCAAGTTTTGAATTTTGTTAACAAAATTATAAGGATGAAGCATTTTTAGAAAAATTCTGCCTTTTCCATAGTTTGGACCTTCTCCGAATTTTTTTTTTTTTTTTTTTCTGGATACGTCCCTGTTAATAATCATCAGATTTAATCACCTTATTTAATCATCATTAATCATCGACATTGCTTTATTTTTCAGAAGAAATGTTTAAAGAACTCCCTCATAACAACTGCCGTTGTAACGAGATCTTAAAACGGGAATTTCTTCCTCGAGCTTGGAGCACTAAAGCACTGCACAGAGATTCTCTGGTGAGCTCAAAAAGAACCACCAAGAACGCAGCTTATAAATTACGGAACAGCTATTTCTCTACAGTGCCTTTTAATTGCACCTAAGCACAATATGTCATGAAATGTGATATATATTTACTGAGGAATTCGTTCGTGATTTTATGAGGAGAATATGTCCCGGGACACAATACTGAACATTCCGTGAACGATGCAAAGCGATATATCTTCAAGCAACCCCTTCCCCCTCCAACCTTTTGCTGAATTAATGCCGCACTCCCTCATCGTAAAATAAATTTCGTAGACTTTAAAACTGGATGGAGGGAGTAGCCGGGACTCGGTGCCAAGCAGCAGAATGCGTTGAACCCTCCCGCTAGGGCATAAAGGGGTTATTTCCGTTACCAAAGGATTATCCCGGTAGCTTTTGACTGAAGCCGCTTGACATGAAGGTTATTAAATTCGGATCTTCCATGATGCCCGAAATTCTCTTTTTATAATGCAAAAAAAAGTGATATAATTAGGCCTGGCAATTTGCGGTAGGCTTTAGGAGTCTTTTTTGACTGCATGATAATGAGATATATTTGCATGTATAATTAATTGGCGAAAGGGAGACTCCTTACTCTCTCTCTCTTTTTTTTCCCACGCACTTGTTGCTCGGAAAGCAAAAAATCTAATAACGTAACTCATGATATAATTTTTTTTTTTTTTGTGATTAAAAAAAGCCAGTTATGCTGACGCATAACATATTTTGCACAGATTGCGCTTTTCAGGTAGAAATCGTCGTAAAAATAGTGAGTCTCAGAGATTTTACTAAATAAAATTAATAAATTTTATTTCTTTTTGGTATCGTTAAAAGACATGGTTTTACAAGTAGTGTTGAGTTAGTTGCAACTTTTATACGATGAAATATAACTTCAGGATATATTTATTAATAAATAAAACAGATTAAACAACAGTTGACGGAGGAATATTTCTTGAAGGGCTGAATGTAAAGGCTGAATGTAAGGCTGAATGTAAATTGCATTTTTTGCAATCAAATGCTGAATCCCTTACTTAGTTTTACAGGATAAATTATCGGTATAAAAATTATACTCCCGATAAAAGAATGCTTAATATTCGATCCTAGTTCCTCCAATATTTAAACAACCTGGTGGCCCCTGATGAGCGTCGCAGCTACCGTAAATATTTTCCCTTTCCACATCAAAAAATTCTTGTTTTTTATACTACAATTTTTACCCATGTGACAGGCCAACTGCTTTGCTATATACCTTAGATGGTCATAGGATGGCACGTTTTAGTCAGCAGTTTATTATATTTTTGCAGTACGAACTGACTGATCAGTTTATTTTATTTTTGCTGTACGAGCTTATTTTGACTGATTATACAGGGTGTCCCAAAAAGGTGGTAATACGCTTTAAGCCTTCCCCTATTAAAGATAAGTGGGCAATGTAATATGAAAAGTGTTCAAAGCAAGGAAAAAAGATTACGCTACGAAAAAAGTTCTCTCTTCAATTTTAATAAAGTTATACATTTAAATTTGTATACGATCCCCCGTACAGAAAAATTCCCAATTAATAACATATGCCCATAGACTAATGAGATAATGTACAAAATTTAACAATTATATTTTAAAAAGTATCAAGTATAAAAAATATCAGAAAATTATATTCTAAAAAGTATCAGAGAGAGAAGATAAATACACTGGCCGGTGAAAATGCAACACCCATAAGGAGTGGCCAGAAAGTGTTAAACTCGGCAAGCAGAGAGAGACAGTAGTGAACAATAAGTGATCTTTATTTCAAAATGATATGCATAATGCAGAGGGAGTTCAGCGTCGTCTTAGTAGGTTGTCGGACCACAGTGGACGGTGATACACGAAGCAATACGTCTAGGTACTGAGTCAATGAGAGTACGGATGGCGTCCTGAGGAATGTTTCTCCATTCCCTAGTTCGTCTTCTGAAAGGGTTATTGGCAGGGTCTGCAAATGGCGTCCAATCATATCCCAAATGTGTTCGTTTAGCGACAGATCAGGAGAGTACGGTGGCCGGGAAGCGTCTGTACACCTTGCAGAACACGATGGCTGATGTGAGCCGTGTGCGGTCGAGCATTATCCTGCTGATACAGGGCGTCGGGAACCTTTTGAAGGTAAGGGAGTGTCACCGGCTGCAGCACATCATCCACAGATCGTTGAGCCGTCATAGTGCCCCGAATACGAACTAGAGGTGACCTGGAGTCATATGTAATTGCTCCCCAAATCATGATGCCACGTTATCGCGCGGTGGGGCGTTCTACAATCGCTTCCGGATTGGACCTGTTTCCACGTCGACGCAACACTCGTACGCGGGAAATGGTTTTGGTCGATATAGGAACATCCAATTTGTCTTGAACATGTCGCAGAATGGAGGTTGAAGTAGCTTGTGGGGCCGCCACCCTTTGTCGCTCGATGCGTCGATCCATGCGTGCTGACGTCACTCTGTCTGCACCGGCACCCCTTAAACGTGCCACATTTCCTTGTTCCAACCACCTTCGCTACAGCCGGTGTACAGTGGACACATCCAGGTGTGTGTCTGCCGAAACTTGCCAAACGGACCAACCTGCCCTTCTCAGTCCGATCACTATGCCCCTCGTAAAATCGTCGGTCTGGTGCAGTCTCTGGTTACACGTGTCCTCTGAGACAAGAACAAAATTTCTACGGCAATTTCTCTAGCAGCAATACTTTCCGTTCTACCGGTTCCATCCCATATATCTTTTTCCACGTGCACTGGCGAGCCGCCAATTTTACATTATTAGCATAACTCGGCAAGGTGCCTTTACCCTGAAATTTGGATAATTTTCTGACCACTTCTCCTTGGTGTTGCCTTTTCAATGTCACGCAGTGTATATGCTGAGTTAAACAGGCCTTCAATGGCGCTCGAAGCGAAAAAAATCACTTAGAATGATTGCATTTCAGGGAAGTTACGAAAGAATTTCCCCTCCCCCCACTCGTCAGCAATAAACATTTACATTCAAAATCATGCGTAGCCCCCGATCATCTTTGCTTGAAGATACTTCTGAGACGTTTTATGATGAACGGCCGAAATCTGGTAGATCTGGTAATCACCTCATTAGTTTATGCGGCAGATTTTACTAACTAGGCATTTTTTTATACGGGGGTCATACACAAATTTAGAAAGTATAATTTTTTGAAAATTTAACAAGAGCATTTTTTTTTTACTTAGACTTTTTCTTATTTTGAACATTTCCCAACCAAGTGGCATTTCCCACTCATCTCTTATAGATAAAGAATTAAACCCTGTTACCACTTTTTTGGGACATCCTGCACCTATTGCTACCTTTATACAAGAAAATCTCAATACTATAAAGGCTACATTTCTTCAAAGCAAGTTTTTGATAATCATGCAGACTTCTCGTACAATGTCTTTTCGTACTGTTAAACATCTTGTTAAAAAATCTATGAATCCCCGTGTCCAGGAAGACCTTATTAACCGTGTATCCCATAGATCTTGGAAAAATGCCGCTTGGCTATTGGGCATGACTGCATACGGAATCATCTTTTTAGATTCAAAATCGCTCATTCACTGATATGCACTCTGTTCAGCACTCCGCAGGTTATGGGTTCCGCACATCTGTTCTTCTGTACTGCGCTTCGCAAGACATCTCTCACCGAGTGTTGCTGGGAGGCTAGAGACTTGTCGGGTTACCATGTCGGATTTATGAACCATGTTGCAACACTTTCGTTTTTGTTCTAGTACTTGTTTGCTGAAACTGTTTATGATCTGCCATTAGTAAAAAAAAAAAAAAATGTTATTGATATATTTTGGGGTACTCTTTTGTAATACATGTGTTCGAAGCTTTCAAATGGAGAGGGTTTTGAGGCCTACACTTTCCCACACTTGATAAAAGGTCTTGATTTTTGAAGGATGATGATATTAATCCTAAATAATTTATAAACTACATGTTTCATTTGAAAATGTTGTATGTTGTACCTTTTTTATTTCTCATATTGTAGCTGGTTAAGGTTAGAGTATTCTTTTATGAAAACTCAGAAGAGGTTAGAGACCCAGAAGATATTTAATAAGTAATCCAAAAATCACCACAAATCTTTACTGTAGAGACTTAAGTATTTCTTATAAATTTATAATTTGTTATTCGAAAATGTACAACTCTTGAATAAATCCTCCTAAAAATAAATTTCTTTTTACAATAATGTAGAATTTTTATCTGAAAAATCTAATTTTAATTGTTCTTATACTAGTTTTAAAATTTTTCTTTGAAAATAAAAGATTGCAGAAAAGTTTTCTTTTTATTCAACAATCAATAGATTTAAATAGAATTATTGCTTATCAAAGTTTTCTTCATTTCTTTATCACTAACGAAAGAAAATATTAGAATTTAAAAATTTTTATCCAAAAGAAAGATTAAAGTGTTAAAGCTGTTTTTTAAAAGAGCCTTTTTTCGCATCAAACAAATAAGGAGTTCTTTATGCAGATTCATTTACCGTTAACAAAAAGTGCGCATACTGTAGCATATTTCCCACTATAAACAAAATATTTCCGCAAGAATAAAATATTATTCTATAGGGAGTTTTCTTTTTATGCAGAATCCGTATTATTTACATTTCTTTTAAGTCATGCAAATTAATTTTTTTCAAAGGAAATAACGATCATTTGTTCTTTTGTCATTGATTTCCGGACTGTTGTTTTTATATAACAGATAAAAACTTATTACTTTTTAATACTTGAAAATAGTTAATGATTTCCTGGGGAATGGTTAAACAATTAACTACGATATTTATTGATTGCAATATAAAATTTTTGCTGGTTATGAGATTTTCTTTAATAGTTAGGGAAATTAGTAGTATATTTATATGATATGTTCATGTGGTACTCTGTTTCTAGTTTAGTATTGTTTTTAAAAAACCGATGAAAATATGTGACTTTTTAATACAGCCCGCTTAGTGGAATACCGGTTAAACGAATATCCCGCTTATTCGAATAACTCTTCAAGGGAAATCGACTATTTCATTATGCAGGTTCAACTTATTTTAAATTAGTTAACTTACTGAGAAACGGTTAAACGGTGACAACGATATTTATTGATTATAGCATAAAATTGTTGCAGGCTATGTGATTTTCTATAATAACCAGACAAATTAGTTAAGCATTTGTGGTATGTAGATATGATAATCAATTTCCAGTTTAGTGCTTTTTATATAACAGATAAGACATTACATTTTAGTATTTGAAAATGTGCTGAATGTTCACAAAAAAATTCTGGAAGTAAATTTCTATAAAAATATAGCTGGGCAGTGCGTTCAGATTCTGCAATTATGTGTTGTCAACAGACTGGATATCTAAGCATAGAGTACATTCAAATTAATGAAACTGGATAGGATAATAAAATTGGAACAGCCTCTATTCTTACTGCATATACCTTTTTCCAAATACAGAAAAATCTGATGTGGATAGCACATGACTTCCTTGTACGCCTATTAAATCATGAATATATTCGGTGCATTTAATCAAAACTTCTTTTATGTGAAAGATGTGCAATACTGCAATAATACAAAGATTTAGCAATTTCTAGCCAAATATTTGAGATATTGCCAAGCTGGGTTCAATTTGAACGATTTGCTTCTGACACTTAATTTGGCGATATTTCGCCAAAAGCCGACAAGCTTGAAATAATTTGCGAGATTTTGGTCATAACCGAAATAGTAAATCATCAACTAATTTTAATGACTATAAGGTATCCATAGACCTTAATGTATTTAAGGTCTTTTGGGTGATCCTGTAAATAAATTACTCAGTCGATTGCAATAAAAAAAGAGGTGCACAGTTGTTAGAATAGTTCTAAATACAAAATTTCAGCATTCTACGGTTGAAAGTTTCACAGATGACAATTACATAATTATTTTTGGCGTTAAATTTAGCGACATTTCGGGAAAATCGCGATGGTCCATGGCAAATGGCGAGATTTTCGGCATGGGCCAAACAATGACTGATAACAGATATAATATATTGAAGATATACATAGACATTAATACATTGAAATTTTTTGGGGTGGCCCTGTAAATAAACTCTCCAGTACTCGAGGTGCATAACTAGATGTTACAACAGTCTTGTATATAAAATTTAAACAATCTAAGACGATAAGTTTTTGAGATATGCGAGTTAAATACATCATACATACGTACACCAAAAATCGCCAATCTTGGCAACTTTCAGCGCAATTTTTAAGGCAAGTGATCATTTATCGGACCATTATCTAACTGTATATGGTAGAATGGTATTATGCTTAAAATGGATGAATGTCTCTAAAACTGCCGTTGACGGTAACGTGTTGGAATTTTATTGAGTGTTCCTGTAGAAGAACTATAAATGGTAAAGACACTATTTTCGATGGAGAGATTCATTTTGTAATTAAAATAACATATATCATTTTGATTCGTTTGAAATAGCCCAATACCTCTAAAATGCGCTTTAATGAATTTCTGCCCATAGGGCATAATGTATGGAAAATATTTTATGTGGCCCGGCAAATAAACTATCCAGTTGACTGGGACGAAAAAAGAAGGTGCACAACTAGATGTTACATTAATTCTAAAGTTTCAACATTCTATGACCAATAATTTTTGAGATATGCTAGTTATATACGTACGCCCGTAAGTACAGACGTTAGGAGAAAACTGGTCAAAAGGGACTTCGGTCAAAATGGACGGTGCGTCAAAATGGTTTGTTCATGTATTTATATGAACATGCATACATGCATACGATAAGATGTCTCTCAAAAACTTTTGAAAGTAAATTTAGAGATAGTCAAAATGAGTTTTTTTCGTCAAAATTTGGCTACCGACATTTTTCGCGATCACATTACTTCCTTTAACTTCGAACAAGGAAGTGAAAAAGGGGCTTCATTTACTGCATTTTACTTATTGGCTGCTCTAAAATAAGGAAGTAGCTGTAAAATAAGGAAGTAAATTTGTCTCTCCGAGAGGACTAATTTTTTCGTCAACATATAAACTTGGTCTCTCTATATCAATATAAATAAATGCTTGGAAGTTATTTCTAAAATTCGCGCTCTTGCGAACTTGCAGTTTATTTGTTAATGGATGGAATACTTTTAAACCTTTCCTACTTAGTATATTGGAATAAAATTTGTTGGCTATGAGTCCAAGCCAAAATGTTCTGAAATTTTCTCAGAAAACCGAGTCTTTTAAATATAAATTATGCAACTTATTTAAGCCGAAGGAATTTTATAACTTATCTATAATCACAGATAAATTATTTTTTTCTGATTTAGGAAATATTTTTCGAGTTGGACAGTTCTGAAACGTTTGTTAATGTGCACAACTTGCATACGTAAAGGAATTTCTTAAGAAACGCGATATTTTATCTAAAGAAAGCAATAAATCTCTATGGAAAAGAAGTAAAATGTCTCATTTCGCAGTTCTTAATTTTATAACAATAATCAGCTTCAAGTTGTGTAAACAATTATACGTTCTCAGAAATTAATTTCAATTTAATTAGATTTCGAGATAATGTTTATATTAGCATGAAGTTCAGATAAATAAACATCTCTGATTACGTCGAACCAAAGTTATTTAGTTACAGAATTACTGATTAAAATAATTGCATGCATTCAAGGAAAAATCTTCGTAAAAGACGTTAAATTATTTTATTCAAAGTAAAAATTAGTTTTTTTAAACTGTGCGTTCATAAAGCAAAATTTAATTAACGGTAACATTAAACCCACTCATGTACATTTTTTAAAGAAAATAACAAAATCCATACCGCAAATATCAGATTCATCCTTAACAAATAAAATTCTTGTCTTTCATCTTTTTTTTATTTAATTAATACTTTAAGAATAATTAATACACAAGATGACAATATTAATTCAATTTTCAATTACATCTAGTTGTACTGAAAAATGATGAAAGAAATATTACAATTAGTGACTTGCAAAGAAGAAAAAAAATTCTGTCCAACTATAAACATATTTCTATACCCTTTTATTAATCGTCGCCTTCCACTAAGCTGAAATATAATTAATAGCTAGTAATTAATAACGGACCCTAATTTTCAATATTTATGCGACCGCAAAACACAACTCAATTTTCGCAGTTCTGTGTGTGTTTTTTCCCCTCGTTGAATAACGCTCAACATCTGCACAAGTGTAATTTGAAAGATATTGCACCAATCAAGTGAAAGCACATAAGCTGTACGGATTATAATTGGACGTCTCAGCTTAAGGGAGGAGGGGGGGGGGCAGTATTCTGATATATCGTTCCCCTTCTTATTAGAGGGGAATTTAAATTAATAGTGTATATACGTTTAATTAATCACGCTGACAAAGGTGGGAAAGGGTTTAGAAATTGCTTATACCGTAAAATTCATAGCCCCGTATCTGAAGAAAGCAATAAAAAAACTAATGGCGGTTCATATATGTAGGCTTTTATTTAAAGTTCATTTTCCTAATGAATAGGGGCATTTAAAGCTGTTTTTATCTGCATAAATTGCATTAAATTTTTAATTAACTCGGAATATTCACTTTCTCAACTGTGTGAATTTTATTTAAGCGCAATGTATGGTTTGTTGCTACGATGTTTTTAGCCATAGCTGAAGTAATTAATCAAGCTGCAACCATTATGCAACATTTAAAACAAATCTTGGGTTTTTATCGACTAAGGATGTCTGCGGCGAAATTGATGTTAGTAACGATGAGATGAATTGCTTTCCTCGTAAATTTGTTATCGCCAACGAAGTACCTTCGGTAGTTCATTCCAGAAATTAGATAAACATTTTTAATGATGTGAAAACGCATTCACATGAAATTGCTTACATCGTAAAATTAATAGTACGCTGTTCATAAAAAAAAGCAGAATAAGTGAAAAACTATTATCGGTTCATGTGTAGACTTTCACATTAAAAGTTGTAGAATTAAGAAAATAAAAATAAGTAGAATGAACATAATCATTTTAGTGAACAAAAATGAAACATGGTTTTATGCGTATAAACTTCAGTAAATTCTTATACCTTCGAAAAAAGGATTTGTTTATAAAAATATTATTAAACGGTTTATAATCTACTAATTTAATATTTTTAGTCAAACGTAGAAGTGATTAATGAAACTCTTTCTCATTATACCATTTTTTAAAGTTTATTAGTAGTCGATAAAAATGAGCAGCTGTGCGGTTAAGTTATTATATTTAATGCAGTATCTTGAATAGCTTGTTTGAAATAAGATAAATAAACCTTTTTATTTATAAACTAGCTGCGTGCCCGTTCTTCGCACGGTAGGAAACGAAAATTTTCCTTACATGTGTAATTCAAATTTATTCGTGATGGGGAATCTTAAAAAAAAAAAAAAAAAAAAAAAAAAAGTAAAATTATATGACTCTTGACATAAAGTTTGCGTCATGGCATCATTGCAGTATAATGACTCAAAAAACTACGTCAGTGTCATTCACTATCAAAAAAGTGGAAAGCTTAATGGTTTGCAGGGAACTCCTGGCTTTCTAAATGTCTTATTTCTAGATCATACTGTTTTTAGGTTCAAAGTTGTAGCATTAAATACCTAAGACACTACATGAAATGGACAACCGTTTATTTCTTTCCGAACATGTACCATGTAAGGAAAGTACAGTAAAACCCGCTTAAGAAGTTTTCCAAGGGAATGAATGGAAAAAACTTCTTAAACGGGAATTTAATTTTTCTGAAAAACAAATGGAATAATTTCAGCATAAGTATTCAGTTGAAACTTTTTTATACTATTGAAATAATATCTAATTTTAGTTTAAATTTGTAAATTGTTTTGCATATATAAAAAAATAGTTAATGAAGTAAAACAACGTAATTACCTTTATTGAATTCAATCTTTATGAAATCCGAGAAATTTGACTTTAAACGTCATTGGCGCATATTTTACAGAAAAAATCGGTTATAGATTTTTGTTTTAGTTTTTGGTCGGCAATCTTTAATTGAAAACAGTCTAGTTGTCTTAAGCTTTTAAAAACTTCTTCAGGCACATTTTCAACACTTTCGACAAAACGACGAAAGGTTTCTAGTCCTTTAACAGCATCCGGAAAACTAGGAGTTCCCACGTCCTCTTCCTCAGCTTCACTCATTTCATCATCTTCTTCAACTTCACAAATTTCATCCACTGTTAGCACTTCACAAGGCAATATTTCATCATCTGCTGACACATACTCTTTAAACGATGCAGTGAAATCTAATCTTCTTTGTACTGTCTTCCAATCATCTTCAATATCTGATTCATAGTCGTATTCCTCTGTTGATTCTCCATCGAAGAATCCTGCTTTTTGGAAACAATTGGCAATCACAGATGGTGTTATTAACTCCCATGCAGATAAAATAAAATGAATGGATTCCAAAATGTTCACTTTCCTCATATCTCCAGCTTTGTCCAGTTTTCCAATCATCCATTTAACAAGTCGTTTTCTGTAGTGCTGCTTAAACACTTTAATAACTCCCTGATCCATCGGTTGTAAAACTGAAGTAGAATTCGGTGGCAAGAAATGCACTTTAATGTTACTAAAGCTATTCGAATCTTTGGTATGGGCGGCACAATTGTCTACTATAAGGATTATGTTACGCTTAGCTTTCCTCATTTTATCATTCAATTTTTTCAAATAAGCATCATAAATTGCACCTGTCATCCATGCATTTTTGCTGCTTTCATAATCACAGGGAAGAGATTTCACATTTTGAAAGCATCTAGGTTTCTTCGATTTCCCAATTACCAAAATAGGGAATTTCTCCGAACCGTCCATGTTTGCACCTAATAAAATTGTAAGCCGTTCCTTATTCCTTTTACCTCCATGACAATTTTCACCTTTGTATGCGTATGTTTTATCTGGTAAAAGATTGAAGAAAAGTCCACACTCATCCATATTGAAAACGTCTTTAGGATGATAGCCGGCAATCAAATCTGGTAAACTTTTCTTCCATTTTTTGATTTCTTGTGGATCAACACTTTTACTTTCACCCTTTACAGAATTGTAACTCAATCCAGCTCTTTTTTTCATTCTATCAATCCATCCATTTGAAGGGGTAAATTCAATCTCCATTTTTCTGGCAATTTCTACAGCCTTTTCTCGAAGAATAGGTCCGTTTATAGGAATATTACCGGATCTAGCTTGTTTGAACCAAATTAACAATTTTTCTTCTATAACTATTCATTTTTTCCTTTTTTCCTTTTTTTCAGTTTTCTAGATGTATCATATGAGTTGAAAATGAGATCCCGTTTCGCAACAATTCCATTCAGTGTAGTCACCGGTATATTCAACTTCTTTGCAATCTGAACTCTTGTCATGATCGAGTTGCTATCGACTTCTTTTAAAATTTTTGTTTTGTCTTCAAGTGACAAGGCTTTTCTTTTAATTACCTTGCTTGACATTTTGAGAACACTAGAAAATTTCACTCGTAAACTTTCTTGAGATAGAGAAAGACGACGTTCACAGACTTAAAACGCTTTGAACTGAAAGAGCCAAAGATTTGGAAACTTGGGTGGTTCATTCTTCCTGGAAAAGGGGTAGGTAAATCTATTGAAAAAGAAAGCAACTGATAAACTTACCCTGAATACTGTAGGAGCAGGATTGGACTAATCTCTTTCCTAATCATCATTCAATACTGTTACAATAAACTAACAGGTGCTCACATCTTTTTCCTTTTACCGACCACTATTGTCAAAGTACACTGGTTTCATTCACTCTCCACATTCCAACAACAGGTGTGGACGTGAGATAAAAATGAAGGAGTAGAGGCGGAGCGCATTTTGATGAATTGAAGTTTTCGGAGAGTCATTTCCGGTCAAAGAGGACTATTACGAACGGAGCCTGCAATTTTTCAGAGAACGGGATATATAGAGAGGCGATGAAAACACGTTTTCAAAGTGAACTTGGAAGTTAAAGAAAACTTTTTAAGCGGGAAAGAGTTTCTAACGAAACTTCTTAAGTGGGTTTTGTTAACATTGGAAGAATAGGGGGAAAAAACGGGAACCGAGAATGCGAACTTCTTAAGCGGGAAAACTTCTTAAGCGGGTTTTACTGTATTATAATTATGAAAAAATTCGACTTCGAGATTTTGGTGTATTTACACGTTTTGAGGTCTTCTGAATTCATTTATGCTATTTTCAAGAGACTCTTTTCAAAGCTGGCTTAAACAGCTTAGATTATTTGGCCCCAGTGGGATCTTTTGATTCTATGTCGATTCTTTGCAATTTACGCATTGGCATAAATAATGATCATTTCACATAATGGTTGCCATTAAGGAAACTCTCTATATGTATTTCATTTATGCATAGTTTTATAAGATTAGCGTATTTAGCGCCCCAAACCAATTCATCTTACCTTGGGGAGAAAATATCCAAGGGGTGCCATTTTATATATCCATTTATCTAATATAGCGATATCTTATATATCCTCCATAGTCCTGTCTCCTGAAAAACATCAAACTGTGTAATCTCGAAGAGCTACTTATTCCCGCTTCAGTTGTAATAGGGCGTTAGAGCGGGGCCTTCGCAATTAGTAACGGGCCTGCTTATGAGTTGCCATCCCTAAAAATGAGTTTATCATTGAGGCCTGTTTTCCCCAGTCACAGTATTCTATTTTATTATTCTAAGTATTATAAATGTTATATTATTTTATTATTTTAAAACAATTTTTTTATATTTTTGTCATACTAAAGAACTTTAGATGTAGGTAATCGTTTTGTGAATCTTGCGCCATTTTCTTTCATGAAAATTTATCCTAAAATTCGAACATTTTGCTCTGAATGTAAAGGTAAGTGAACGCTTATAATGTATTTAGAAATTCTAAAAATGTGTATGTAAATCATGTTTAGTGAATAATTACTCATGTGTTATTTTATTTATAAATAAATTATTTTAATCAGAAATTGTATTACTTGAGTAGTTTTTATTCTTGTAAATAAGCCTGACGTTGTGATACTATTTAGACAATTTAATTTTGCCAGTTGAAAATGTTATTTATCAGTTATATATGCCTTGATTATGTGATTAAGACTTACATCTGGTACAGTGCAGAAATACAGTAAATTATAAATTATTGGTTTTTGCCCGTTTATACAGAAACTTCAAATGTAGTTAATATTTTGTACAAGCGTTCATTATTCTTGCTCAATTCCTAAGTTCGATTGAGAAAGCGACAAAAGAATAATATATACTACATGAAATGTCTTTATTAAAGAATAATTAATTCAGGGATCACGCTATAGAGCGTATTTTAACAATTTTCTCCAATATACAGGATATCCCGAAAACACTGAAATGCGCTTTAATACATCATTTGTTAAAGATTAATGTTGAATTGTTTAAAATAACGTAGGAAATACGACTACGTTCATGAAATATTCATTATAAAAATGTCTTTCTCATTTGTGTATTTAGTTATTTTAAAGTATATTAAATATCCACTATGAAACTAAAATAAGCAATCGTGAATCATGAGAGTAAGCGCCACTTTGTTTTTCCTTCAAATTATATGCATCTATTTTCTTTATGTCAATATGTATCATAGCAAACAAATTAATCATGAGTTCGTACTTGAATTAGTAACACAATTACTGCTTAAAACTACATTAAATAACGTTTGAAAGCACTAAGAAGCTTAAAAAATGCCTGATGTATACGTGAAGACTCGAGCATCCGTAGGCCTCTTTGGATGGCTCATCAAAATACACGCGCAGGCCCGTTACTAATTGCGAAGGCCCCGGTTAGAGTTGCAGAGTTTACAAATTTCACCCCTTTTTTTAAATTTATGACGTCACTGTTTAACTGCCGCAAAGGATACCCCGGTTGGTTGAGGGAGTTGATTTCGATATTTCGCATATTAATTTTCAAACGGTATCATTAAAACTTTGCTTTATGTAGAACCGCTATGAAGGAACGTAATTCGACGTTAATAAAACTATACTCGCAACATGTATGCATATGTTAGGCTACGCCTGTGCCACAATTAAATGCCAAAAATAAAAAAAAAGTAAATAGAAAAATTTTAATATATCGCGCTTTAAAACGAACTTTGTAACTTTTAAAATGAGCATTTTCATGTGCGTTAAGACATTTCAGTTTTTAAGTAAGCAACGGATTAAAACCCCACTTCTAATAATAGTAATCGTGAATTTCTTAGTTTATTTCGTTTATTTCTACAGTAAATTTTAATCAAAATATCGTTTCCCTGTGTTGAAAAAAGATCGGGAATAAATGAGTTAAAATTGTGGCGTAATATTTACGTATCTTAAAGCATTTGACGTCATAGATCCTCACTTGCGAATTGAAATTCCGATATCCCATCTTAAAAACTCCATTGGTTGAAAAAAAACCTTTTTTCTAATCCTTTTTGTGGCAGCAACCCAACATAAATTCTCGTGCCATGATCGCAATGTTATGAATGGCGTAAGATCGCGTTGATGGTATTAAATTCTAAACATTAGGTTGCATTAAAATTCGTAAAAAATCATCTAATTGACATAACTTTTTTGTTTTAATTTTAAAAGAGGTGGAAAAAAATGTTTCACGATTTGCCAAAGTATCAAAAAGTTATGACAGATAGAATTCAAGATGCGACAGTTTTAAAATTATTTTACGAAAAATTCGCCAAAACAGATGCTTAGTAAAAAAATTCCTAAAAATCGGTAAGTCATGTTAAGTATTCAGAACAAACTGTTTTTAAAAGACAATTTTCTCCTCTATCCGATGATACAAATGCTGTTTTGCTGCGAGCGTAATTTCCGACGTTATTACGAATTAAAAGAAAAAAACCGCGAAAAATCGCATAAAACATTAAAAAAAAAAATTCTAGGTCGAATTTTGAAAAAATCGCTTCGAGGTGCACAACTACATATTTACATCTTCCCGAGTACCAAATTTGGTGTTTCTAGGTACAGCCGTTTATCCGTAACGCTGCCGACAGACACACAGACACACCCACAGACTTCTTCTTTAATAATAAGTAGAGATTAATAAATGATTATTGTATGCTAATACTCAACTTTTCTGTTTAATTTCTTCACAGGTAGGTCCACGTCAGATCAAACAGTGCAGTTCACAACATTAACTTAGATTTTCCTCAAATTTTATATAGATGATTTATAGGCTAAGACAACCATAAATCTCAATTTTGCAGGTTTTACGATAATTAATTACCAAGAAATTAATTATACAATTTTTTTTAGTTTTCTGCAAGATACGCCATTTTTTCTGAGTTTCTGAAATAACTCCTTAACTGTAGAAGTTACTGAAGTGAAAATTTAATTCTAGGGGTAACTTTTTAAGCTGATTAAAAAAATTTGATCAAAATTTGAGTATCTTCTATAGTTTATGCATGAGCATTGTATTTGCTAAGAAACATCATAAATTGTTTGATCAGAAGCACATGTTTTGAATTTTTGTATGCTGTTAAGGTGGTATAACACTACATCACAAAAAAATTTCATATTGGCTTTCTGCTCAGAAGTTGGGCAAAAATATTATTAAATTTTCATGTGACTTTTTGTATAATGGGTCAAGTAATAAGTTTTAAAGAGCGTGTCAAAGAAATAAATATGCAATAATACCTTTATTCGTCAATGTAATCTCCATTATTTTCCAGCACCCACCGCCAACGGTCAGATAGAGCACAGGTCGTCGATAAGGATATGAAGGGTGTACTGTATTGCAAATTATTGGAGCCCGGTGAAAGTGTAACTGATGAACGCTATAAACAACAATTGCTGCAACTGAAGTAGGAAATCGATCGTAAACGTCCATGTACTGTTAGTAAATTTGGCTGGGAAGTTTTGGAGCCCCGGCGTATGGACCTGGCATAGCCCCTTCGGACTATCATTTATTTCGGTCAATGAACAATGTCTTGCCTTCTGTGCACATCTCATAGTGGACGAAGTACGACAATCCATTGATTACTTCATCGCATGAAAAGATGAATACGTCTATGCTGCTGGCATACATGCACTATCTGATAGCTGGCGGTGGGTGCTGGAAAATAATGGAGGTTACTTAGACGAATAAAGGTGTTATTGCATATTTATTTCTTTGACACGCTCTTTAAAACTTATTACTAGACCCAGTATGCGAAAAGTCACATGAAAATTTAATAACTTTTTTGCTCATTTTATGAGCAGAAAGCCTAGATGAAATCTTTTTGGGATGTAGTGGCATACCATCTTAACAACATATAAAAATTTAAAACGTGCTTCTGAACAAACTTAATGAAAAAGACTTCATCATGTTTTTTTTTTTTTTTTTCAAATCCATTGTTCTTGCATAAACTATAGAAGATACGCAAATTGTGATAAAGTTTTTGGAATCCGCTTAAAAAGTTACCCTTCGAAACAAATGTTCACTTCAGTAACTCCTACAGTTAAGGAGTTATTTAAGAAATTCAGAGAAAAAAATGGCGCATCTTGCAGGAAACTTAAAAATCTGCATAATTAATTTCTCGGTAATTAATTATCGTAGAACGTACCTAATTGAGATTTGTCGTTATCTTAGCCTATAAATCATTTACACAAAATTTAAGGAAAATCTGAAATGGCGTGGTGAAGTTTTTCCAATTTTCTGTTTGATTTGGCGTGGAATGATCCAAGTGATTTTCTTATGCATTAAAAAATCATGTCTTCGAAGTTTAATGTGCTTGATCTTTCACGAATCCCGTTTTTAACACTTTCCAACAAGGTTCAATATCCATTCAGCCTTGTTGGAAAGTATGGTGTTCATGATTTCGGTCTGTTGTCTGTCTAACCGTGCTCTAACTCCGTGCTCTAAATATGCATCGACTTATACAAAATTTATAAGTTATTCCTCAGCACTGTACCATGTGCCCTATTGAAAATGGTGTATGTAGCATGTATGGTTCTTTGGGCTCAAAAGGTTTGCATTACGCTCTATGGGCAGTTATTGTTTAAAACGTATTTTAGAGGTATTCTGATATTTGAAATTAAACAAAATTGATATATGTTTTTAAGGACAGCTCTCCATCGATGAAAGTAGTGTCGGTATCGTTAATAATTCTTCTACAGAAGCGCTCAAAATACTTCCAATACAATACAGTCACTGGCAGTTTAGAGACAGGCATCCATTTAAAGCACAATACAATTCTACAACATAATTAGCTAATAATCCGACGACAATTGTGCGCCTCCCCCAAAAGTTGTGACTTTTCGGATAAATCACCAAATATCCAGAAATAAAAAATGCTTTGAAAAATGAACGGAGCTTGGCGATATTTATGCTATTTGGCTGAAATCGAAAATTATGTAATGTGATAATATTAAGCTATTACAATTTCAACGGAAATTTTGAAATTCGTTACTCGCCCTAAAAATAACCGATTTAGTGTGTTGTGCTGTGTGTTAAGGCAGAGCTGAGGACTATCTGCCTAGGAGTGGGAAGGGGGGGATACGTAAGTCGGAGTAATTTTTAAGGGGCTCTAAAGTATTACCGGATTTATATGGAGCAAAACTGCAAACTTCGATTTTTTAGCTCGTGGAAGATCAGCTACTTAAAAGAATAAATATCTCGCTCTCCGTGTTCGTGCGCTACTTTTATGTTATATAAGACGAATACTTTCCAACAATGTTGAAAAGTGTTTATGATTTTAGTTCGTCTCTCTGTTCGTCTGTTTTTCAGTACTCCCGTAAATATGCATCGATTTGTACGAAATTTATATATGTTATTTCTTTATACTGTACCATGTACCCTATTGAAAATGGTGTACGTACCATTAATACTTCTTCTACAGGAGAACGCAAAATAATTCCATACAATACGGTCAACGGCAGTTTAAAGACAGACGTACATTCAAAGCACAATACTACCCTACTATGTAATATTAGCTAATGGTCCGAAGACGATTGTGTGCTTCGCTCAAAAGTAGCTCAAAAAGTCGCCAATATTGACGACTTTGGCGATTCATCGTCGAATATGGTGAGAAAAGAAATATTTCAAAAAATGCACGCAGCTTTTCATTATTGGCGGGAAATCAAAAATATATCATGGGGAATAATTAAAGTATAATTTCAATGGGAATTTCGGAAATTCGTTACTTGTGCTCTAATCAATCAATTTAGTGTGTTGTGTTGTGCGGAGGCAAAGCTACACAAAAGCTATCTGTTTAGGAGATGTGTGTGTGTGTGTGTGTGCTTGTGCGCGCGCGAACACTAGTGTGTTGGTTAGTGTTTTATAACTGATGCATTTGCCATGATTTATTTTTCTTGTTAACCTTTAAATAGTTCGGAACGTCTTTATCATGTTTTAGCCGCACTAAGTAGGAGAATTTTTTTGTTCGTTTGTTTCGTACTCTTGTCTCATGATAATAAGCTTTAGAAGCCGCGACAGCATAGCAGTTATTCCAGCAAAATAGTTTTACAAAAGGCGAGCATTCTTGGCTAACAGCGTTGCTTCTGCTCTGATAAAATATTTTTAGAAGGCGCACATTCCTGGTTTACAGCGTTGTTGCGCGGATGTGATATAAATCATATTAGGTAAAATCAGCTACGATATTACGTTATGGCTAACAAACCGTTAAGCGAAAACTTTACCTTTAATTAAAAGGTCTTCAACAAAAAGGAATTAGCTCGATTTTTGTCCCTTTTAACTAAAGTGCATATACAAGTAAAAAAAGAAAATTCATTACTTGGTGCAAGAAGCATGTAGTTCAGTTTGTTAGTTTCTATGATTTTTCTTAAAACATAGATCTGCTTCCATACCACACACACATACATGAATACGTTTCATTATAATGAATAAATTACATATACGACGTAATATACATTTTAGCATTAAACGTTTATTACAAACGTTTTAACATTATACATAGTTAATGTTTTATCGATTAAATATTGTATCTTTTAGACCCAAACTTTTCTTTTCTTTCTTTTTTTTTAATTTTAGTTGGGACAAAAAGAAATTAGCTCCAAAATTAAAACGCACCGGCTATTCAACGAAATGGGTATTTATATATTGACAAGAGTGGCAAACCATGCTTAAAGACAAACAAAACATATAAGAAAAATATAAATAATATTTCAAAAAATATAAACTTTTTTTTTCCTTTTAATATTTTAAAATCACAGAAAATAGAGCTAAGTCCTTTTTTGCTGCAAGCAATTCAATTTATTCAGATTGTACTGCTAAAGTATTTTCGAGAACTCCGGATTGAATGAAATAATGGTCAATGGCTTAGCATTTTGTTAAATGACATAAATATTTTTCCTGAACTCCTTAACTGTCATTTCAAGAGATCCTTCGGTCCCCTGATAGCTGAGTGGATAAGACACTGAACACGGTAAATGGCTGAAGTGTAACGGCTCAGGTTGATCTAATGGGTCTGGAGTTTTGGGCGGTTTTCTCAAGATGTAAGGTGAATACGCGTTAGAACCCTTTAAAAAATCTTTCGCCTAAGGCACAAACTAGGAGGCATGCACCCCACGTGCAGGCTTACCTTAACACACAATACAGTACAATACAGGAAATCCCCTTTCCTTATTCAAAGAAATGGGAGTTTCTTAGGCTAACCTCATTTCAGAAAAGTGAGAGTATTTATAATACTAACAACAAATTAATGAGTAAAGTATTTAAGAAATGCTTATGTATACGCCCGGGGAAGTTAAGATATTAATTAGATTTTAAAACCAGAAATATTTTTCAGAGATTATTATATGGCATTTAAGAAAATTTAAATAAAATAAACCTTTGCTCTTGAAGGTAAAATCTATTAACAAGGCACTATCAGAAATTTACCCGAGAATAAACGACTATTTTTTATTTACATTTTTCCTTTTTAGTTTGTAAAATTTTCTTCCTTGAGAATTTTACGGACATTAGGCAAGCAGTGAAAAGTTTTCTTTTCAAAAAATTTTCTTGCTATTTCAGATATAAATAATGAATTACTCTTATCATTTTTCTTTTCGCACTCATTGATAGAGAGTGAGTATTTATTGATTCTTTTAAAGATGTGCTTTTTACTTTTATCAGGTTTGTTGTAAGTTCTTAGAACTGTACGAAACATTTTACTGTTAACAAACTAATACATGTTGCCGTTTAGAAATGTCGAGTTTTGGCTCCTATGCCATTTACCAGCGAGCACTTCAATAATTTAGTGAAATATTATTAAAACCTCTGAGGGGATAGCGATTGTCAAGATGATCAACGTCGAAAACTTGTCCCATGTCATATAAAACACATAAAGCCAAATGTATTAAAACGATGACTCTAGGCTATCAAGCTTTCATGCCCTATCAAAAGTCTAAAACTTCCAACTTGAGTATAGAGTGATACATTAAATACATAAATCGTAGTAGACTAATACATGTGCTTTATCAATACTTTTCTTTCTAGGGATGTGTTGAATCATTCAATACTGGATACCTGTGCTCTTTCCATCCTTGAATTTCGGAAGAACCATTATATATATATATATCTATATATATCTATATATATATATATATATATATATATATATTTACCCTCCGCTAAAGAGGGTAATAGTTTTTGGCAGATAAAAAAAGGTCGTGGATGATAATTGATAGTAGTAAATAAAGTAAGCATATGCACTTTTGAAATTCGCATCATATGGATCAATAAAATACATGAAAAATCTTTATTGTTTTAGTGTATACGCAAAAATACATTTAGCTTTACGTTAGTTACAAAAGGATGAAGTAATAAATTCGAGCAATTTTTCACAAAAGATTTACGAATAGTTTTGTATTAATAACTATGAATTAAAAGTAATTAAATTATTTACGTATATTCCATCAAGGTGTTTGCGGGGATGGCAACGAAGATTCTTTTCCTCTTTTTCTTTCGCTGGTTGCCAGGACGATAGTTTAGAATAAAAATAACTTTTTTGTTCTAAACAAATTTATGTAGCTGAAAGGTGTAATATATCTAGACAAAAAAAGGTCGTGGATGATAATTGATAGTAGTAAATAAAGTAAGCTATTAACCGTGATTGATTGAGACTATGGTGCTTTCTCAAGAGACTAAAGACCAAATCATATCGCTTTATTTTTCTGACACACCACTCACGCAGTGTGAAATAGCTCGTAGGCTTGGTATTTCACGCTCTACTGTTCAGTATTACATCGTTAAATATCAGAAGAATATACCCGGGACTGTTGTTCAAGGCCGCGCTGGCCGTCCTCGCCAGTTGTCTAATCCGGAAGAAAGTCATCGTGAAATTAACCGTCTATTTATGCAAAGAAAAAGGGAAGATCCAGATTTTCGTGCTCAAGAAGCGGAATCCAAATCCAGAAGACAAGACAGAAAACGTTTACGACTCTGTCTAGATATACCATCGAAAAGACCAAGAACAGATACTGATCTAAATGTAAGGTGTGAAGAACTAGAATTTCGTAAATTAGCTGAGAAATTTTTCGAAGCTGTTGCTGATGGTCCAATCCACCAATGCTATTGTTGTGATCGACTGTGGTTCAAAAAGTCAATAAGAACCCTTTCCAAAACAACTTTACTGTCCAAAGGAGCGACAACGGACTTTATAAAACTAGTCTTTTACAAAGATATCGGTGATATTGGCAAATTTTGCAGAACATGTTACGATTGTTTGATTAAATTGACAATACCACAATTAGCTATAAGCAATGGCTTCGAATTCCCCGAAATACCGGATTGTTTAAAATACTTGACACCACTGGAAGAACGGTTGGTTTCTCCCCGTTTGATTTACATGCAAATACATCCTGTACATGGCTGCCAATACAAATTAAAAGGTTCTGTCAAAAAACCTCTTTAGCGGAGGGGAAACTAATTTCAGCTGAAGGCTGAATATTTTATTATTACCCTCCGCTAAAGAGGGTAATAGTTTTTGGCAGACAAAAAAAGGTCGTGGATGATAATTGATAGTAGTAAATAAAGTAAGCATATGCACTTTTGAAATTCGCATCATATGGATCAATAAAATACATGAAAAATCTTTATTGTTTTAGTGTATACGCAAAAATACATTTAGCTTTACGTTAGTTACAAAAGGATAAAGTAATAAATTCGAGCAATTTTTCACAAAAGATTTACGAATAGTTTTGTATTAATAACTATGAATTAAAAGTAATTAAATTATTTACGTATATTCCATTAAGGTGTTTGCGGGGATGGCAACGAAGATTCTTTTCCTCTTTTTCTTTCGCTGGTTGCCAGGACGATAGTTTAGAATAAAAATAACTTTTTTGTTCTAAACAAATTTATGTAGCTGAAAGGTGTAATATATCTAGACAAAAAAAGGTCGTGGATGATAATTGATAGTAGTAAATAAAGTAAGCTATTAACCGTGATTGATTGAGACTATGGTGCTTTCTCAAGAGACTAAAGACAAATCATATCGCTTTATTTTTCTGACACACCACTCACGCAGTGTGAAATAGCTCGTAGGCTTGGTATTTCACGCTCTACTGTTCAGTATTACATCGTTAAATATCAGAAGAATATACCCGGGACTGTTGTTCAAGGCCGCGCTGGCCGTCCTCGCCAGTTGTCTAATCCGGAAGAAAGTCATCGTGAAATTAACCGTCTATTTATGCAAAGAAAAAGGGAAGATCCAGATTTTCGTGCTCAAGAAGCGGAATCCAAATCCAGAAGACAAGACAGAAAACGTTTACGACTCTGTCTAGATATACCATCGAAAAGACCAAGAACAGATACTGATCTAAATGTAAGGTGTGAAGAACTAGAATTTCGTAAATTAGCTGAGAAATTTTTCGAAGCTGTTGCTGATGGTCCAATCCACCAATGCTATTGTTGTGATCGACTGTGGTTCAAAAAGTCAATAAGAACCCTTTCCAAAACAACTTTACTGTCCAAAGGAGCGACAACGGACTTTATAAAACTAGTCTTTTACAAAGATATCGGTGATATTGGCAAATTTTGCAGAACATGTTACGATTGTTTGATTAAATTGACAATACCACAATTAGCTATAAGCAATGGCTTCGAATTCCCCGAAATACCGGATTGTTTAAAATACTTGACACCACTGGAAGAACGGTTGGTTTCTCCCCGTTTGATTTACATGCAAATACATCCTGTACATGGCTGCCAATACAAATTAAAAGGTTCTGTCAAAAAACCTCTTTAGCGGAGGGGAAACTAATTTCAGCTGAAGGCTGAATTTTTTTACCCTCCGCTAAAGAGGGTAATAGTTTTTGGCAGACAAAAAAAGGTCGTGGATGATAATTGATAGTAGTAAATAAAGTAAGCATATGCACTTTTGAAATTCGCATCATATGGATCAATAAAATACATGAAAAATCTTTATTGTTTTAGTGTATACGCAAAAATACATTTAGCTTTACGTTAGTTACAAAAGGATGAAGTAATAAATTCGAGCAATTTTTCACAAAAGATTTACGAATAGTTTTGTATTAATAACTATGAATTAAAAGTAATTAAATTATTTACGTATATTCCATCAAGGTGTTTGCGGGGATGGCAACGAAGATTCTTTTCCTCTTTTTCTTTCGCTGGTTGCCAGGACGATAGTTTAGAATAAAAATAACTTTTTTGTTCTAAACAAATTTATGTAGCTGAAAGGTGTAATATATCTAGACAAAAAAAGGTCGTGGATGATAATTGATAGTAGTAAATAAAGTAAGCTATTAACCGTGATTGATTGAGACTATGGTGCTTTCTCAAGAGACTAAAGACCAAATCATATCGCTTTATTTTTCTGACACACCACTCACGCAGTGTGAAATAGCTCGTAGGCTTGGTATTTCACGCTCTACTGTTCAGTATTACATCGTTAAATATCAGAAGAATATACCCGGGACTGTTGTTCAAGGCCGCGCTGGCCGTCCTCGCCAGTTGTCTAATCCGGAAGAAAGTCATCGTGAAACTAACCGTCTATTTATGCAAAGAAAAAGGGAAGATCCAGATTTTCGTGCTCAAGAAGCGGAATCCAAATCCAGAAGACAAGACAGAAAACGTTTACGACTCTGTCTAGATATACCATCGAAAAGACCAAGAACAGATACTGATCTAAATGTAAGGTGTGAAGAACTAGAATTTCGTAAATTAGCTGAGAAATTTTTCGAAGCTGTTGCTGATGGTCCAATCCACCAATGCATTGTTGTGATCGACTGTGGTTCAAAAAGTCAATAAGAACCCATTCCAAAACAACTTTACTGTCCAAAGGAGCGACAACGGACTTTATAAAACTAGTCTTTTACAAAGATATCGATGATATTGGCAAATTTTGCAGAACATGTTACGATTGTTTGATTAAATTGACAATACCACAATTAGCTATAAGCAATGGCTTCGAATTCCCCGAAATACCGGATTGTTTAAAATACTTGACACCACTGGAAGAACGGTTGGTTTCTCCCCGTTTGATTTACATGCAAATACATCCTGTACATGGCTGCCAATACAAATTAAAAGGTTCTGTCAAAAAACCTCTTTAGCGGAGGGGAAACTAATTTCAGCTGAAGGCTGAATTTTTTTTTTTTTTTTTCAGATTTTGTTGCAGGTAGAGAGTTACACTGTTACACACTAGGATACAGGTCTAGCATTGCCTCACGTGTAATAAACAAGTCGATTTAGGATAGACCTTTATTATTATTTTTTTGTTTGTTTGTTCTAAACAACGGACGCTCCTTTTATACCTACAAGGGTGTAATAGGAGATGACGTCATAGATCTATATGTAAATTATACTGTTAAATAAAAAGTGTGTATAAATGTACCGATGAAGATATAGTATAAAGGATGTATAACGACCTCCGTATGAATAGTGAAGAAAGAAACTAACTTTCACTTTACGAACGCATAAACATAATCACTTATAATCATTTATTTTAAATAAATGAAATTGAAAAAAAACTACATGATGATAGCAATAGCAAAAATTGCTACATTTCTTGATTCACATTTTGCTTGCATTTATTATAATTAAAATTTCATAAATGGCAATAGATACATAGTTTATGTTTGTTACAAATATTCAATAAATTTTTAGAATTTTCCTCGTCCTCACCTTTTTTACACATGCAAGAATTAAAACATCACAAATTGTTCCTGTTTTTCGTGCGTGCTGAAAATCTTTGCAGACATTTTTCTCTTTCTTAATCTAATTACTTAATTTCCAGAAACCTACAGATGCAGTACGCGCTGTCATGAATATGAAGCAGTAGAAGTGGGAGTTTAGATAATGATCGGGTACTGCCACGGCGAATTTGCGTTATCACCACTTCTCAGATGGGCAATCATGCAAATTATCATTCCTTCTCAGGGAGAGAATGGTTATATACATGCAGATTCTCCTCTGAATTAAAAACGTGACAGGTAAAATGAAATTACCTGTTTTCGCGAGAAAACCTTCTGCAGATTGAAATCTTTTCTGGTTTATGTTAATGACATATTTTCGACCCGCTTAAATTAATTCTTATCAAGGGCGAATTGAAAGAATATTTAGTCGAGCAATTAAATAAGATTGATTAGTCTCCAGTGAATGAAAAGGGATAATTTGAAGATGCATGGTTTTCTTGAAAGAGAGGAAAGAAAAAAAAATATTAAAGCTCAGCCTGAAGAAATTCATTAATGGAGTTAAGAGTTCGTTTCTGGAGGGATTGTAATGATTGAATCATTTGTTGAGAATTTTTGAAAACTGATAATTATATTTCTGAATTGGCGTTAACGACACATTCCTATTTATGCTGGATGTTTTTGGTTCAGTTTTGATTTGAATAATTAGAAGAATGAAACAAATACATTTTATTTAAACACATAAACTTTTTCATTTATAAAACTGTGGAGAACATAAAAGGTCCAAAATACAAAAGTACGATTGGTAAGCAGAATTTATAAAATAATTAAGGAAAAAAATGTTGTCTGTGTTAATCTATTTGGAGTGCATTGAGAAGGTTTTCTCTCCCACCAACCAATTTGATTTAATCGCTGAGAAATGGATTTGGTAAATACTCGTGTATCGATATTAATTACAAGGTCTTCAGCTTTTTCCTCCCGGAGTGATATATCTGTTCATTTTCGCCACTAAGCTGCCCAGGTGGTGTAGTGGCTTAAGGATCTTGTGTACTAACCTCGGAAGTCTATCGCCGCAATCTTATTCTATGGAGATAACGGCCTTCACTACTACCACATTTCGAAATGAACTATTGCATATTTTTCATCCATTCTTTTTTCCCCTTAATCTTAAAATACTGATCTACATTTATTCTTAAACAGAATTTATCTAAAGCAATTAGTGCTTAAAAATAAATGTAGATAATTGTTTTCAGATTAAAGGGAAAAAAGAATGAATGGAAAATATGCAATAGTTCTGTCTCGAATTGCGGTAGTAGTGAAGGCCGTTTCCTCCATAGAATAACATTGCGGCGATCGACTTCCGAAGTTAGTACACACGAGCCTTAAGAACCATTCTATCACACCTTGCGTCCGGGTCTCAATCCCGGTTTTGGCATGGTTGTTAACCCCTTAACCGTCGTATTATTTTCAAGAAAACGGCCATAAAAGTGCTTATTTCTTTTATTCCAGAAAATTGTATAAAACAAGTGCATATATAGTATATTTATTCATTTTAAGGTTTTGGACATTTTAAGCACTAGAGAAAAAAAATAATTTTTAGGAAAAGCCAACATTCAGGGTCATTGTGACTGAATGTGTGTTTTGTAGTAAGCAGGGAATCATTAAAAATATATGTTTTAAACACTAGAAAGTTTTATTAAACTTACTACGTAAAATAAGTAAACATTTCTAAACTTTTCTTTGAACATAAATTAAAAAAAAAAAAATCTGATGTGTCCAACACATGACTTCCTTGCACGTCTATTAAATCAAAAATATTTTCGACGCCCTTCCTCTAAACTTATTTGTTTGAAAGAGATAAAATATCAATAATAGTAAGGTTTAGCGATTTCTAGCCAAATATTTCGATATCGCCAAGCTGAGTTCAATTTGAAAGATTTCCTTCTGACATTTTATTTGGCGATATTTCACCTAAAGCCGACAAACTTGAGATAGTTTGCGAGATTTTGGGGATAGCCAAAGTAGTCATTGACCACAGGCTTTTAATGAATTGAATGAGTCCATACACCTCAATGTATTTAAAGTCACTTGGCTCACCCTGTAAATAAATTCCCAGTCAATTGCTGTCAAAAAAGATATTGAAAACAGTTAGATATTACAATAATAGTTCTAAATACAAAAGTTCAAAATTCTACGGGTTAAAGTTTTAGATTTATACAAAATACGAAATAATTTTTGGCGAGAAATTTGGCGATATTTCGGCGAAACTCGTCAATGTGGACGACATTTGGCGAGATTTTAAGCATGGAGCAAACAATGACAGATTATCGCCAAATTTGGCTATATTTCGCCAAAACTCGCCAAGAACGATGAGAAATGGCGATACATTAGGCATGGACCAAATGACTGACTATCGCCAAATTTGGCGATATTTCGGCAAAACTCGCCAAGGTCGAGGACAGACGGCGAGATTTTGGGCATGTACCAAACAATGATTGTCTAAAGTTGTATTATATTGAAGATGCCCATAGACATTAAAGTACTGAAATTCTTTTCGGTGGTCCTGTAAATAAACTCTCCAGTAGATTGGAACCTCAATGCACAATTAGATGTTACAACAATCTTATCTATGAAATTTCATAAAAGTTTTTGAGATTTGAGAGTTGAATATGCACACACGTGCACCAAAAGCCGCCAAGCTTGGCGACTTTTGGCATAGTTCTTGAGGTTGGCACGTGACCGTGGTCGGACCATTACCTAACTTATGTGGTAGGACGGTATTGTGCTTGAAATGGATGAATGCCCCTAAAATTGACATTGACCGTAATGTATTGGAAATATTTTGAGTGTTCCTGTAGCAGAACTATAAATGATAAAGACCCTTTTTTTAATGGAGAAATTCATTTTCTAACTTTTTACAGCATATATCACTTCTGAGTCGTTTGTAATAGCCCAATACCTCAAAAAAACGCTTTGATGAATTTAGGCCCATAGAGCGTAATGTATTTCGAATCTTTTGGGCGGTTCTGTAGATAAACTATCCTGTCGAATGGAATTGAAAGGGGAGGTGCACAACTAGATGTTACAACTATCCAAAATATGAAGTTTCGACATTCTACGCCTAATAGTTTTTGAGATATGCGAGTTTAATGAATTTCGGCCCATTGAGCGTAATGTATTTCGAATGTTTTGGGCGGTCCTATAGATAAACTATCCAGTCGAATGGAACCAAAAGGGCAGGTGCACAACTAGATGTTACAACTATCCAAAATATGAAGTTTCGACATTCTATGCCTAATAGTTTTTGAGTTAGGTGAGTTTAATGAATTTCGGCCCATAGAGCGTAATGTATTTCGAATCTTTTGGGCGGTCCTGTACATAAACTATCCATTCGATTGCGACCAAAAGGGGAGGTGCACAACTAGATCATAGAACAATCCTAAATATCAAATCTCAACATTCTACGACCAATAGTTTTTGAGATATGCGAGTTACATACATACGTACGTACGTACGTACAGACGGCATGGAAAACTGGCCACAATAGGCTCGCCGCTGGTCAAAATGAGTTGCAGACGCATTAATATGATCGTGCATGCTAGCCTAAGATGAGATGCATCAAAAAAATTCTTAAAATTTAATTTAGAGGTAGTCAAAATTGGTTTTTTTTGTCGAAATTTGGCCCCCAAAATTTTTCGGGATCACATTACTTCCTTATACTACGTACAAGGAAGTAAAAAGTAAGCTAAGATTGCATAATGCATATCACAAATACACGTGTGTTTGAGTACCGCTACCATGTATTTAAAAATAAACTATCTCCGAATTAAGTTAAGAATACTCTGGTATTGTAATCTGTTGTGTAAAATTATATATTACAAAAAAATCCGTGCATCAGAATTGGAACGCTCTTATCTTTCAGGCGCACTTTTTTGAACAGTATTGCCCGGAAATTTGACGGGCACGAGAAATAGAGGGAGAAAGCTTAGCCCGTGATTTTGACGGGAGCGAAGGTTAAGGGGTTAACTTGTTCGCCCCTTCATTGGGGGTAACTTTGGCCGCTCACTGGGTGCCCCCCTAATAAAATGACCGCAATACTTTCGAGTAGTTGTAGTGGACAATGCCTAATTGGCAAGTGTCCGACCGTTGAAAAAAAAGAAAAAAAAAGAAAAAGAATTCGCCACTAGAGATACATAGCGGTTCCCTTGAAACATGGTTTACCATACTACCATCAGAATGCTTTCGCACAGAATTTTCATCTTAAGCGGCCTTTTTTAATGGGCGCATGACTCTACTTGATATCTCTATTCAAATGACCTCGGTTGTTACACTTTGACCACATCGAGCTATCCGACTGCTCGTCCAGGATCATAAAATCTCGAACAATAACTTGAGACATTTTAATCTTAATTATTGCAGTGCCACAAAGAATTTCACAGGAATAAGTTAAAAACCTACGGCGTACTTTTCGTAAAACATTTAACTGTAAGAACTCGTGAATGAATAAAGGACTTTAGTGCATTGTCTTTTACGAAGCTACTAAGTCCTACTATACGACGTCATCTACATTTAATTTTATTATAACTGGTAGCGTGATGAAAACGCTACCTTGTAGATATCAGTTGTTCCAGAGCAATTGCTGAGCAGTGTTAACAACCAACTATCTCATATTACTGTAAAGCCTGTGCATAAACAGTCTTGACGGGTTGAAACGTTTTCAGCAAAACGCAAATGTCTGATGAATAAAGTCTGTATTCAATGGACAATAGATTCATGAGACTCACAAAGAAAGATTTCCTTAAAGATATGACGAATCAGCAATGTTTTTATTTGTTTAAAATATTCTGCGGACTTATGTGTACTCATGTATATCTGTGTACTTATGTATATCTGAAAATGTCGTAATGTTAGTACAGTGGTCTGTCTCTATTCTGAACACTTACGGATCAACCAAAAGTGCTCAGATTATAGAGATGGTCATTATAGAGGGAGATTGGAAAATGCAAGTACGTTGGAAAATGCCAGTTACCCAGATTTGGTTCATTATAAGTTAATCTAAATTGACTTGGACCTGTACATTTACTATTTCTCTCTCTCTCTTTTTCAAGTTTTACAAAAATGTGGGTACAACAAAATTATAAAATTATGCTACATTTCTTGAAAACATTTTAAATTCTAATGTCAAGTAACAGGACAATAGATATTAAAAACAAAGAAGTGATGAATACTAGATATAAAAGTGACATCAGTTAATCTATCAAAATACATCTGGCAATCTATTAGTCCTCCAATAAAGACGTGGGAGGCAAGGGAGGGCAAGAAAGAAGGTGAAGCATAATCGTTATGTTACATGAAAAACTGACTAAATTATCATTATGCTACATTACTTATGTGCCCATTATATAAAACATAATCGGCACATTATATGAAAAATTGAATAACTTAAGAATGGTTTTGCATTACGTATGCTCGTGCATCGTACATTTCTCCAAATTTCTAGAGTTTCCACTAAGAACACAAGTTCAGCTTGCAGAGAGTAAAGATAGTATGGAGATCAAAGCTAGCGTTTATAATACAGAGTGTTCATCTTATGTTAAGCCTATGAAGTTGCGCTCGTACCATCGTAATGTGTTCATAAAACCGGCCAGTTCACATTAGAGAGAGTTCAGGTAGAGAGAGTCCGCTGTATTTTTAAACAATCTAGTTTCAATGATGCATTTCCCTCCCTTAGAATTAAAGAAGTGAAAAAGATAAATGCACCACCTCCGTGAAAAAAAGCTCTTAAAAATTTACCCTGTAAAAAATTTTCTGTACAAAATGTGATGTTAGAAATTCTCTTTAGCGATTTCATGAATTTCAGAAAGTAAGCAAATGAGTAACAGAATTTTTATCGAACTACTCTTGAAACAGAAACTCTTTCGTGTTCGTTGGAAACATTATCTGGGACACAAAAACCCTTAAAAGAAAAAAAAATTCCCTTGCGTACATGACTATGTACCTACCCCTAGATCTTTAATTAGAGCTGCACGGCAACTAATTCATCAATAATTCCCAGTTTCTGACACCAGCTTTGCTTTTAAGCAACCCATCTCCTGCTCAAAACAGTCAATCATTTTCCAAAAGAAACCCCCCCCCGTTTCACCCCCGTCTTTTCTCTCTTTTCCATGCATTAAATATATATATTGCATCCTATATACCTCCGTTCCTTATTAGCGGAGTCAGAGAAAAGGGAAGCCTTTTCTCTTGCCAATTAAAACGCCAGAAAAAATTACGATGCCCGAATGATGCTGGGAAAAGGGTTGGTAGCAGTAGTGGGGGGGTGATTTATTAGTGCGGGTGAAAAATCTGTCAATCCTTGAAGGGGTTGGTTTGTTAGAGGGAAACAATAAAAAAATGCTTCGTTTAATATTTAAGAAGATTGGAGTAGCGGAGGGGAAAATAAAGTGCATTTTCTCATTTCCTTCTGTCTCGCCACTCAACATGTAGTATATGTGCTGGTAGGAGTGAGTGAACTTTGAAGATAAGTCTAAAAAGTGCGGCTGCCGTGAACCTACCTCTGGTGCATAATTAGAAAAGGTTCCCATGCTCCTTTCTTATCTCGGCATAAACAACAGCAGCAATTATTCAATATGGAAACGACAGATAGGACGCAGTAATAAATCACATTAAAAAATCAGTGCGTTGTTTTTAGACAATCTACAAGCTTTATTTTATTTGGTTCTTGAACACAATTTATAACACATTTTTCTCGATTAAAAAAATTGTTTGAATTGTGCAGATTACTTAGTATTCTACGCTAAATGCAAATATCATTTTAAGATAGCTAAAATATACTCTATTAATGTTCAAGTATCGTTTTTTTTTTTTCTATTGCCTGAAATAATTATGCATGGCCCTGCCAGATGGGTTGTCGTTAGTAGCTCTAAAGTTGACTATAACTGTGAAAAAAATCTTTGTTAAACTGTTGTTAAACTGTAATACTCAGTGGCGCAGGAAAGTACCCCCCATACTGTAGGAAGCGGGAGGAAAATGTCACAGACCAGAACAATATGACGGCTCTTTCACTCTCTAGAATCGAAGGCAACATATTGAGTCCCCACTAAATTTATTGAATCGCTACGTTTCTAGTAACACTTATAGTTTGACAGTACTTATGTATAGGTGCCATCATCCTCATTATTGCAATGAATCATGACTATTCACGGCTATAATAATGTGTGTGTGGGTCGTCTGATAAATGATATTCTCTGGGCGATTAAAATGTTGCGAAGAGCATTGTGGAGCATTGTACACATACCAATCTCCTCAATGAACCTTAAACCTGATCCAAAACACCTTTTTTACCTTGTATCTGACTCAGTGGCGTAGGGAGAAAATTTTCATGGGGTTTGTGATCCCCTATTCCCCCCCGCCCACCTTGGGTACGCCAGTGATCCGACTGATTGACATTTTAAAATGTTTTGATTGTTATGAATATTAACAAGAATTATTTTTACCAAAAGCTTGCTTTTTACAGGTGCAGCTCGAAAATACGATTATCCGAAAGCTCATGAACACACACTCATGTTTCCTTGAATTTACTGTGCAAGGTGTGACCCCAGACAACCTGAGCCACTACGGTGGATGACTCCACAACTTTTCATTCACTGTTGGCAAAAGTGTACAATTACTAAGTTGAATAAGATACTGCCTGATATGTCTGTTCGACCAAATTGTTTCCTTGAAGCAAATGATGCGAACACTATTGAATTCGAAGAACTTTGAAAATTCTTTCAGCTGCAAGCCTAAAGATTTTCCATAGTTCCTTGTAGCATTAAAGCTGCTTGTCATCGAAAGATTTCAAGCTGCGTATCATGAATAGATTGTTTTAAACAGTATTACTTCGCAGTTAAAAAGCTTGATGATGGTTGATTCTCAATTTTTTATTGAGGGCCCATTGGATTTATTCAATTACAATGTCACTTAAGGACCGTGGTAACCCCGAGAAGACTTGAGTCCGTTCTCCAGTTGTGGGTAATAACATACTCGGTCAAAAACCGTTATGACAAATTTTGCAGGCCTGTCTCTCTTCTTTCTTATTTCAGACAGTTTTCCGGCTCTAAGTCTGCATTGGAAATAAAATAGGCCTTACAAAATATCGATGTATAAACAATAAAAATGTTCAAACGTCTGAATGGAAACGTATGAATACCAAGTTAATCAGAAAAGCTGTACCTGCTAGTACCTGAGATCTTTCTAATGAGCTATATCTGGTGCAGTGTTTTTTTACACGGACAAAAGAAACTAGGGTGCTAGTCATTTTCATGATGCAATGCTGGCTGGAAAATAAAGAATATGAGAACGAAAGAATCACAACAGCACGTAGACACCAGAAGTAATGTACTTCTTCTCAGTAATTTGCAACATTCTACCCAAGATATCAGCAGACATTAAATTTAAAATCAAAGATGATATGGATCATAATGAGCAATTTAAAAAAAAGTTTTTAAAATACTAAAATTTTTAATACGCAGGTACCATGTGTGCGCATTTTCTAAAAAGAATTTAAAATACCTACTTGAAAATGATTGATTTGCGATGGCAGTTGATGGTAACTCACTATAACGTGTGAGCGAGACTCAATTTTTTTTTTCTTCGACTTTAAAGAAGAACAAAGTTTGCTGTTTTTTTCTGGAAGTACCAGTTATCTGTGTGAATGCGTTATATACCGCGTTTAACGTCTTAAAATTACTAAATTCAAGGTCATATTGCTAGAAACAGTAAATGGTATTCTTCCGAATTCGGTAAAGTAAGCGAATGTCTTAGTTTGCGTATCTTACATTGCCAGATCATTTCTAACAGATGAGAATTGTACTTTTCTAACAGATGAGATTTGCATTTTGTTGTTGTTTTGTTAAGACAAAGCTACACCCAACAATATGCCTGAGGGGGAATGCCTTGGGGGATACTTCTTTCAGGGGGTTTTAATGCGTATCCATGTTATATCTGGAGAAAACCGCCAAAACTTCAGACCGTTGGATCGACAGCCTTGTGGTTGGCTAGAATCTTGGACCTTCACACTTCAGTTATCTGCCGCCAACATTCCGTGTACTATCCACTTGGCCATTTGTCGGCCTAGCGGATGAGGGAGAGACTGAATAAATGAGTTAAATTTTTTTATGTAAACTTGAACATGTGTTAAAATCAAATACACACAAGCAAATAATAAAGAAAATGGGGAATAATATCGAAATGAAATATTTTTATTCTAATAGTTAATTTATAGACTTAAACGCAATTTAATAAATTTGTTCTTTCAAGGAGAAAATAAAATCATGCGTAGACATTAAAGAAAAAAAAAATCTTCTTGCGATATATTTGTTTTCTAAATAAAAGATTTCTTTTCGCTGAAATATCAAGATGAGAAAGTGAATTGTTTAAGGAAAGAAGGAAAACACATTTAAAGAGAAAAAAAAGTACATCAATGATTTCTCAGTTGCAAGCCTTCTTTAAATAACAATTGAAAATGAAATAAATGGCGCTTAAATTGTTCCCCTTTTTTTACTTAACTCAGGCACTTGTGAATGAGATTTATCCCGCTGGCAGCGACACAACTCGAAATAATTCCACAATCCATCGTCTGACATGTTGAGATAAGAACCGGAAATGGAAATCAATTACGTTTTTCCGCTTTGCCTCGCTCGAGCATGCGTACTGATGTTGGCAAGTCCTATTGTTAGTCACAGAATTTTTCTGTCATTGTTCTGAGAGCTTAGGATCTCCATTAGTTGAGGAATAGCGGCATAATACAGGATTAGTAGAATCATAGATTCTGAATAGAAAGGAAATTTGGGTTTTATGACAGATTTATTTCCGATTCTCGTTCTGTGTTTGTTATCACTCGAAACACGCAGGATTTTTATGGACCGTGTGAAAATGGTGATGAGTAATTACTTTTGGAGCGAATCTAGGATTTCTTTTGAGAGGCGATAGTTTACTCTTTTTTTTTTTTTTGCGGCGTGCGAGGTAAAAATCATTTATAGCATATATGTACTAGCTATAGTACTGTATAGCATATAGCTCTCTAAGTACTGTGTCTCTATTACGTAACTCACTGGATGATATCATTTTTTCTGTAGCATGAAAGGAATTCCAAAAGAAATGTTATACCAAACATAATTTGCACTTTCAATAGTAGAAATTTATGCATTACAATTGTTTCACGATGGTGTTACAGTTGACCAATGATTTGGGACAATTGTAACACTATGCACTGACGCATGAACATTAAAATTCTACCCACTTTTCAACTGTTAATCCAATACTAGAAGATAAAACCCGGTGTGGTAATTACAACGATCGCTAGAAAAAACATTTAACAAAGTACCCAGCAAACACACTACTGCCCGCAAAATGCCGGCCGGATACCCGTCGTGCTGGCAAAGTGCCGTCTACCGGGAGCATGGTAGACTGCCATCGTCTGGAAGTCACTGGAGTGCCAGTGTCTGAAAAGTGCATATTCGCCAGTACATAACTGGTAACGGCGAACTGCCATGTGTCTATGACATGCACAGAAAAGTTAACGGCGTGGTACTGCTTACAATGCACCGGACCAGCACTATTTGGCAGTAATGGGCCTGTATATATTTCGTAGTGTTGGCATAAAATTTCGTTATTTTAATTAAATAATATTGTTTCACATTCATACTGTGTAGAAGTGTTAGGGGATATAAGTTCCGGGCACCCAAAGGCAAGGGTCACTGCTAAGATTTTTTTTTTCTTTTTTTTTTTTTTTGAGGGAGGGGTGTTAGGGGAGAAGTTCATATTGTGCCTTCAAATATTTTATTACTAAAAACTAAAATAATACCAACGAGTTCAGTATGCTATAACAATGTTTACTACAGCGACGGTGAAACCCCACTATGTACAGAATTATGAATTTTATTCTTAAAATTTTTATAATTTATATTAATTTTTTACAATTTTGCTAAACTTTTCCTGAAAAACATATTTGGAGACTTTTTTCTACGTTAAGCTCCTGTAGTTATTTTGTTAGAAATTAAGCCAGTATTTTCATGTAATAGTCAAAAATAGAAACGCAATGGGGTTCATTTAGGAATTATATTTTTTTATTCTATGTTTCGATTTCCCTTACGGGGCCTCATAAGCCGTCTCTCTCTCTGCCGAGGAATCCTTAACGATCTCCAATGAAGGCAGCAAAAATCGAACTGTTATCTTTTTATTTGGCAGAAAATGTTTGTGAAACGCGGAGTTAATATTAGTGGTGTGGTGGGGGGGGGTCTGTCGCCAAGCTATTTACTGCTTCAGTCATGTTTTGAAAATTGGCGAATTACATTCCAACGGAAATGGCAACCCCTCTCGAATGCCATTTCGTGAATTGTAAAGTGCTCTTTTTTCGGATCTCAAGGCTTTAAAGTTTTTATTTGTTTCATCGATTTACAGCTTTCCAAAGTGTTTAATTGGTATTTTTAAACTGTTCCAGACTAACAAGATCTCATAGTTAGGAATAGTTACTTTAATAACACTATTTCAACGGTGAGGTTCTTGTTAGTTCACATTTGCATGCCTTGGATTTAACAGGATAATGCCCTGGATTAATTAGAAAATAACAGGTAAATTTTTACTTACACTGTTTTTAATATACAAAATCTCATTGCATATTATAGTGTATAAAAGTATTTTCCTTCAAAAAATTTGAGTCATGTAGGTACAACAGGTATATAGAAATTTGTTTTCAGAATAGCTAACATCAAAAAAATCATTTGATCAAAACAAAATGTACAATAAAGCAAAATGTTACTCTAAAGTTATGTGTAACCATATATATATATATATGTAGTGCAACTTTATTTATTATATCCTATATGATTTTGACTAATATATACATATATATATATATATTATATATACATACATATATCAACCGTAAAGTATTATAACTCATTTATAAAATGTCTCTAATTATGAGATAATGCAATTAAACTGTTTACAAATGATTTTATGTAGTTTTTGAAATGTGTTACCGCCTCTCTCATAAAAAAGTATCTTTTGCAACTGAAAATTCGCAAGAAAATTGCAGTTTTTGAAAACTGCACACAATTCACTAATTTTGGGCGAGCATAATTTGCAAACGATAAACTTTTTTGTTGTTTTTTATCTTTTATGTATGTAGTTTTTTATCTTAAAATGTTACCCTTAAGCAATGTCTTTTTTTTTTTTTTTTTTTTTTTTGAAATGGGTTGATGAATAAGCCCCCCTACCCCGGATCCGCCACTGGCTCATATTTTAATTATAGCAGCGTTACTGTAAATAGGCACTAATCCGGTACCGTGCCATTATATTGTAGTCACTGTTAAGGTACCAGGCCAGTGCCTTTATTTTTAATAATAGCCGGCACCCGGCCGTTTCATTTTGGGTATTATAAACTCCATGGGCCAGTGCCTTTATTGTGAGTAACGGCCGGCACATGCAGTATGCCAGCAGAGTGCCGTTGCCTTTCCGGGCTTCTCGCAAGGCTACTTCTCGGGCGACCACTTTTGGTACGATTCAGTTACTTTTTGCAGTGCAGGGCCAGTGCTGGACGTAAAGGCAGAAAGGCACAAGCAAGGTACTCCGTCAGCAGGTGTGTGTTTGCTGGGTATATCTACACTCAATATACAACAAAGAGCCATTACATTATCACCGCCTACTCAATGGCGCCTTGCACCTCCTTTGGCCTTCAAAACAGCTGCAATTTGCCTGCGCATGGTTGCCACGAGTTCTTGGAAGACACTGGAGACAGGTTGTACCAAATATTTAAGCAGCGGCCACACAAAGTCGAGATACTGGAACATGGTGTCTGAGCTGCCGGAAAGAGGTGAGCAGCTGTTCTCCAAGAAGACGGCGTACCCTGACACGGCCATCGATGTGATGAAGGAGAAACCAGGATTCATCCTACCAGGCAACTCTCTTCTGTATTCCGTGGTGCAGTCTCGATGTTCCCGTGCCCACTGTAGGCGTAGTTGACAATGACACTTTGTAAGCAGGCTGACACGAGTGAGGCGTTTGCTCCGCAGTCCCATATCCAATAGTATCTGCTTAACTGTGTGTTCTGAAACACTGGCATGACAAAAATAATCAGTTAGGCTGTTTTAAATTATTAAGACTGCGTTGCGACACATGAAAAATCCTGGTTCGATACACTTAGTTGCAATAAAGAAAAAAGACATTAAAATATTAGAACTATTTTATTTAAAAGAAACTATTAAAGGCATGAAGTTATTACAACGGTTGTTGTTATTGGTGGTGGCTCAGCGAAATAAAAATACGTCGTATATGGACAGTGAAATTATGATGGAATGAATTAAAATTACGCCAACAGAGAATTACACATTGGCGAGAACAAACACCTGGCTGAGATAAATAACGCCAATCCCAGAGCAACCCTAAAACTTAATCCAATAAAATTAAAATGACGTAATCGGGAGCAAATAATTTTAACGATGTCGCAGGGCAACAAAAATAAAAACGCCTGCACCAAGCCAAAGAAGGGGTAAACAAAACGCCGTTGCTTTTGGAAACGGACGCAATGTAATCTATTTTTAGCAAACGGCTCCACAGGTCTCATATAGAGAAATAAACAATTAAGTATAATGCATACGGGAAAAGAGAATGTACAGATTTAAAAGCCGAAATGGCAGAAAAAATGAGAACAGAAAAGATTTAGAATTCTTGATTTTGGATAGATTACATTAAAGAAGGCAAAGTAAATGATTATTAAATTAGATATGTGATCTCCATCACAACTTGTACTTGGACCTGCATTGTATTGGGCTGTCAGCTGAGCCACTGTCTGATGCCAATTGTACTGTAATAGGCGGGACTGCCTCCGGTGCGTTCTTTCTTTGATGAAGCGCGGACGCCCAGCATCTTAACGTCTATTGCTGGTTTCATCGTCATTAATCCATTTTTTATAAATACCAACAACGGCAGATTGTGAACAACCGACCAGTCGTGCAGTTTCGGAGATACTCGTTCAGAGTCTTCGGGCCATTACAATCTGCCCTCTATTAAATTCTCTTAGATTAACAGCCTTTCTCATTACTCACAAACGTAAGTGCAAGTATGATTCCTTAACTTTTCCAGAAACAGTTAAATACCATTCCCCCTTAATTACGTGCTCTCCATGTCATCCAAATGAGTTCATTGAAAAATGTGTGGGTGGTCATAATGCAATGCTTCCTCGGTGTATTTAATCGGCGTCCACTTAAAATAAATAACTTCATATTCAATTTTTACTATACATCAAAATCGGAATTGCATGTACTTCTAAAAGCGCTCGAAAAATTTCCGCATTCAAAAGATTTTATTTAACTGTAAAAATCCTCCCTTTGTCAATATTTCATGCAGACGAAATCATTTTATTTCTGAAAAAAAGAACTGGGTAATCTTGAAAAACTATTTTAAACGAATTGGAATGGCAATTTTCCCTACAAAGCCTGATAACCGTGATTTCAGTATGACTTAATTGTCACGCGTGGCAGCTAATTTTGTCATGCAAATGATTAAATTCTTTTATTCTCGGAAATAAAATAGAGCTGAAAATGGCGAAAAATCACTTAAAAATTAGGGAACGAGTGAATTTTCAGATTTTTAAAGTAGCGCAGATTGTTTTCTATATTATGCATAATTATGAAAAAAATTCAAGCGGATCGTACAAGCGGTGTAATTGTTGCGCATTTTGTGCTTTACTTTTTAATCCTTTTGGAGTATGGTGGTAAAAGTTTTATCTGTAAATGGTTGCCCGGAATTGTTACAAAGTCAGTGAATCAGTGAGTCTGTGAGTCAGTAAGTCAGGGATCAGCGTAAATATACAGCAGTATAATTGCGTTTATGTAAATGTTTGCAAGGATTCTGCGTTCTCTGGCTCAAATTTGCATGGAGTTGTTCCTCCAAGTTATGTCAGTACCGATAAAAATCCGAGCAAAACGTTTCAACTGACGCCGTTTCCCCTATACTTGTACAGCTGCGGGAAAAAAAAAAATAAAAAAAAAATGGCCCACTTGCTCTTTATTTCGCCTTCGTTCGTCATACAGGAAAGTTATATATACCATTCGTTTACAAATAACGCATACTTTAATTTGCTATTAATTTAATTTGCATAAGGGGACGTCTTCATATTTAATTCTGCATCAACTTCGTTTTTCTAAATGGCAACACTGTGTTTTGATTTTATTAAACGAAAGAAAACCTTCAAATTACCCTGAATATAAATTTTCACCAATTTTCTACGATAATTTCCGGAGTATTGCGAATTATTTTTTTGCGCGTTTTTAAGGGACTTTCTGCAAATTGAAAAACGCTATTTGTAGGTTCCGAACTTTTCGCCTTTCATTCATTTCGCTCAAGGGAGTTAAAAGAAATAAGTATTATTTTCAAGGAAAATATTGTTACCATCTCTCTTTAAGTTTTTTGTATTGAGAATATCAAGGGTAGAAAGTAGAATGTTTAGTCAGAGGTCCAAAGACCCGTGACTTCATAAATTCCATGACTCGTACTCATTCATGATTTAAAGGAAAAATGCAAAACGACTGCTCACGATTTTGAAAATCTTTCTAATTCTGAAATTGTTATTGAATATTTCCCTTGATGGTTCTCTTAGACAGGTGAAATGTTGGCAGGAGTGAGAGGCTGTACTCTGCTCTTGTGATTGCAAGCATGACTGTTACCCAGCTACGGTCGAACTTGAAGAATGGTTTCATGGTTGAAAATTTATTTCTTTGAATTTCATGTAAAAAACGTAATTACTTTTTAGCTGAGCCAATATTATCTCTGTGTTTGTTATTTCACTTTCTTCATTTAATATTATCGTCTGCAATGGGCAATATTCTTATAAGACTTTTGGTGGTATTTTAATTTATTGTGAGATGAAAATTCAGACAGAAAAAAACGTGATTTTGATTGTTTTTTGAAGTTTTGATAAAATATGTGGAAGTCCAAAGATCCAATGTTTCCAATATTAAAAAAGGTCAAATTCATTCCTCGAATATTGAGGATGTTAGTTTTTCAGAAATAGGACGTTGTATTAGAAGACATACATATACTGCATCTAATTCTATACCTGGAAAAAATTTTATTTGGGGGAATATGGTAGCAGACGTAACAGTAGACGCTTTATAGAATCACCATCAAACTGTAAAAACCTCTAATTTATTTGCATCAAAATTTGATATTTTTTTATACCGCTATCTTTTACTGTGTTTTTGCAGAAAAGAAATCTAATTTACTTTTATTTTAAGCAATTTTCAGAAAACTGTCACTTAATAAATTTATATATGGTCCCTTAACTCATAAAAATAACATATTCTATTTAATATAAATTAAACTACCGAACGTAAAAATTTGAAATTTTGCACAGCCATGTAATATTACTTTCTGCATCTATTTCCATCGAAATTTGTCTATGTTTCTATTCATAATTTTTTTGACTATTAATTTAATAATTCATAATTCATATTAATAATTTATTTAAAATCATAATAACATTAAATTACGTTTGGGTCGTTTAGTTCTAATAGTACGAATAAAAATCAGCTTCTTATTATCCATATTATATGAGATATGATTTAAAGTATGAAAAAATATTTTAACATATGGGGAGGGGGATTTTGGGTGCTCATAATAGACCCATTTTCAGTTCAAATTTATTGAAAATGGGTATCCGGGGTTAAAATGAGCTAAATTTTTGAAATATTCAATGAAATCTAGGGGATGACTCAATGAAATGCTATTGAGAAAAAAAAAGTTGCTGTGAATTTTAATATGTAGGTGGCCCCTTGTGCAATTTTTATGCATAGAAAATTAAAGTGTACGTCAATTGAAAACGATTGGTATCTTTAATTTTTCTGTACGACGATCGACGGCCGAAAAAAGTACAAGTGGGACTTTTTTTTTTCCGCAGCTGTACATGCCTATAAAAGATTCAAATTAATGCATACCCACTTCAATCGCAATTATTATTTAAAGCCTACAGGCAAAGTACACCTAGTAAACACAACGAAGCTCTATGACAACAAAGCTCTATGAAGAAATCCATTTGAAACTTTCGTTTTCCATACTCAAAAGAAACTAGCACGTAGTTGCGTTAGCACAGATTATTTTAGTATAGCTTTTTGTAAATAGTCTTGCCTATTGTGTGCTTGAATTTTGCGAAAACATATATATGTGTAGTATATAGATCAGAAATAAATGTTAGTCTTTCATGTTTTCGAAATCATTTGAAGCCCGGTAAATTACAAGCCATACACGGGTATTTGCAGATGAAAGTCCTTTACATGCTTTTTAGTGTTTTAAATTACATGTAAATTTGAGATTATAATGATTTATAGAAATAATTGGGAATTTATGCAAGTCATTATGACAAATATAGCTGTTTTTATCGTATGAGTTGTTAATAAAGCAAATTAGTAGCAATAATAGTAATATTTGTTTATTATCAATAAAATCGTAAAAAAAAAAAAAAAAAAAAAAAAAAAAAAAAAAAAAAAAAACTGTTTTTTCCAAGAAAAGTGGAAACTGTTTGCATAAAAATGCACATCGCAAATCTACTAGGGACATTCAAAAAGTAAGTTACACTTGTTCCTCCACGGATGGCAACATTGCGAAACAAGACCGAAGCTTAATCAGACGATAGTTCAGTTCCACGGCTTCCAACGGTAGCCATTTCATTCGGATAGTGACAATCGTTGGTGCGTTCTACGAAAAGGAAATGCCGCGTAAACTGGAAGCTTACTCCTACGTTGAAGTACACGGCACACTACGTTTTTGTGGGCAAAACGCTTCAAGCAAAAGCATTGTCCTCTTGCATGACACTCTCTTGCAAGACTTCACAAGGCACGCACAACATGGATTTGGCTCGCAGCTTTGAATGGGAGGTCTGGCAGCATCCACCGTACAGTCCCGAACTGGCACCCCTTGGAGTAAGCTTCCAGTTTACGCGGCATTTCCTTCGCGTAGTACGCACCAATGATTGCCACTATCTGAATGAAATTGCTACAGTTGGAAGCCATGGAACTGAACTATCGTCTGATTAAGCTTCGGTCTTGTTTCGCAATGTTGCCATCCGTGGAGGAACAAGTGTAACTTACTTTTTGAATGCCCGTTGTATATTTCAGAATCCTCAGTTTTCATGGGCTCCGCTCAGTTGGTGTAGTGGCTAAAGAACCATTCTATCACGCCTTGTGTCCGTGTTCGAATCCCGGCTTGGCATGAATGTTAACTTGTCCATCCCTTCATAGGTGTAATTCTCGCCACACATTGGGTGCTATCAAAATAAAATGGCCAGTGATTCGGGCCTCACTAGTGGCTAATGCTTGATGAGCAAGGCCCACTGAAAAAAAAAAAGGTTTCACGGACAAAAAAGTGTAATCAATGGATAAGAAATAGAAAGCATAATTGTTCGATTTCAGATCGAGAAAGCTCTAATTACTGCTTTTCTTTGAATTCATTTAAACAAACATAAAAATAACCATAATTGCTGAAAGTCAAATTGGATGGACTTAGAAGTTTTGAAATTTTAAATAATAGAATTGTTCTGAAGCCCTTGTATAATCTATTATTCATGGGAAAAAAACAACGGCACGCCTTACCATTATACGCGCAGGTGTGGTACTGAGCGACAGAGATATACTTCAACTGAAATTATAGAGCTAATAACAGAGAGTGGTCGAATCATCTGTTATTATTTTCATGTTTCCTGGTCTAGTTATTTAAATTTCGGATGTAGGCGTAGGGTTGGCGCCAGTGATATTGTTTGTCTTATTTTTAATATGAAGTTTTTGACAATTATAATCCTCTTCCTTGGAAGAATCGTCTAATTTCTGTTTTGTGTTTTCATCTTCATTGTCTACGAGGAGGAAGGTTTTTGTAACTTTAAAGAGTAAATTAAACTGCAAACTACGTAGCAAAAAAGACGAACACGTGTTCGTATTTTTTGCTACGATAAATTCTATTTAAATATCCTTAAACAAATTCAAATAATTGCATATCCACAAAGTTTTTACTCAATAGTTTAGTTAAATATATTCGAGCTGTATAGATATTTGAATCATTGAAGCGGAAGAATAGTTTTCATCTTTTATTATACACTGTAAAAAATAAAAATAAATTTACGAGAATTTACCGCTCATTTTTAAGGGGAAATCTCGTTTTCGTATATGAAGGAGAAACCCTCGGAAATCTACATTTTGAATACGAAGAAGCCCTTTTCTTACTGAAATCGCGACTGCACCTTTAAATTACGGTAGAGCCTCGCTAATCTATGACGTCGTACCCAAATGTGACGTAGGACCGGAAATTTCCCATCCTACTCTGACCGAACATGCTCACAATCGAATCGAAGCGAAGCGACTATGACTTGTTAATCGAGTCGAGTGCCAGTCAAGCGCGCGCGATTGAGACGTGAAGTGAAAAACTACATGACGCCAGACAACATGCAAGACGAGCCAAAAAGGTATAATCGGATTGTAATGAGGTAAGTGACTTGTTTCATTATTTCAATGTTGTAAATGTATTAAATACTTTAAGGAAATTAGCATGTTTTTCCCCAAACATTGAATGAAATCCGAAGCCTACTCTCGGTTGGTTCTACGAACAACAACATGATATCGAACGAGTCCGGATACAACTGATCATCACAGCCCGAGAAATAAATGTAAACTGCAGACCACTTACATTTTATCCTGAACAAACATTCACATTATATTTTACATTATTTAATAGTAAGAACATCGATCTTTTTCAGATGCTGATTAAATGGTTAGGTTTGAAGTAATTAATTTATATCCCTCAATAGAACTTCTGAAATGTTTGATACCATCAGTAAAGAAACAGATAACCACTTCAATATAGCTTTAACACTTAAAAATGCTCTTGCTTTAATTCTCAATAACTCCTACTTTCAATTCAATAGTAAATTTTATAGCCAGAAAAAGGGAGTACCCCCATGGGCTTCCCGATATCTGGAGTAGTAGCAGACTGGAAAATGAGATGTCTTGAAATAATAATTAAAAAGAAATTCCACCCCCCATATAAAATACTGGTTTAGATACGATGATATTTTTGCAATAGTGGAAAACAATAGCCTTGATAATATACTTCAGGAAATAAACAATATTGATAAAAATATACAATTTACCATAGAAATAGAGCAGCACAACATCTTAAATTTTCTAGACGTTAAAATAATAAGAACCACTCCTTACAATATAGAAACCAACCAATAATAATGAAATAGTCAAATTCTCATCAAAAACCTCCTATAATTATAAAATTTCTATAATCCGTTCTTATATTAATAGAGCTCTCGATACTTGTTCCAACAAAAGAAGAATTGCAATTCATGAAAAAACAATGTGAAAACGCTTATTACCCTAATAATATCGTAGACAAATTAGTTAAAGAACGACAGAAAAAAATAAATTTCATCAACAACGCCCAAAAAACAAAACTAACTTTCACCTATCCCATTCCTCACTGTTGCGGAATTGCCGAAAAAAATCGCTAACCTTGCCTGCAAAAAGAATATTAGAATCCCTATCAAACCAAATAGTAACATTTAAAAAAGAATCTGCTTGCATAAAGGGGGGGGGGAAAACCTTAGAAACCGCAGGTGTATATAAAATTAATTTTATTTATAAAGATTCTAACCTTTCCGGCCACTACAGAGGTGTAACAAAAAGAAGAAAAAAAAGACAGAATCAAAAAAAACACATAACGATATTAAATTCAATAGACATAGTACTGCCCCATCTCGCTTAGTCTTAAAGGAAAATTAGAAATTGATTTCAATAAAGTTAAAAAAAATAGCGAGTTACAATAATCATAAATCATAACTAGAGTTTAAAACGTGAAGCAATAAAAATATTAATGCAAGAGGGCAGCATCAACAACATGAAGCATGCGTAGATAGATGAAGCTTGGAGTGGTGTGCTGGAGCGAAGAAGATCCTCTAGGGTTGGATTTTTGACGTCAAAAACTGGTTATTGACATGACATGTTGAAAACTGTCAAAAACCTTTACATGTTATTTTTATCAGTTATTAGTCACATTTTATTTCCAATATCAAATTATAAGATTAATTAAATTAAACTTAATATATCTTATTTCATAATTAATGTAATTAAATTAAAATTACATGCCACCATTCAAATTATCTGTCATGCTAAGATTAAATATTGAAAATAGTATATAAATATGCTTTAGAAAGTACTTTTTATATATTTTTTATTCCTTAGATCAGCTTGTTTGAAATTTTTGAAAATTAGTAATTAGTTGAATACCTATATGCCATGATTTTTTTTTTTTTTTTAAGGGGAGCTTTGCTCAAGCTAAGTCAGTACGATTACGTAATCATTAAGTTGCCTAAACATTTTTGATGAGTCTAAATATTTGTTTTTCTGTGTAGATATAATCGTTACTAATACTATTCTGTATCATATTACAATATGAATATTCTCTAGTAAGTAAATTAATTTTAATTTGCAATCAAAATAATGATTGGTTATTATCAATATACACTCAACATTTTCTAATACTTTTCATTTTATTATGTTACATTTGTTTATTCAGGGCCAGACAATAACATTTTTGTGCCCAGGGCACTTTTAAAACTTTGTGCCCCTACATATAGCTAGTTCAATTTTTGTGCCCCTACACATAGCTCTAAACTCAATTTTTTGGCCTGCTTCTGCACGTGTACCCAGGGCATGGGCCCAAATGCCTGTGCAATAATCAGGGTGTGCATTTATTCAGAACAAGCACAGCAAATTTATGACGCTGTTTTTTGATATATCTTCAATATATTTGCATAGTTACAGTTGTAGCTTATTATTATTATTTTGTATTTTAAGCAGCTTATTGAACCAAAATTACTCTTGGATTTTTTGAACAAAATATGTAGTTTGTTCTGACTAAAATTGTCCAAAAGTTAACTCAAGTGCTAAAGTAAAAAAATGAGGAAATTTGTAATATGCAATTTTATTGCAAAAAATAGATTTACACTATTTTAGGACAGAATTTTAGGTTTTTGACACTTATTGTCAAAAAGGGGTTTTTGACATGATAGTTAAAACCGGACAAACCATCAATTGCAGGCGTGGATCCAAGGGGAGGGTGGTGGGGGCGATCGCCCCCTCCAGGGCGAAGTCCCAAACTCTGTTATAATCTTTTAAAATATATTATGAAGGTGCAGTAGAACCTCGATCTATCGTTTTTCAAGGGGTGTGTAGTAAAAAACAATGCATGCGGGAAAATGCCGAATGCAGGTTAAATTCAAAATACGAAGAAAACAGTATTTATGAATACACACAATCTATACAGTATAGCATAAACACTAAATTTGTTATCAAACTGTAAAAGAAACAAATTGAAGTTGTGCAGAAATTAAGCGATACTTATATTTAAAAAACAGTAATTTTACACTGGGTTTTTCATTAATCTTTTAATTAAACAAAATTTTAAAGATTTGCAATACTTTTTTTGTCTTCTTATCTGTATTCATGTTTGTATATAAAAGTCATACAATTTCAAAGACCGTTATTGCGTAGGATAAAGTAGTTGGATCAGTCTCAGCGGCATGAATATTATTCTCAGCTTCTTCGCCATTATTTTGTTTTTTGCATCACATTTCTTCCATTCTTCAGATATCGTACGTTATTACAACTAAATCAATGGAATAATCAGTACATTTCACACCATACACATCCCTGTTGACCATCATCAATCCAAGATATCATACCAGGAAGTAATTAGATTTGCAAGCCATATTGATCCACTTGACCTTCATTTTCATTTCGGTCAGAAGAAACATTTCACAACGATGAACGCAGGAAAGCGATTTTTGACGAACGATATATGCAGGTTTTGTTAACGTTATTTGAATACAGTTTGTGCAGGGACCATAAAAATAAAACGATCAATACGGGAAAACGATGAATGCGAGAACGATAGATCGGGGTTCCACTGTATAATGAAAATTAAGTAGCCTTCTCCTAAGGGGTGTATGGCAGGTACTACTCCCTGTCCTTTTTAATCAGAGCTCATATATAGATTTTATTAATAATATAATTACATTAATTGGTACAATTAATTATATTAATTATAAAGTGATTTTGCACATTCTACCCCTTTGTTTCAGGTACAAAATCGTCCCCTCCTTGAGTAATTTCTGGATCCGCCCCTGATTAATTGTCAAAAACTTGCCAACCTTGCCAGTTCTGAAGATGGCTGTGGGCTGAGCAGCCGAAAGCGCTTGACAAAACACTTGGTGTGTTATGTTTTTAATATTTTAAACGTATTTTAATGGCTTTTAACTGTTCTTAACTAAGTATGGTATTTTACATTTTTTAAATAAATATGTATTTTATTGCTGCATGTATATGTATTATTTGAGTATGTTTAAATTAGTTTCAAAAATTGATAAAAGTTGAGTTACTATATAAAATACTTTTATCTTAAAATTTACTAGATATCATCTTTTTATTTTAATTTCTATTTATGGATGATCATCAACTCAATCTAAATCTGCAAAAGAAAAATGTAAACAAAGACAATTGCCTATAATCCGCAAAATCCTATAATCTGCACAACCTTTTCAAGCGTGGATCCAAGGTGGGGGTGATCGCCCCCTCCTGGGCGAAGTCCAAAAATCTGTTATAATCTGTTAAAATATATTATGAAAGAAGGAAAGTATAATGAAAATTATGCGGCCTTTTTCTAAGGGGTGTATTGCGGGTACTACTCCCTGTCCTTTTTAATCATTGCTCATATATAGATTTTATCAATAAAATAATTAATTACATCAATTGGTATAATTGATTATACTAATTAATTATAAAATGATTTTGCACATTCTACCCCCCTGTTTCAGGTACAAAATTGTCCCTCCTTGAGTAATTTCTGGATCCGCCCCCGAACCTTTTGGCAAAACTTTTGCAAATTTGAGGGAGTTGACTATTTATTTTATTAAGTTTTTTTTTTTTTTTTTTTTTTTTGTGTGCGCGTGTGTTTAAGACCTTGAGTATTTGTTATTGTTTTGATATTTGACAATAGATCTTTAGCATGTATGCTTTGTAAAGTATTATTTCATTAATTAATTCAAAATAATTTCGCATAAATGACAAAATTTTCATGGTAAAATAAAATAAATGTTTTTTACAGAAAATGTAACAGAAACAACACATCTTTATTAGATTTTAAATTTTGTAGACATGCATTAAAAAAGAACTTAATACAAAGGCAAATTGTTTGTCTTGATGCCAAAGTTTGATAGTTATAATAAAAACATATAAAACATTAATTAATACGGCGGATTAATTAGTTAAAATTTTTATTGGGAATACCTTATTCCCCGTACACGATATATATTTCGGTTACACACATAACCATCTTCAGTCGTTCTTAACGACTGAAGATGAAACGACTGAAGACTGAAGAACAACTGATGGAACGACTGAAGACTGAGAAACGACTGAAGATGGTTATGTGTGTAACCGAAATATATATCGTGTACGGGGAATAAGGTATTCCCAAATAAAAATTTTAACTAATTTGATAGTTATATTTGTAAAACATTTCATATTCAAAATTAACGTTGATATTCCCAGGGGTCGAAAAAATTTGTAAAATATTAGGTGCCAGGAAAAGATTTTTAGGAGTCTCATATATGTTGAATAATATTGATTTAAAAAAAAGCTAGTTGCTGAGGGATATTTTTTGGTCATCTGTGCGACCTGGCGCTCGGGTTTTTTCGAACCCTGGATATTCCAAAATTTCATTGCTTAAGTTTTGAAAAACTAAGATTTTAGTGAAAAATACCTTGTGTTATAATTAGGGTGTATGTACACTATGGGGTCGTCCACAAATGTTAAGCCTGGTAAATTAACCAATGTTCTCAATTTCAGGATTTTTCAACTTATCCCAAATTGTAATCTTAAGAATTCGGGACAAAATTTTAGTTATAACATTTATTTTTTCCCAATTTAAAAAAAAAAAATCAATCATACTTCACTCATTTCATTTCATGAATGCTTAGCTTATATTTATTTAGCTAAAGCATCATTAATTGGGGTGAGCTTTAAATTTATAAAATGTCCCCAAATTTTTTCCCCAAACAAAAAATGTCTGAATTTGGGGCACCACAAGATTTGTCTCTGCAGTTCTTTCTTCAAAAATCTTGTCACCAGCCACCCGGGTGGTGTAGTGGCTAGCGCACTATTCTGCCACCCTTTTGCGTCTGGGTTCTATTCTCAGCTTGGGATTGGTTGTTTGTGATCACCCTAATATTGTGCTGTAAAAAAATAATGTAAACTTTGAAATAAATAAAGAACTTGTAATTAGGACCAACTGAGTTTGTGACAAGAAAAGGGGCAGAGAGTAACAGTAAATGTGACATCACATATTTTGGTCAAAATAAAACATTTTAAATTTAAAAAGTTATTTTGAAGCAAGCAGAATTTGAAGGTATTTTTTTAATAGTGGTGTGATTTTTCATGCGACAAATGCGATGGCAATTCCATTCTAGTTAAATCAATAGTAAGGTTTGTTTTCGTTTCTATTTTTGTTCCGGAGTATGGAGAAGTGTGATACTTTCTGTTAAAGGGGAGAGAGTATCAAAATTAATGAAGAAGTGTAAGAAATCAAATAGAATATCTCCGGTAGCAGAAACAGGGTTGCTACGCGACCGGGAGAACCTGGAAAACCGGAAAACTCAGGGAAAATGAAGAATTTTCATGAAAACCGGGAAAATACAGGAAAAAATATATTTGCAGCGAAAAATTTATTTATTTTTTTTAATTAATACAAATTTTAAATTTTTGTTTGGGAAAGATTATGCCTGTATTTCGTATTTCAGTAAAAAGTGAGATCGCGAACCATAACCTACGCCTTGTTTATTGAAAAGCCGGAGTCACGCCCATCGAAGCGATTGATTGGTGCCAGTGGTATGCCTATGCATCTAAGGGAGCTGGCTAGAGAAAGGGTATTCCCCTTTTCCCCTCTCAGCTCCGCTCTGTCGTATAATCTCTCTACGGAACGTTCCTTTAGAAAAGGCGATATTCCCTTTTGCGCTTCCTCCTGGTGGATTTTCCCCTTCTAGTTCTTCCCCATCTGCTTGTATGTGGGCACTGCTAGACACACGTCGCGTGTTTGTTTTTATGGTTTTTACTCTCTTGCTGTTTAGTCTTGCTGTCACCTCGTGTGTACTCTTTTCTTTCTTTTTTTTTTTTTCAAAATCTGCAAGGAGTTCATACCATGATGCCTTGCAGAGAAAGAAAGATGCTCAACAAAAGTTGCAAGATGAAGGAAGAAATAAACGAAAAGTTTCTGAGCAGATCAAAATATTACAAAAGAAAATACAGAAAATTATGGAGGAACAATCTGCTGGATTGTCTAACATCAACCAACAGATTTTGGAATTAAAAAAAAATAATAATAAATCTTTAGATTTACTAGTGAAAGTGTTTATTTTATTAAAAATTTGCTTTTTTCCCCCAATGAGCAGGCACTTGTTCATCAATCATTTTGCCATTACTAAGGACCAAACTGCTGGTAATAAGTAATAATTTTAATTTACAGGGATAAAAATCTTCCACGGAATTCCGCATTTTAATTATTTTTATTTAAAAAAAAATATGTAGATGATATAATCACGGCAGAATTCCGAATCTCGTATCTGCCAACTCAAGTTCAATCTTTTTGGTAAATGAGTATTTCCTTTTCAGTATTTCTTTATAAGCATTTCTAATGCAACTACAAAATACTTGAATGCTTATTTAAATTTATGTTTATAAATTTCTTGAATTTTAAATGCTTCTGAAAGTTTGAATGTTAAGCAAAAAAATCATGACAGAGATTTAAATAAGACATTGATTTGCATAGATTGACTATGAGAAAAAGAACTGCTTTTCTTTTAAGTAAAGGTAAATGCAGTTTTTAATATTTATTTTTTAACACTTTTTGTCAATGCAACTAATTACACTGCAATATAATTTTTACACTATTTCTGATGGAAATTTTGCAAAAAAAAAAAAAAAAAAGTAAATAATAATAATATTAAACCTTCCAAATCAGCCTTTTTATGTTATTTTATTTGTACATAAAGACATTGTCTGAAATCTATTCATGAAATTATTTACCTTGACCTTAGATTTATGGGGAATTTGCTTAAAATCCTCTTTTTAAATAATGATAGCCTGTTTTTCTATTGAACACTCTCTATCTAAAATTGATTATTAAATACTTATTTATGCATGAGTACTGGGAATTATTTTAATCAAGATAAAAATAATTAATTTGGTTTGCGATTGATATTTTATGGAAAACAGTGTATGATGCTTGTCAAAATATTTTAACGGTTAAATTGAAGCTTACACACTTTTCCTCTTTTTTTCTCTTCATGCATTCTCATCCCTAAATTTAGCTTAACTAAATTAAGTTGATAATTTTAATTTAGTTAAGCTAATAATCAATGTGATATTATTAAAGATGCACAACTATTTAAAATATTAGGAGATGATACTATATGCCGTTATTGCGCTATGTCGTGTTTGTCCCCTTTTTGATCATGAAAAGGACAGGGAAAATACAGGGAATTTCATTTCAGAAACTGCAGATGCATTTTTTTCCTCCGCTGACTTCACCACTGAAATTAATGTGGGACAATCTCTAAAATAAATTCTATGGTTAATGAATTCTCAAAACTGTTATGCCCATGATACTAATAAAATTAAATATGTTTGCCGTGTCATATACTGTGTTGTAATACTGATAAAGTAATTAGGAAAAAAAATTTTAAAATATAATTTTAATTATGAGCACTCATTCTACATTTTCCTATTTTAAAAGAAAAATATGACTGCTTTTTGATGTTATTGTTAAAGGATTTTCAAATGTTCTTGAAAATTTTATGTTGATGGAAACAGCTGAAAATTTTTTTTGCGATATAAAGCATCCAAAAAAAGCTGGGCCCAGTATGAGCTGAATATTAATACTTATCATAGTTGCAGGGTTAGCATAGGGTGATTAAAATCCATATATAAATTTCTTGTGAGCATTCATAATACTTTATATAATTTTTTTTTTTGTTGTTTTTTTACAGGATGTTCCTTGGAATAAATCTTGAGAAAGGGACCAAATCAAAGAAATATCTAAATGTAAACACTCACGTTGGCAAATAAATCATTTTGTAATTTTTTTAAAGTAAATATGCATTTTGATGTTGTATATGTGTTATAGAAATTAAAATTTTGCATTCAGTATATATTGTATATGTGTTTTTGTTACTGTGTGTGTATGTGTAAGCACTTGATTAGAAATTAACTCATTGTAAAATTGAATTAAGTTTTTTCTCATTACTGTTATTGTTTTCGGTGCAATAAAATAAATAACAATGAAGCAATTTTAAGAATTGAAAGCAAAAATCCACTTATTTATATACACTATGTTATCAAATGCCTCAGATCAATACTTCGTTGAAATAATTTTTCCCCCTTCATAAATAGAAAATGTATTTAAAAAAAAATTCGATTATAAAAATCTAAGCTTATTATTGTTTTATTTCTTAGTTTTTACAGTTTTCATCTCAATTTTCAAAATTCCTTAATTCCCCCCCCCCCTTCTATTGGAATATACTATTAATGTTTTAGCATTGGGGTGTACAACTATTGTGTTGTAGATATCCCTGCATAATAGTCACACCTAGACTTTCACCATGAAAAATTAGAAAACAGAAGGTGTGACTATTATGCAAATAAACACGGTACTCCTCTTCAATTAAATAATATGAGGCCATACTTTTATCAGTAATGTGGGTATGTCTTTTCTGATTTTGAAGAAGTGAATAGTTTAGTTTTAGATAAAATTTTGCTTGTTTTATTTGCAAATAATATTTGCATTTATATATTTTAACCTCTGTACTACCATTCGCTTTATTAGAGTTAACATTGTTATAGACTGTCAGTTTAAAAAGTGATTTATGCTGTTGACATCTTCAAAATGCATTGATTAAACAAAATACTCTTTGGACACACACAAAAAAAAGGTAAAAAGTGGAGTTCTGCTTTTCCAAACAGAGTTCAGAAAAAATAAGGATTTTTTAAACCTAAAAACGCAGGAGCAATTAAAAAGGCGTTTGTGGGGAAAACCTGCCCTGAAGCCAGATTAAAATGAAAGCTGGTTACTTAAGAGTACAGGCCGGCTCCATTTATACAATCCCTGCACTTAATTTATGCCTTAACAAGTCAACTTATTGATATTTATGAAATTGCCTATTCTGAATTCCCGCTAAAATGAAGTGTTTGGTCTCAATTTGTTCAGAATTGCGAGACTCTACTGTATTGCTATATGCAGGTTTATTGTTATACACATGGATCATTATACACAGGTTTCACTGCAGTCCATGCAGCAGTGAAATTATATTAAAAAGAGACTCTGTACCAAAAACCTAGTTACACTAGCCAAAGGATGCACAACCTTTCTTAGAGGATAGTCAGTGCCTGTCACAGAAATGTCAAGGGTCTGTATTTGGTAAATAATAATTGTTTTCATTTTAAATCTTGAAGGAAAGGTCTGTCAAAGTATTTATCAAGACACTTATTAACGAGTAAAATTGAGAGGTTATGAATTAACATATTCTTTTTATTAAAAGACTCAATCTTCAGTGAAATTTATGAAGAATTTCAGCCTTGCCGTGCCACAATTAACTATTGAGGGTTACATATTTAAAAAAAACAAACTTGTAAAGTTTGAAATAATACACACAAAAAAACTAATAATCACTTGTATTTGGGTTAATCCTGGTCCAGACCAAAAGGCAGTCCTCAATATAGGTTAGTAAAAAATGTATGTTGCAGGTCATCCAAAAAGTTTGCCTTTCTTAGTTTGCAGAAACATAATCACATTTTCTGTTTGTGTGTCGGTTGATGTTTTTGGCATGTAATAAGGGTGAACCTTTTGTACGACCTGAAACATATGTTCTGTACTATTTTGTATTGAGGGCTTTTCGTATGTCAACGCCTTTGTTGACATATGAAAAATTTGACCTCGAACAGATTATGCCCCAATATGAACTGATCATCATAATAGCAATTTTACGAATAGACAGTCGATTTAACATTGAATAATAATTAAAGAATAAGGTCTAAATACTTAATAATAAAAAAACTACCTTAAACACCTATAAGATTAAAATATTGTGCAGAAGTGCTTTTCAATTATATGTGATCATAGTTGCCTCCTGCCCATAGAACTTAGAAGGTAGTTTTTATCATTAAATGATATAACATTTTCTTGGCTGTAGCTGGAGTGTTTTTTTATAATAAATGCCCAACAGCCTAGACTGTGAAACCTTCATAAATTTACGGTAAATCCTCAACAACATATAGTGTAAGGCATTCATAAAATTACGGTCAATACTCGACAACCTATGTCGTAATCCATTATCAAATTACGATCAAATCTCGACAAACTATAGCGCGAGACATTCATAAAATTACGGTCAATACTCGACAACCTATATAGTAATCCATTGTCAAATTACGGTCAATACTCGACAACCTACGTTGTAATGCATTATCAAATTACGGTCAAATCTCGATAACCTATGAATGTCTGACACAATCAAATTACGGTCAACACTCGATAACTTATGGGTACTGTGATTTTGCGGGTGCACGTAGTTTGACGAGATTCTCTTGGAATCTTTTGCTGCCGAGAATTGCCCGTAATCTAACAGTATTTTTTTTCACAGTGTAAAGTACCGCGAAAGTATATTTTTGTAACTTAGTTTCCGTTTTTCGCAAACGGAGTCATGGTGACAGCATTTGATGGCTGTAATTTTAAATTGACGATTGCGATACATCTGCTTTACCCAAACGCATGCAAAAATATATATTTGCCATGGCCATGATGAGATAAATTCTTGAATATTTACATGATCTTCAGTTTTAAATGTGTTCGCAATTTCTTATATGACTTCTGAGACACAGGTTTGTGACAAGTGTTAGCTGATTATCTGGTGCTATTCAGTCAAGTTCGCTTTTGCTCCAGCACGTTCAGCTTGCAATTTGAATAATTCTCATCTGCCTGGCCAATGTATTTTTATATAGTCTACTCACTAAAAAAGAATTTTAAAGTATCGTACCAACAACTAATAGACTATTATACTAATTACTGTTTCACAAGTTCTTCAACAAGAAAGGACCACTGTTAAAAGCATTTTAATTTTGCAATTGTTTCGAAGATACAAAGCTTTGTTCTTGATTCGAATTTGTCTGTAGTAAATTGGCATCCTAAAGCCAAATAGTGGATTTTTCAAAAGTTTTTAAGAACTGCTTATATTAGAAGAAGTTTATTAAATTCACCAAATAATCGAAATGGATTACAGGTATGCCAGATATTATTAGAGTAATTATAAATTTTTACTATTCTAATGATTATTAAGTAAAAGTTCTTAAGAGAGGCAAGCTTAAACATTTTGAATTCGATATATCATTCAAATGAGCTTACGAAACTCAAAAAGGGTATTTCTATTAATGATTCATCTAAGATTGGAGCAAGGTCACGCAAATCAATTGGTTATTGGTTGAATTAAAATTATTACGTCTATCAGAAAAGATTTATGTGAAAAATTCTAACATGAAGTGAAACAAGTGCAGATTTGAGAAACACTACTAAAGGGGTTACTTTTCAGCAAAAAAATCATAGCACTTTTAAGAAGCGTGGGATTAAGTACTTTAAAGCCAATCAATTTTTGCCCCAAATGTATTTCATTTCGCTTTTTTAATTGTCAGCTTCGCAATGCTGAACTCTACTTCACCCAAACGCTTCTCATAGCTGATAACTCGACGTGCAGTGGGCAGCTGATTTAGTTTTTGACATTCAAAATCTGATAACAGCAGAAACCAAGAGCTATAAGATCCTTACGCTTGGATGTTCCAAAGAGGGAAATAAGCTTATCTCTTTGTTCGGTTTCGAATAAGATACGACACCAGAGAAGTTTGGATGGCTTCATTCAGATATGTTTGCCTTGAATTAAAAATTTGTGCGAAAATTAGTATTATAACGGGTTACACACTTTCGCAAATATTCTAGAATAACACCGTAAGTGTACCGTTTACCACGTTCATTATACCTTACCTTAGATACATATAAAATTTGTCTAATCATATGGCAAACTGCTAAGTGAGAAAATAATATTAGCGATAATAATAAAATCAGCGATGCTCTAATCTTTTTTTTTGGGGGGGGGGGGGTGAAACCTTTTCAAGTCATTAGAAAAAAAAAAAAAAAAGCCTCAATTCTAATGGTGACTTGCGCTGAAATGTCACGTTGTGGTAACCAGCCACTGATTTTTATTTTTTAACTAGCCGAAGTACCCGTTCTTCGCACGGGAATGAATGGACTTTTTGATATTACGATTTGTGGTGATTACTATTCATTGTAATAAACAGATATAGCAAAATTGATATCGCGTTATATTGTGTTCAATAATCATGCATACCGAATTTCAAGGCAATCGTTTGTACGGTGCAGAAGGCGATGCGACGTAGCGCAATTTAGTGGCGAGTTTTAGCAAAACGGATACGGCGAAAATATTCTTCGCATTCAGATATCGACGTATACGAATTTTCATGACGATCGGCTGAATAGTCCTGAAGTTCATGTGTGGACGCAACATCGAGTGGCAAGTTATAGGAAAATGGATAGCGCCAAACTCATCCCCGTGTTCAAATATCTATCTATGTATACCTATTTTCATAGAGATCAGTTACCATCTAGTGGTCAGTTAACCATCTAGTGATTAATTAAAGTAATGATTTGCTACAGCGCCGTCAAGTGGCGAGTTGTAGCAAAATAGATAACGCCAAAATATTCTCATTGTTGAAATAGCTATGTATACTGATTTTCATAGCGACCGTTTGAATGGTCAGAAATTTGGCCTGCTGCAGGGTCATCTAGTGCCGAGTTAAAACAATAATGCATTGCAGTGCCATCTAATAGTGATTAACATCAAAAGGAACACAGTTACAATATATTTTTTGTGCTCAAATGTGTAAGTATAAAAAATTTTATGCCGATCAGTCGAACGGTATAGAGGTTGATGCGTTGCAGTGCCATTTAGCGGCAAGTTACAGCAAAATGGATAGTGAAAAATATTCTCCGTGTTCTAATATCCGTGTGTACCAAATTTCATCGAAATGGGTTGGACGATATTCGCATAGCAAATGGCTAAACGGAATAGAATTCGACGTTCTGCTGCGCCACCTAGTGGCAAGTTAGAGGAAAACGTATAGCATAAAAACCTTCTCCATGATAAAAGACTTAGGTGAACCAAATTTCATGGTGATCGGTGAAACGGTGCTGAGTTTTTCAACCTCCTACACACATACCAACATTCATTTTTATCTATCACCAGTTTTATTATATATACCAGTCTCAAGTAAAATCCAGTTTCAAATCTAAGCCTCGCCAAAGTGCCAGCATACGCCATTTTGCAAGAGTTTTTTCAGGGAATCATTCGAAGCATTGACTTAGCAGCAATCAAAATGGGAAATGGTTCGATCGCCAGGCATTTTTTTGAAAAGTGGAATCCCTTAATACAGAATCATTTTTTAAATTATCAACTATAACATGTTTTATTCATCGTTACCTCGATGTACTAAATGCGAAGATTTCAATTTTCTGAAATTTGACGGATTTCCCCCAAGTTAAATCAATGTACTCAATTGGCGAGAATTCTGAAGCTACATCGCTTGAAATGCCCTAATAACTGCATTATTTCTGCACGGATAGTTAAAATTTAATGCTGTATTCTAAGAAAACCTGTACACTTGTTTTCAAAAATGCTATTCCCTTAAGCTCTCAGTAAATTGCGCCAAAAAGCCTAAAACTGTGCAAACCGCTAGAACTCACTTTCTAAAAATCGGCCTATCAGCCATTTTATTTTTCGCCAAACTAAAAAAATTTACATATTAGTCTCGGAAATCTTCGATCCTCACTGTTTTGCGTATAAAACATTTCATTCCTGCTCTCATTTCTTATGCGCACACGATATTATAATTAAAAAAATAACCTTACAAATATAAACTAAAAAAATCATTATTATTCTTTTATTTTCACTTTAAGAATTTAAAACATTTTATTCGGCAAAATCTCCACACATGGCAACCAAGATGCTTATTTCACACTTTCACTACAGGGGTTACAATTACATAAAGCTTTCTGCGTTGAGAACATAAAAAATCTCTTAAATTCCGGGAACGGGTGGATTTCAAAGTTTTAAAGTGGACTATCTTTTATTCTATATTATTTTACATATATCTGTGTAAAATTTCAGGCTGACAGGTCCATTTTTGTGGAATTATATACTACCCAAATCAACAAATTGAAAAACAGAATTTCATTTTTATTTATAAGATAACCTACGCTTGTTTTTAAAAATACCCTCTCATTAAATTGCGCCAAGCGCTAGAATCATAGAAAATCTGACACACTTTCAGATTTTAAATACGCACTAAAGTGCTATATATAAAAAGAGTTATAATCCATAGGTCTTCCCTATTTCCGTTCCTTATTTTATTAAGTTGGAAAGTGTATCATTATTCATGAGTGTGATTAAACAAAATTAAAATTGATATTTCTAACATCCTTTTTTCTGGATGTAATATATTAGAAATAGACGCAATAAAGCTGCTCAGAAAAATGCACAATTCCAACTGAATGAAAATTTCAAAAACTTATACGCAGGTGTATTCATAACCCAAATAGCAGACTATTAAATTACGATAAATAGCGCCAAGCGTTAGAATCCTCCTCAAAATCGCACATGAACCCCTTTTATTTTTCGCCCAATTAAAAAGTTGCACATTTATTTTCGGAAAATTTCCAAATTCTATTTTTCTTTTGAGTATAAATCATTTCATTCCCGCTCTGATTTCACATGCACACGATATTTTAATTTAAAAACAACCTTACAAATAATTTAGTCAAAATAAAAAAAATCGTTATTCTTTTATTTTTACTTCAAGAGTCTGAATCATTTAATGAACTGCCGAATGTGGCAACCTAGATAAGCTTAATTGTCGCTTAATGCACTGTGGGGTTACAATTACGAAATGGCGGAAAGCAAAAATTAGCCTTTTGCGATACGTTTTTATCGATATTTCCTAAAATAGTTCGAATTTTGAAAAAATCGCTTCGAGGTGTGTCGGGACCTGTCATGGAGAATTTCCGTTCAAAAATTGGTAGGTCTACGATCACCCGTTTGCGAGCTACGCGAGACACAGACAAACAAACAGTTTACACACATTCTTTTATTAATATAGATACCAGTCTCAAATAAAATCCAGTTTCAAATCTAAGCCTCGCCAAAGTGCCAATATACGCCATTTTGCAAGAGTTTTTTCAGGGAATCATTCGAAGCATTGACTTAGCAGCAATCAATATGGTAAATGGTGCGACCGCCAGGCATTTTTTTGAAAAGTGGAATCCCTTAATACAGCCTCATTTTTTAAATTATCAACTATAACATGTTTTATTCATCGTTACCTCGATGTACTATATGCTAAGATTTCAATTATCTGAAATTTGGTGGAATTCCCCCAACTAAAATCAATGCACTCAATTGGCGAGAATGCTGAAGATAGATCGCTTGAAATCCCTTAATAACTGCATTATTTCCGCACGGATCATTAAAATTTAACGCTGTATTCTAATAAAACCTTTGCACTTGTTTTCAAAAATCCGTTTCCTTAAGCTCTCAGTAAATTGCGCCAAGCCGGAGACAATGCAAACCGCTAAAACTCACTTTCTCGGCATTTGAGCCATTTTATTTTTTCGCCAAACTAAAAAATTTTAACATATTAGCCTCAGAAATCTTCAATTCTTATTGTTTTGCGTATAAAACATTTCATTCCTGCTCCGATTTCCCATGCAGACGATATTATAATTTTAAAAAAATAACCTTACGAATATAAACTAACAAAAAAAATCATTATTATTCTTTTATTTTTACTTTGAGAATTTAAAACATTTTATTCGGCAAAATCGCCACACATGGCAACCACGATCCTTATTTCACACTTTTTTCACTACAGGGGTTACAATTACGGAAAGCTTTTTGCGTGGAGAACATAAAAAATCTCTTAAATTCCGGGAACGGGTGGACTTTCAAAGTTTTAAAGTGGACTATCATTTATTCTATATTATTTTACATATCTGTGCAAAAAGTCAGGCTGATAGGTCCATTTTTGTGGATTTGTATACGAATCAAATCCACAAACAAACAAACAAACAAACAAACAAACAGAATTTCATTTTTATTTATAAGGAGGATTATCCTCATGTCACTCTAAAAGCTTTAAACGAAATATATTTAGGACTGCTTTCTGTCCATAAAAATGCACATTTGGTATTGAAAATATTTTGAAATTGTGAAATTTTTGTTTTAATGTTTAATTTCATTCTATATTCCATTTTTCAAACATGCCAATTCATTGTCTTAATTTAATATACTATAGTACAATTTGAAATAGTTGAAGCACATTTATTCGAAGTTATACAGGCAAAAAAGAAACATTACTTTCACGGTTGTTGATTTTCTACCTTTAAGATACATCAATATAACAAAAGAGGCAAATATATATGTATATATAGATATATATGTATGTATGTATATTTGCATGCTCTAAGGATTTATTTTTCTTTTTGATAATTGTGATACATTCATCCTATTTAATTTTTTATTTGACTTTTTGGTAATTTTAGAAGGCAAATAAAATCTTGTTACTAAAATATATTTCCTGGAATATTAAATTTTACTTATTAAAACTTATATTGAAAAAAAAAATTAACATTTATCTATTTGAGTCAAGAACTACGCTTTTTGCATTTTTTCTATTTTTAGTATAGGAATAGTATTACATTTACCTCACATAAGCTTTTAAGATTTGAAAATAACTGTTTCAATAAAAAATATAACCATGGTCGTATTAGATTTAATAAAAATAATAATATTAATATTAATAATGTTCAGCAAGTCTCTTCTGTTGAATTTACCGTTGGATATATTGACGTAGGCTTATGTTTAGTTAGTTTTAAAGCAAATAAACGCGCGTAAGCCTGTCGTTGAAAAATGATAAACATGACAAACATTTTTAATTTCACGAAATATTTGTCAACACGGTGTATTGTGTTTTAATCTGTATTATCCTAACAAATCTACAAATACTACCTATTTTACACAAATATTCTCTATTAGTTTCTCTCCCTTAAATACTATATTTAAATTCTCCATGGTTCTATTTCGTGCAAGATATTGAACTGTGTAGTTTCGAGGAGTGAAACTCACGCAATTTTTAGTTTGTAACGCCGCGTTTTGGATTGCAGTAAAAGAACCCCCGGGTAGTTGAGTCAGTTCATCTGGTTATTTCACACCATTAAAAAACGGAGCAATATTGAAATTTGCGACGACATTGAATTTCTTTCTTACTTTTTTTCCCCCTCAGAACTGTTATGGAGGAATGTAGTCCTACATTAATACATTCTCCTAAAACACCATTCACGTTAAAACACTATTTCTAAAATCTTGTTTATTTATTTGAAAGTGATCAAAGAATTATCAGAAAAAATATCTTATTTATTCTTTAAAGAGACCTTTAAACACTTTAACTTTTCTAATCTGAAAATCACACTACTTTGTCTTTTTGGAGACTTTTATATCATCGAACTACAGAGATACACTCTTATTTGAAATTTATTCCATTTTCAAAATTTCATCGAGGGATTATGGGATAATTTACGGTTTAAATTTTTTGCTTGCATTAACGATCAAATTCGTGAATTCGCGTACTAAAAAAAGAACAACATACCCAAGGACTCACTACAACGTGGCCACTAGGGGAATCTCGGTAAAATCCAAGCTGACGTATGTCACATCACACACATTCTAGCCCAACTCTAATTAGACCGTACTTCATACAACTTTAATCAGTTTGAAATTTCTCGCACGTGTTGGGAAATGAAAGGGGGGCTGTTCGTAGCATGTAAGAGGGGTTGTTCCTTGGACGCCTATCTGAGCCCAGCACCTTCATTCTGGATGATGGATTGATCCAATTTTGCCGAGATATTGCTGATTGAAAACACAGAACTCACAACGCTCACCTGCATGCATTAATGCGTTTAAGTTGGTGCGAAAATACCTTAGTTTCCAGACAGTGTATCCCATATGATGAGTAGATTAAAAGTTAATTGAACACTAAAAGAGACCTGCGTCCGAACGGGGGGGGGGGGGTTGGTGATGTCGGTGCAGGAGATAGAGACACGGGACAGAAAGGCTCAGTACGTTTCATTGCTTGGTTAAAAAGAAAAAAAAAAGTAATTTTATATTGACACTCACTTGCATTTAAACCTTTAACGTGCAGTGTTCCCGCTCTGGGAACACCAAACTCTGACGTTTAGACTGTTGCCAATCACAAAGAATAGATTTGATTTCTATAAAAATAGTTGCGGGTGACATAGCACCACGAGAATTCTTTACTTTTTAGTACGTCATTTCCCGTAAAAAAATTGTCACGATTATTTTTAAACAGCACTGACATCTGCTGAAAAATGGAAGAATGCGAGAACAGCTGGATGGATTGCCCAGTGCTGAAAAAAGGGCAGGCGTTGCCATCGCTCGAATTAACTACCAGCAAGATGGCGGACGATCGAAACGTTCATTGCATGCTACAGATCTAGAGACCCTTTTTTGACGAAGCTGGCTGTGCGCGCGCATAGCCAGTTGCGTCAAAAAAGGGTCTCTAGATCTGTGGCACGCGATGAACGTTTCGATCGTCTGCGATCTAGCTGGTAGTTAATTCGAGCGATGGCAACGCCTGCCCTTTTTTCAGCATTGGGAAAGGGTTGCGCCTCAAAGGGTTAAGAACTAAAGAAAGACTGTCCGTCTTTTTAAGCATACACGAAGCCACCTATTTTATTTAAATATCTTGGTGAAACAATTTAATAACACATTTTTCGATGCAGACAATAACATGATTCAAAATAAAAATACGTAATAGCTTTTAGAGTCTGTTGATTTATGAGTACTTTGACGAATTTTTTAATATTTAGAAGCGAAAGTAAAGTAATTTTGTATTTGTGTAGAATGTAAAACAAATGCACATAACTTTATCATTTCAAGAATTTAGACATTGACATATATTCGTAGAACTATGAAATTAAAAAATTTCGGCATTGAAAATATTAAAGGATTATCCATACATCATATGCTAAACAGAAAATGCAGCTACTTTATTACTTTTAAAAGTCGTACTTAAAAATATATTTTAAACTACTGTGTGTGATGTTGAATTTGATGCAAGCGGAAGTTTTTAAAAAATATTTGCATTAAATTAAACTCACTAATAAAAATAAATGTATGTTTATATGTATTTCAATTATCATAACATACATAAATAACTGAGAATCTTCCACATGTACAGTTTAAAGGCTTTTGTTTTATTGTATCACTTATAAAATTTACTCTTAAATAGTATAACAAACTCCATAGAGCTTCAGACAATGTAAATATCTCTCTATTGCCTTTAATTAATAGAAATTTTGTTAACAATGCATTTTGCTAAAAAACATATAACATTACTATAATAAAATCTAAAGTGCACTTTTTTATATAAACAAAAAGAGTTAATAATTTATTCAAAGAATGCAAAGAGTGCTTGTTGCCAGGGCCGTAACCAGAGGGGAGGAGGGGGGGAAACATGGAGATTTGATCTCCCCACCCCACAAACCGAAATTTCAGTCAATGCTTCAGTACATTTTTTATTCGCATTGATTCTATAAATCAATTGTAGGTGAAAAAGCTTTAGTGTTATTTTTTTAGAGTTATATATATATATATTTTTTTTTTTCTGGCTACGGCCTTGCTTGTTGTTTAGTAGAGGAAGGAGGGATTGGCTGTCTCAGGAGTAAGTGGTCACACGTACTTTTCAGCGATAGTCATCGATAAATACTGCCTGGAATAGACAGTATAGAAATCTTAGTATCAAAAAAGCGAACCTTAGATTGCAAGGTTAGGCGGTATTTTAAACTGGCATTTATTTATGCAAAAATTTTCATTTTCAACATTTTTAGGATAATATTTCATGGCTTTATAATACGAATGAATGCGTTTATACTGTTTTTTAGTTTGATATCTTGTGAATGTACCATAAGCAACAAAGGTACGTTATCACCAAAGTGATAACCAATGGGATGTGTCGCAATGTAATTACCCCAGCCGATATACCACATTACAGAAAACATTTTAATTGAAACAAAGGCAAGAATATAACAAGAAACAAGCTAAATAGAGTACATTTTAATTACAGAGTAATAATTTGTTAACGATAATACATTTTTAAACACATATTTAAACACACATTATTTAAACAGATTTTTAAACACACATAGAACATTCGATCTATTCAATATAATGAAACATTATTACTTCTAATTTCTTTTTCTATTTCATATTCAAGTATTTAAATCCTTGATTGATCTAACATTAAGATAACTGAAGAAGTTGCAATTACACGTGAAGGAATGAAATATATATTTCATTAAATTTGATAAGTATATCTAATAATTTGATTATTTGTCCGTGTTCTATAACTTTTAACCAAGCAATGGTCAGTTGACTGAGAAATCTGGAAAATTCTGTAACTTCGATGACAATCTATATATTGCCCTCAATGGTATGGCTCTTACGCATTCCCCAAAGCCATGAGCCAAGAAAACGTCCAATCAGGATTTAAATGCACAGGCATTTATCCATCTATCTGGAATGAATTTTCGGACGCTGACTTCCCTCCCGTATCCGTGCATGACTGTCCCCTCAAGCAACTATTAACTGAAACTGTAAATGTAAGCATAGACAGCAATATTCAAAGTAATTGTCAGGACCAAGGAAGCTTGAATTTTCTAGAGAATATTGAAACATCTTCAGCACAAATTCCACCACAAACAATTAATGAAACAGGCCCAAGTGCAATAAAAATGAATATCCCTAAATAAACTATACTATTTGCCCAAGCACATCCAAGAAATCCTTTGAAACCGGAAGTTTCGAATCGAAAACTAGGAATATAAGCTGTCTTCACGAATATTGAGAAAAATACCATTGCCTTAACTGAGAAGTAAAAAATAAATTTACAGACGAAAGAATATTCAGAAAAGGAGATATAGTCGAGACCCATCATAAAAAAAAAAAGAAACAAGAGAAAAAAACAAACAAACAAACAAACAAAAAAACAGTAAAATGTTTACCATTCTTCACCAAGCGAATCATCAGATTTCAATAGACATCTCAATTGACAAAGGTTCGCTGAGCCAAAAAATTCTAACATCAATGACCTTGAGATCAATAATCTGATCAAAAATCCTGCTTAAATATTTAGGCAAAAGTTTTGTAGAATACTTTTCATAGGAAGAATACAAACGACACTGCCTGATATTAATGGAATTAAAAATGAGTTATGAGGCGTTTGCTTGCCACTAGTTAAAGTAATATCACTTTTGTATTTTTGAAAAACAACGGTATCTGCCTCCATCATATAAAACAATGTAGTGCTAATTTCCACTGCCAGCTCCTGCTGGTACAACAATGAGTTAAAGAGATGAATACAAGTTTTTGATTTCACTGTGTAGTAATCTGTGACCATCCAGCTTCACTGGATCACATTCTGGGTTGCATCGGGCCAGTTTCACTGGATCACATTCTGGGTTGCATCGACTTTCTAAGGGAGACTTAACACCCGATGCCCTTATTATTATTGATTTTTTCGCAGTCAACAACCTTCTAGAGCTGATCTGACACTGATCTTTCGAGGATAAGCAAAAACAACAACAATAGTAGGCTTATGAGAGCCAACACCACCATCTAAGACAACCTACTTCGCTATAGAGCAGGTTGTCTCATCCAAAACTTGATAAAAATCTATGATTTTCAGTCCAAAAATGTTTCCTGGTTTTCACATGCATGTGAATATAAAAAAATATATAGCCAATTCATAAGCTTCAAATTTTATTTAAACAGCGTTATTACGAATAGGGCTATATTTATAAACACGTGAAAAGTGAGACAACTCACCCCACCTTTCCCCAATGAAAACGAAATCATTTGTAGTTAGGCCACTAAAAACAGAGCAATCATAAGAAAATTACAGGGAGGGCACCTGCATTCCATTGAAGGACAGTCAAGACGAGAGATTCAAGTTACCGGAGCGAGTAGCCCTATAATGCCATCTCATGTGGACATAGTTGGTAACGAAAGAGTGGACCAATTAGATAAACTAGGTACAAAATCACATTTTGAAGAGTTTTCTATTCCATTGGATTTCTTTAAAAGAACTATGCGAGAGAAAATCATGATGAACTATAACACGGATCCATATTAATAAATTCAGAGATAAACGATGAGCGAATATTAAAAATAACGGGAAGTAATTCTGCCTCAGGTCTTTGGCAACAGAAACAGACTGTGGCTAATTTTAAATGGAGAACTGGACATGAATGTCTAGCGAACATCTAAAGAGAATAGGCATATTGACCAATGGTCTATGTGCGGGCCGTGATAGCCCAGTGGTTAAGATATTGGACTCGTAACCGGAAGGTTGCGGGTTAGATACCGGCGTACCACTAAAAACCACCGTGTACATGCGGTGTACGTGCATGTTAAATCCATGGTTCCGAAAGTCTTCTCGGTGGTCGCTAGCAGTTTCCGAGGGGTGCCAATATTCAGAAGTTCCCACACCTTCTGATGAGGTTCCAAATTGTGGTGGGAAATTCCGGGAAGGACGTATATGTAGCTGTAAGCGACACATTCAGAGACGCGAGCTGTCCTCTCCTGGCAAACAAACAAACGACGATCTATGTGATATGAATGGAGAACACTTCCTCGTCTGTCTGACCGGGCCTTGACCCGACATTAAAATTTAAAGATGATGTTTGCCTGCTGTATTGGATTGCCAGGCATGTCCTGAACGGATGAATGCTCCTCCTCTAGACATTAAAATTGTTTTTCGTGATTTTACTAGAAATGTTTTCAATGTCCTGGTGTTTGAATTTTGCCTGGTTTTAAGAATGATTTGTTTTAATTATCTGTATTTTAAATATATCTTTATTTTAAATGTATTTGTATTTCTGATGTTAATGCAAGTGGCCAGATATTTTTGGATTGAGTTTCTTTTAACAACAACAACACCATAAGCAAATTATAGGAAACACACGCGAAATGCTGCCATTCTAAATTAATAAAATTGTCAGGAAAAAGTGTGCAAGGCATCTAAGGAAATAAAATGATAATGTACCTTTAATATATATCGTTCAAAAACAATACGTCACACTGTAATAATAATAATAATACATGTATGCTTAATTTCATGAAATTCAACATAATGCACACTTGAGGGTGATACAGAGCTCCAAAACTCATTTACCAAATAATTATATATTTTCATCGAAAAGCTCTCACTCGGTTTTTATATCATGAAAATTAAAGAAAATTAATGAAGAAACGAAATAACACCTGCTAAACCATGTGCTTCAATTTTCGATGCCATAAGTCAAAAATAGCGCATCGTTCGTCATAAGCCTTCCTTAACCGTAATTGGCCCATTCTTCACGAAGGTTTAATCATCGTTGCAAAATTTCTCACTCGCGTTCTGTATTGTGCTGGGGATGTAGGAAGCGATTAAAGGGGATGTTCTGCTGTAACCCCCTTTCTACGCCTAGATGTTTATTCATAAATGATGCATTGGCGAAATTCCTGCCGTGTAGAGATAGATGTTAGAAATTTATAATGTTACTGCAATATTCTCGCACTTGCAGGATGATGGAATTTGTAATAACAGAGCCCGGAACTATTTATTAATGCAGTATTTTATAATGGTTAATAAATGCGCTCTTAAGAGGTTTATTTTTGACATGATCAGATAAATTAGTTTAAATTTAGAAAGTTTCTGACTCACTCACAGGAAATGCTACTCGGAAGTTGAACACAATACATTTTTAACTGCCTACGAGCTAAAAGCACGTAGAATATACGTTTCGATTTTTAGTACGCTAAATACGGTTTAGTTTTTTTAAATTAATTATGTTGCAGAAAATTTCTCCCGTAGTACATATAGAAAATAGGACTATAATGAAGATTTACCGAGATTATAAGGAACTATCAATAATGCGATTTTGCATGCATAACTAATAAAAACTTGAAGAAAATAACTTTATGAAAAATGTAACATGCAATATAATGTTTTAAATTTGCCTGATATGTACTGCGGAAAATGAATAATGCCTTCGACATGCATACTTCAAACTGTTTTTCAGGTTGTATTTTATCGAAATGCACTATTGCAGGTACAAAAAGTTTTGCTAGACATTCGTATTTTATTTAACTTTGGTGTTATTGCGGGTTTTTTTTAATTGTATTTTATAGTTATCAAATTTTCATAGTTAAATAGGAGGGAAAATAATTTGGACTTCTTAAAGCTTGTAACGTCATATCTTCAGTGAACCTCACCATGACACAGTGGTTATATCACTGAAAATGGTAGACAGCCGAAGTGTGAAGGTCCCAAGTTCGGGTAACATCGCGCACTGTCGATCTAACGGTATGCAGTTTTGGTAGGTTTTCTCCAAATGTAACGTGAATACGTGACAGAACCCGTCTTAGAAAGTCCTTCTACCAAGGCACCCCCCATCCTAGGCAGATCGCCCCAGTATAGCATTGCCATAATCACACAAACAAAAACCTCAATGAACGTTTTCCATTCGGATATAGCAAATGCGAATATATTTATCTTTAAAATTCTTAAATCATCGTTATTTTTAAATTCTCTATCAAATAAAATAAGGTCATTATTCCGTTACGTAAGCAATTGACATTTAAAGTTAAAACTTGTATACAAAGTTATAAATGTTAGTCCTATGCTGTCAACTATACCACCTAAAATCTAAAGTATTTAAATTGTTCTTTTAAAGAGGATTTTTTCAATGTACTAAGGTCTAAGTTTCATAGTATAGAACTCAAGAATGTCACTTAGTCAAGGAAGATTGGAAATTTTTGCGGGGAGTAATGTGAAAGATAATTTTGTACCATTAAACGAAATTCCTGTACGGCGGGAAAAGAATCTGAAAGCCAGTGTCAACAAATACGAATATTTCGCGGGGGAATATACCAATATCTCCCTTCACTCCGCTGCGTGGCTCTTAGCGTGCTTTAAAAATTATAAAAACGTCAAATAACATGCAATGGAAGATAAGAACTTGTTTAGTTTCCATTAGGTAAACATTTTTGGCAGATTTTTTTTTTTTCAATGAAAGATTTATGTGTAAGGAGGAATACGTTGAAGAAAGATAGCATACACTACTTCAGCACGCCCTCACCCCCGACACACACACAAAAAAAAAGACAATAAAATAAAATAAAATAATGGAAAAAACTAAAATCAACAAGTTGGCATTAATTCTATCAAAATAAAGCGTCTATCTCCATTTTGATAATGGTCTTGTGTGATACTCAGTTGCTGTAAAACTTATAATTAACTGTTTGAATTATGAGAAAAATTCATCTATTTTCACTTAAGAACTCCTAAGAATTTAAGAATTATTAAAATTCCTTTGGGTTATAATGTATTAAAAAACAAATATTTAAAATTATTCCTATATCATTTCACCTTTTTAAAATACATGCATGTATGTAAACGAATGAAAAAATATTGTTTGTAATAGCAAGCCGGCACAAGGGGCATCTGAATAAGGATATGTGCCTTGGTTGGAGGAGTTGTTCTAATGTGTATTCACTTTACATCTGGAGGAAACCGACAAAAATTCCAGAGCGTCAGATCGACGGCCGTGCACGAACGCGGGACCTTCAGCCGTCTACCATGCTCAGTGGTTTATCCACTCGGCCATGGTGGGGCCTGAAAAGATAGTTCTATAACTACAATATTTATCTCTGTAAAGCTGGTGAAGGAGCTGTTTTAGATAATTCACTCTTACCTGTTTAAAGTATTTTCTGTATTAAACAGGGAAACTATAAAATACATAAGATAATTTACACATTTACAGTAGAACTCCAACTATCCGAATTGCTTTCAGAATTTCAGAAAAATAATTAAAACAGGAACGGAAAGGGAAGAGATAAGAGAAGATGTGGACGACGTCCCACTTGTGGAAATCAAAAACATTCTTCTGAAAATTCCTGGATGTTGAGAAGTTAGTGGCGAAGACTCAGTAGAGTAGATGGCGTGTGATTCGTCAGATCCTGAGTTTCAAATTCTAAATAATGATGAACTTATTGAAAGTGTGAGAGAAGAAAGTGTCAAGGAAGGAGATGACCTAAATTAAATGAAGTTGAAGCAGACACTGGACCATCTGCCAATGAAACATTGGCTGGTATTGAAACTGCATTTAAGTGGATGAAGCGTCACTGCGAGTTGCGAGTGTGACCACATGCAATTTCTCACTGCCAAGCGGATGCGCGTCTTGGCTGCCCTAAAACGGATGAAGGCAGTCAGCTTACTTTGACCGAGCGGCTTTGGCAGTCACTTTGACCGAGATGTTCGCACTTCCAAATACGCTTAACATGTAAAAGTGATCATTTAATTAATTAAAAGCTCTTTTTCTTTAAAATTAGTTTTTTCTCCTATCTTCAACATACATGCATACAGTAATTAATTAAAATACATACTAGACTGTTTTTTTGGAAAAAAAAAACAGTTATCTGAATTTCTGATTATCCGAATGGGGTCTGGTGTAAGTTGATTCGGATACTTAGAGTTCTTCTGTATCTTCACTTTAACTCAAACTCTGTACTTAAATAAAATACTTGAAATAAAATTGGAAGTTTGTACAGCAGCTATGTGTACAATTCATTGAAAGTATATTGCATATCGTTCAACCCGAATTGTAGTATTATATTTTATTGAAGGGATCGCGAATAATAATAAACGAATAAATACAATTAAAACCCTATAAAACACTTATTTCCATCGTGATCATTAACTTAGGGGGGGGGGAAGATTTTATTACTTCGTGGTTTTGAATGATATAGTTTTCATAATTAGCACAAAACACTTATTAGAATTTATAATGAATTCTGTTAACTAAAACACTACTTTTTCCGAAACGAAACATTAAATAAATATTTCATTTCGCCAATTCAAGAACAAACAAGTTCAGTCCGATGCCACGTGAGCTCATTATTTACTCTTTGCACACCAACAACCCTTCATTTACAAAGTACCACTGAATCATCCATTGGATCATCGTGTTTCTGGGAGGGTTGTAAAATCTGTTGAACATTTGATGCCTCGCTAAACTCAAAATCTACACACGGGAGAGGTCTAACTCTTTTACAACCCTTCTCCGGGCTTACTGGGACTCTCGGCTCTAATTCTTCTATTTTGTGTTGCATTTTACCGGCGTTGTGTTTCCCCCTCTTCGCTACTGATTACGCATATTGTTCAAAGGATTTTGTGATTCCAGGTTGGAAATTTATTTTAAGGGAATGAGTAAGACGTGGTTGGCTCTTAAAAAGCAGAATCAATTTGTGAGCTGATGCGACTTTAAATAAAATTGGAATTGCAGAAAACGGTGAACGAAAAGCACTAAGCAGCACTAAGCCATGTGTATTAGCTGACAAATGTTATCCTTCTCAAAAAAAGATTAAAAAAAAATATTAATGGGAAGTTGCAGTTTTCTGGTTATAAAATCTCCAGAATAATTTTCCCATTTGAAATATGTTACCTTATTTTAAGCTGAAATTAGATTATCTTATTTCAAGCTGTCTACCGGCGATACTATTGTTGAGAAAATTATGAAATTTTTTGTAGGACATAATGAATGCATGGAAATTTGTTGGAGCTAATAAAACAATAGTTCAAATATTCTCTACCAGGGATCCGTTTTTAATGAATTACACACCTGGGGGTCTCCCCTGTCTGCAGGCCTCAATCCAGGCGACTTTTGGCTTTGGGGGAGTTAAAACATTTGGTAAGTCGTGATAATCCAAGAACTTTGCCTAAAAAGACAGCATTTCACAATATGTTCAAATCATCTCCCCGAAAACACTGCGGTCAGCTTTCGAACATGCTCTCTTATGAGTCCAGATGGTGGCTGACAATGTTGGCCGTTATGTTGCATATATTTCGTAGTAATAATATTTCTAAACAATCACAGATGGATGCTAAATGTGTAATTAATTTAAAAAACGCCCGCTGGTAGCGAACATTTGAATTAATTTATTTTTCGCTGAAATTACCGTACCTTCATCATGTCCTACGGAAAATTACATAACAGTCTCAACAATAGTTTCTTCTTTAGATAACTTTAAAGTATGGCTGTTTAATTTCGGACACCCTGTATTTCCAGTATTTAATAAATAATTTTTCGTGTATAGATTTGCTAAATCTCTTAGCATTATCTTAGAAATGTTTCTAAAACCCTTTAAATTCCGTAGATGTGTGTAACATTCATTACGCAGTGGTATGGTAATAAATGTTCCAATAAAATTTACTAACTTGAAATATTCTTAGTATTCAATCAGATATGTTCTGTTTTATTACTTCTCTCCTTTTCTTAAGTTATATGTTCCCAGTTTACAATAACTGTATTATAAATTCATGTCCTAAGATGTTGAAATTTATTTTTTACTAATATATTTTTTATTCCACATATTAAATTAGTCTATTAGAAAAATATTCCTCCAAATGTTTTAGGATAGTAAATACACGTCAAACGGCTTTACAATTATCCTATTAGCTTGATAAAAGATTCGTTTGGTACTATTCTCTGCGTTGATAAATAATATTTTTGTAGGATGAAATTTTATTTATAAGAGTTTTATGTTATCATATCTACTGATGATCAGTTTCATAACACGCGCATACGTATTACAAAATGTAAACAAGCACTACTGTTTAAAGTCTATATTGAACTTTTAATTTGTTCCTAGTATTATAAAAATTATTCCTAGATAACAGAATGACATAAACTTCCTGTTTTACAGTTATGAAAACTAATTTATAATGCAAGATTTCCTGAACATTTTAATAAAACTTTTTCAGATCTATGCATCAAATCTATACACGAGATTTTATGATTTCTTTTTTTTTCAGATGTTTAAAAAAATTCTCTGTAAACTGCAGTAAGCTTATTTTCCAAAATACCCTTATTCTAAATATAAAAAAAATCATTATTCATCACTTTTTTAAAAAATATGAAATCCTCTTAAAATAATTCCTCTAAATCTCCAAAGCAATATATATTTTTTTACAATCCAATATTTCAAATAAATCTTTATAGAGCTATGTCTACCTCTCTCAGTAATCTTGCCAATATGCTTAACATTTCAATCCCAATTTAAAATGCGAAGCTCACTTTTAAAAATCGTGTATCTAAAATCAGAATGGGTGATCAGATACGATTCCACTACTGAAAGAAAGGAGCGATGATACTTAATTGGGCCTCGCGCTTCAAAAAGGATTTCAACCCCCCCCTTCCCCTTTTGGAAGAATCCCTTACTTCTTTCCGAATTCATTCCTAGTCCCTAGTGACGTACCGACCGGGGTACTATTTTTTTTTAGTATTATTAAAGAATTTTTTTTTCCTGTTCAGTGTAGGCATAATTGAATATCATCCAACTAGGACTTGTTTGAGGACTTCAGTGACCTACTCAAGATTTACTTTTGCGTTGCTTTTTGTCCACTGTAAAAAAGTTTTTCGATATATATATATATACATACACAATGGTATATATATGGTTAATATATATAGTTACATACATGAACAGTACCGCAAATAGAGCAGAAATCAGCTTAGTAAGAGAGTCAGGATTTCAGTTTTTTGCAGATCTTATATAAAAAGAACATTTTTATTATTCCGTTTTTAAAATTTTATTTCATAAAAGTTGTAAATAATCTGAGTTTAAATTGCATTAAATAAATTTTGTGAAACTGTTGTGTTAGTGCCGTTATCTGAGTAACTCCCTTTTCTTTAGAGACAAAAATGCAAAATAGTCTTGAGTACCATATTGTTTTAGTTATATTGACGAACTCTAAATCTCTGGCTGGCATTTCTCTGCAGTTAAGTAATACTTTATCAGCTAAGTATAAAGAAATATTTGATAGTATGACTGATAAATTTAAATTTAAATATTTTACAGTGCAGTTTTGAAAGATCCATAGATTCCACAGATATAGTTTTTTTTTAGAACTAATATCGGCTTTATTTTTCGGCCAACCATGAGTCTGTTTCAGTGTAAACGCTGCATCTACTTAAGCAAAAGAACGTGCATTTTCCGTAGTCATTGACCTCCATCAATAACCCATTTATTTTCAGCATCGCCCCCTTCCATTGCAGATCTTTACGTTAACATTTTTTGTCTTTATCCCCTGTTTTGACGCATTTCCTCAGTTCTGCATTCGTACATATAATACCCCAACACCACACCTTCTCTCACTCTCCTTTCCACCTTTTGCATTTTATGTCTTCTAGATTTTTCAATTAGCAGCAGATCGATGAGCGAGAGAGAGAGAGAGAGAGAGAGAAAAGACAGCAGCAGCAACAACAGCAAAAATGTCTTCTCGGAAGCTGGGAAAACTGACATCTTTACTTTTGCCAAGAGGACAGCGACGGCAGCGGTGGCGTTTTCCAAAAGCAAACGGCACTGGAGCGAGAAAGATAGAGCTCTCTTAATTTATTTTCTTCAATTTAGTTTGCTTTGGGGACGCATTATTAGCTCTCAGCGTGAAATGGAAAATATTTTGAGATCAGAAGAATAGAACTGTGCTTAGCCGCGCGTTGCTCGACGGGGGGTGGGGGTAAGGCTTATCTTCGGACCAAGCAAGCGTAACGGATCATTTTTAATTTCTTATTATGCAATGTTATATGAGGATTGTATTATGATCTCGCATAAAATGAATTTGCATTATTTAAGTGAAAATAACGCTCCGCTTTTGGGAGAGCCACGAACATTCCAAGAAATGAAGGGGGAAATTAATGGAAGTTTGTGTATGAAAAGCGTGGTTTTAATGGAAAGAAAAATGATTCGATTTATAATGTCACACACACATACATAGTTTCTTCTTTTTTTTAAAAGTCATTGTACAGATACTACATTATGTTTTTTCCTTTGTTTCCTGGGATAGCTGTTATGCCAGCTTATCTTAAATGGTTAATATATGAAATTCACGAATATCAAATATCATGTTATGAATAAGATTTCATATTTTTAATTCTTTTATGTTGGTTCCTATAGAATATTTTAGAAAAACAAATATTTTGCCAGTAGTAGAATGCTGTCCCTTTTGAAATATTAGCTCAATCCTGAACAACATTGAAGATATTTCTCATAAAATTATGTTTGATCATTATTGGATATATTGGAAATGCGTTTACATTTTCGTTATTTAGTTTTTAAGCGGATTTCAACTTAAAAAATTAATATATTAAGAAAACTGCTCTTAAAATATTTTTGAGTTCGAAGGTCAACGAGAAAAGTTTTAATGAGGTTTCAAAAAAGAAAAAAAAATAAAATTAAAAAAAAAATGTTTAATGAAAGTACCCGTACGTATTTCTCCCATGTTGTACAAAGGGTAGTGCATATTTACGTTATAGTCACTTTTATTATAAAATTGTGTGCACGTACTTATGTAAAGAGATTTTCTTGCATATTTTTGCATATTTCAGAATACTTATGAGGGTTAAGTTAACAGACAAAAATTTTATCTGAAGATTGAATGTGCACACCATAAACTATAAACATAAAAAGACTTAGAAATAGTTATAACTATTTATGTCTCGTATTTTGATGCTTTTCAGTGAATCATTTAAAGATTATACATTTCTTTCTTTCAAAATTTACATCTCTCACGTGTAAAAATATTTTACAATTGAATGTTAGTCCAATTCACTCTTTAGATATCAAACAACGCAAGGATCAACAGTTCTTGTGGTGTTTTTTTTTTTCGAGTATTTTAAACAAAAATATTTATAGATATTGTTATTTTTTCAAAGGTATTCAAGGGTATTCAATGTATCCATTTTTACTTATTAGTTATATTCTATTCTGTTTGTCATAGCTGCATTTGCGTGTTACAAATAGGAAATCTTCTAAATACTTAATTATGGATGCTTGATTTGAATTTATATGCCATTTTTGCATTGTTGATTATTTTATAAATCTTCTTACAAGCTATATTTTGCTGCAAGTGCGCATTTAATAG